>OY787672.1:43011478-43365772 GCA_963678985.1 Spisula subtruncata | reverse complement strand
AATGGAATTTGATTTGGTAGTTGAAGTTGAACCACGAAATCTACAAAATTTAACTCCCCATGAAAATTAATGATTTTACGGTACATTTATTATTAAACAAGAATTATTTGTTAAACACAAAATTACACCAATTGAGCAAAACATCATTGAAACCTTTTATATTAAATTTTGTTGATTTGCGGACAGTCACATTTTTTATGAGCATGCAAACATGATTGTATATATACATTCTCTAAAGAGTTATACAATAAATTTAGGAGCTGCAAATATTGGGTGCTGTTTAGATGTTGTTTCTAAACAATGGCCAATATTTGTTGCTCCAAATGGTTTTAAAAGAATTTTATATATTAAAATATATACCACATTTCAATAGAAAATGGCAAGAGAAAGAGAAATTCTGATTTGAGAATTAAAGCATGCACTTATACAACTATATAAACACAGTATTTTGGTTTTGAAATCCGAGAAGTTGATTATATTATGTAAAAGTTAGAAATAGAATATATAATATTCAGCAAGACAATGATACCTTTTCTATTTGTTTCATCTCTTTCTGCGTTAAGATATCATGAGTTTGTATCATATCAGAATATAAAAATCTGATGAAAAATTTATTTCATAAAATAACACATTAACAAGAATGAATAAATTAAAATATGGCACTTTTTAAGGAGTACAAACCACAATGAAAAACTAGGGATAAAAAACATAGGATAAAAAACGACAATTAACAGGAAATGTGCACTCCATCACACACCAGTGAACTAGACCACATAATATTACACTGTAAAACTATGTGCACTTAATCACACTAAATAAAACACTAAATCATACAACAATACACTAAATCATAAATGATACACTAAATCATACAGTAATACACTGAATCACACAATAATACATTAATCACACAACAATACACTAAATCATACAACAATACACTAAATGATTAATAATACACTAAATCATACAAGAATACACTAAATCACGCAAACAATAATACACTAAATCATAAATGATACACTAAATTATACAATAATACACTAAATCATATAATAATACACTAAGTCGTACAATAATACACTAAATCATACAATAAAATAGTGTACTAAATCACAAGACAATGGAATTAATCATAAAATAATGCACGAAATCAGACAACATCTACAGTGATAACATCAATCAATTACCTTCTTGTACTGTGTAGAACAAAATAAAATGAGCATCAAAATTAGTGGAATTATTTATAATACTGATTGAAATTTTATGCTTTTTAGTGAAACATGTTATGCACATTATCTAATTACCCTCGACACCTCATTCCTGATGGTAGGAACTGGTAGTTTCTCTTTTTTTAACGTTGATCCAAGGTAAACTGGTAGATTTCGTAGAGTTTATGGGAGACTTAAAAACGTGATTAATAAGATCATCAGATTCAGGGGTATATTGTTTTTGGTCTGTCCGTCTGTTTGTCTTTCGAAAAACTTTAACCATTGCTCATAAAATGAAAACACTTTGGCCTTGGTTATTCAAACTTCATGTGTGCCTGCATGTCATTAGGACCAACAACCCCATGTATTTGAGGTCACTAGGTCAAAGTCACCAGGGGGAGTAAGTGTTTATGGATAAAAAAAATTTCATTATTTTTAGGAAGAAAGTAAAACATTCTATAATTGAATGTACAAGATAAAGTCTCTCAACAACACATTCCATGATCATTGTCCGTACCTACCAAGTACTCCTATCAAAACAGACTCCTATGTTCGTTGTAAATTTCTGGTGTTTCAAGTTCACCTAACTTGAGCAAATGACATTTGATTAATTTTATGATCTTCTGTCACATATTTATAACCAATCAAATTAATACATTCGTAGTTAACTTTATGCATCTAAATCTCTTTTAAATCACATTTAAGTGCATCCGCAGGTCACTGTATCATTTAAAACGAATAAAAAAATACTTTTTTTGAAAATAGAAAAATATGAATTAAAATTTTTTTTTTCGTTTTCAAATAATCATTTACCTGTGAGTAAATCTTGCACGACAAAAGTATCTTTTGTTTTTTATCACTCCTAGTTTGGATTAAGCAGGTATGATAGCCCATCACCATGAGGGTACCAGAGAGGAGAAGATACAAAAGAACATACCTTTGAACCATTTTCTTCCACGTTACCAATGACAACAACAAACATTCCATCCATTAATGAACTCGTTTGAATACCTGTACATAAACAAAGAATAAGATAAGAGATAAGATAAGATAAGATAAGAGATAAGATAAGATAAGAGATAAGATATTGTTTATTTTCCAATTTTGGGCCCACATATGGGCATACAATTTTGTAATATACATGGCCTAAAGTTTGAAATATACATTAACAAATAACAAATAACGATTCTTACACTACTAAACAACAATAATAACTACAACTAAGAACATAATTATAGAACAGTAAACAAATAAATGTTAAAATCCAAAGCAAAGAATGTATATCGAGGGCTCAGTGCAATATTATTGTACATACATCTATAAATAGATGTAGTTACCAGAGTTTTGCACCGAGCTCTAAATTGGAGGATAAATAAAATATCTATGTTTAGGAGGAGTGTTCATATTTGAATAAGAACTGAGAGGATTAAGCGGTTCACTGGACACAATTCTATTATAGTCAATTCAAAGATGTCTGTCAAAACCGCCATAATATTTTCTTTCTGAATAGCTAATTGCAGCAAGTATAATCACTACGCTATAGGACCATTAGCTTTTTAATCATTTAAGGGTATTATTGATGGTAAAATTTAATCCTAACATACATTTAATAGTCGACCGGGGTGAATGTTTGTTTACGCGGTTGTGACAGAGATCTTTGAATCAACTATACAAGGTGTAACTCCGGGTTTCAAATGCAAAACTGCGAATCGTTCTACAACAATACACGTTCTAGAATGTCATTAAAATGAATATTATTGCATGCATGCAGTATATTGACGGTGCCATTCGAAAATGCCGAATAATCAAAATGCTGTTTTTTATCGTTAGTTATTCCTGTTTATCATTTTCCCGCCCTTAATTACGTCTAATCTGGGGTAAATAAGCTAATGGAAGACCATCAAATCATCACAAAAAGAAAATGCCAAATAACTGTTCTTTTTTATTTGGGGCGAAATAAAGAACGAATATATCAGCAATTGCATTATATTTATTATTCGATACCTATTCAATAAAATGTTTTGTGCATGAAATATATAATATAGTCTATATTCAATGATTTGTTAAAGAATTTTAGTTTACATAAAAAACTGTTTTTTGCCTCTCCTGAACAGTGGATTTTCGTCATACGGTATTTTCGAATGGCACCGTCGATATTTTTGATGCAACATACCAGAATGTGTTTATTGACACACAAACATGTACAAAAGCTGGATTACTGATGGTATTTAACATAATAAATCTATATTGATACTTTATACATCAAATGCAAAAATAAAGACAAATAAGTTGAAAGTACTTTAATATGTTTGTCAGGAGAGGAATTATCATTTTCAATATGGCAGCCAATTACAGGTTCAATTTGGTTTCATACTGCCTTCAGAATATCTAACACACCGGTTTCAGAATAACGAAATTGTCCCGGTGTACTAATTTGAATACATCTGATGCAATATCGACGGTACCGAACCAAAACCCCGTACCTCAATTTTGGCGTGAAAACTTTTTTTGCAGCATCCGCATCTGCTAGACATCCCGCGCATTTCTGTCTTGTCGCTATTTAAATAGCCAATCGTGTTACTTAGATGGCGATAAGATAGAAATGAGCGGGTTGTCTAGCAGATGCGGATGCTGCTAAAAAAGTTTTCGGGCCAAAATTGAGTTATGGGGTTTTGGTTCGGCATCGTCGATATCTTGATAATAGTCTGAAAAGTACTTAAAAGTTAAAAGTACAGTAAAATTGAATCAGAACATTTACCATTTATGATGCTGAAAGGTACTCTGTCTTTTATCTTAAATCCCTTCTCTTCAACTATAAACAGCGTGGAATCAGTCAGAAACATAACACGCTTCCTACTCTTGTATCCATGACGATCAAACTTGGTCACATACGTACAGTACTGAAATATAGATATATCCATGACGATCAAACTTGGTCACATACGTACAATACTGAAATATAGATACATCCATGACGATCAAACTTGGTCACATATGTACAATACTGAAATATAGATACATCCATGACGATCAAACTTGGTCACATATGTACAATACTGAAATATAGATACATCCATGACGATCAAACTTGGTCACATATGTACAATACTGAAATATAGATATATCCATGACGATCAAACTTGGTCACATATGAACAATACTGAAATATAGATACATCCATGACGATCAAACTTGGTCACATATGTACAATACTGAAATATAGATACATCCATGACGATCAAACTTGGTCACATATGTACAATACTGAAATATAGATACATCCATGACGATCAAACTTGGTCACATATGTACAATACTGAAATATAGATACATCCATGACGATCAAACTTGGTCACATATGTACAATACTGAAATATAGATACATCCATGACGATCAAACTTGGTCACATATGTACAATACTGAAATATAGATATATCCATGACGATCAAACTTGGTCACATATGTACAATACTGAAATATAGATATAGAACATCTTGTATCCATGACGATCAAACTTGGTCACATACGTACAGTACTGAAATATAGATATATCCATGACGATCAAACTTGGTCACATATGTACAAAACTGAAATATAGATACATCCATGACGATCAAACTTGGTCACATATGTACAATACTGAAATATAGATACATCCATGACGATCAAACTTGGTTACATACGTACAATACTGAAATATAGATATATCCATGACGATCAAACTTGGTCACATATGTACAATACTGAAATATAGATATATCCATGACGATCAAACTTGGTCACATATGTACAATACTGAAATATAGATATAGAACGTATGAGTTTTGTAGCTAGCCCAGTTTATACTTAGGCAAACTTGGTCACATATGTACAATACTGAAATATAGATATAGAACGTATGAGTTTTGTAGCTAGCCCAGTTTATACTTAGGCAAACTTGGTCACATATGTACAATACTGAAATATAGATAACGATTGTATGAGTTTTGTAGCTAGCCCAGTTTATACTTAGGCAAACTTGGTCACATATGTACAATTCTGAAATATAGATATAGAACGTATGAGTTTTGTAGCTAGCCCAGTTTATACTTAGGCAAACTTGGTCACATATGTACAATACTGAAATATAGATATAGATTGTATGAGTTTTGTAGCTAGCCCAGTTTATACTTAGGCAAACTTGGTCACATACGTACAGTACTGAAATATAGATATAGAACAGAGTATGTGTACTGTAGCTGACCCAGTTTATACTTTTATGCATATGTGCAAAGATAGTTAAATCCAAAATAGGATTGATCAAGCAGAACATTCACAAGATGCGCTTTAATGTGATTTAAAAGGGATTTAGATGCATAAACAAGGAATGTATTAAGTTTAGTGGTTATAAATATGGAACAGAACATCACAAAATGAACCAAAATTAATGTACTTTTGTGCAAGGTAGGTCAGAACTTGGAAACCAGAAATTTATTAACGAAAATAGGAGTAACTCTGCTTTAATAGGAGTACTTGGCAGGTATGTTTTTTAGGTCACACTTCACTGGGACACTGGATGATGCAGACATCCACCAATGAGTAGTAATGCCTGCCTGTCAAACAGAGAAATGAAATCACAAGAAACGTCTGTGAAACATGCATGCATTGATTCTGTAGAACTTTTCATTGCAGCAATTAGCAGAATCAAAGATGGCTTTCAAGATGGCCGCCAAAACATGTTTAAAGTGTAGGAGGAACGACTGAGTAGAGGTGCGATAATCATAGGGCCAGTGCTCTAAAAGCTGATGTTTATTACCTTGATCGATTCAGTAGAACTTTTCATTGTAGCAATTAAGGAATTCTTGAGACTTTCATGATGTGCAGCTAACCTACTATCCACAAAATGATCTTTAACACTGTGTATATAGGAATCTTTCCTGTCTTTAAACAATCTCTCAGCAACCACTTTCTGTTCCATCTAGAAAATAAATTGTAAAGTTACTACATACTTACATTACAATCTTTACATATATAAATATTTATTTTTTTACAGTAATAGTATAGAAGACAAATGTTATTCTTAATTTCTTGGGATTTATGTGCAAGTCAATATTTTAACTTAAGTCAAAATATTTAAGTTTTCACTTAAGATGCTGTGTGAATACCACCCCTGCCCTTCAATTTCACTTTTATAGTTAAATTAACTTAAGCGGGTTTTGACACAAAAATGTTAGTGTCCAGCAAAGGGCCGCAACTCAGACATTATTCGAGTGAAGCTTCATTGAAATCTGACCAGAGGTTAAGGAGACGAAGTTGTTTCACAAATCCTACCAATACAGACTTCAATATGTCCTGTACAAAATCGATGTGAACTTGACAATTTTAAGACTGCAACGCACAAACAATCCAAAGCCAGACAGAAACGGTGGCAGCACCCAGCCACCCATACAAGAGTCAAACAAAGAATGAACCATCCCCTTAAGAGTAAATTTTAAGAAGCCTTAATTATACTCATATCACATTTGTAATGTGGACTTTCAATTCTGTGCATAATTTACAATAAAGGGAGATAATTATAAAAGACAAACCTGTATTTACAATAAAGGGAGGTAATTATAAAAGACAAACCTGTATTTACAATAAAGGGACGTAATTATAAAAGACAAACCTGTATTTACAATAAAGGGGGGTAATTATAAAAGACAAACCTGTATTTACAATAAAGGGAGGTAATTATAAAAGACAAACCTGTATTTACAATAAAGGGACGTAATTATAAAAGACAAACCTGTATTTACAATAAAGGGACGTAATTATAAAAGACAAACCTGTATTTACAATAAAGGGACGTAATTATAAAAGACAAACCTGTATTTACAATAAAGGGAGGTAATTATAAAAGACAAACCTGTATTTACAATAAAGGGACGTAATTATAAAAGACAAACCTGTATTTACAATAAAGGGACGTAATTATAAAAGACAAACCTGTATCTTCATAGAAGGAGAGATTTTCTTCACATAAGACAGAACCAAGTTTTTCATACACAATGTCTTCAATAGTGCCGATGTCTGCAAAATAAAAACAGAAATTCTATAACTGAAGAATCTCATTTAATTCCCATGGGACACAATTTCGTGGTTTTGCAGTCAGGTAATAAATACAAGGGCCAAAACTATTGTTCGATGGGATTCCATTTTGTGTTTAAAGATGTAGAATGGGAACGAACCTCTGTCCCGAAACACAGAAGTTAATATATGAAATTAATGTATATCAATTAATGTAAATAAAATTCATGTAAATAAAATTAATGTAAAAAAAAAAAATCATGTAAATAACATTAATGTAAATAAAATTAATGTAAATAAAAATTAATGTACATAAAAAAGTAATGTAAATAAAATTAATGTAAAAATAACATAAATAAAATTTATGTAAATAACAGTAATGTAAATAAAATTAATGTAAATAAAAATTAATGTAAATAAAATTAATGTAAATAAAATTAATGTAAATAAAAATTAATGTAAATAAAATTAATGTAAATAAAATTAATGTAAATAAAATGAATGTAAATAAAATTAATGTAAATAACATTAATGTAAATAACATTACTGTAAATAACATTGACATACCTCTTCTAACAGTTTTGGTGCTGACATCCATGACTTGTCTAGAACTGACTGTGGTACTCGGCTAGCGAGTCGCTGGAGGTAGTTCATCTTTGTAAACTTGATAAAATCACGGTTCTCCTCACATTCTGGTTCATTCCTGTACTGAAAACCTTTTATAAACCTGAAAGGAGAGCAAGAACATTGACAATCAGAACTCCTCGGCGTTTATCTAACGAAAGTGCCTTGGACATAATAGGGAAGCATCCATTATCACAAACTACTTTTAATTTACAACACGGCTCATGAGAATCAATCAATGGAATTCACTGGGTACACCGTCTATTTTTAGAACTGGAAAACCCGTTACTAGGGACGGGTGATTATCAGGTAAATAGTGATTTTCTATCTACTAACTTGTGATCCATAAACCTCAACTAGCGCAGCGTATGCCTTAAGTGTTGCCACGTTCAGGATGTCATCAATTTCTTTGAAAAGATTCCCGGATAAAATAAAATAGCCGTTACAAAATTTAAATTTTCAAATAAAAAATAGTACCGGCTGTTTTGTTTAATTGGAGAATCGTTTCAAAGAAAATGATGACAACCTGAACGTGGCAACTCTTAAGGCATACGGTGCGCTAGTTGAGGTCTATTGGTCATAAGTTGTTAGATAGAAAATCAGATATTTACATCGTCCAAACTGAAAGTCACCCGTCCCAAGTAACGGGTTTTCCACTTCTAAAAATAGAGGGTGTACACAGTGGAATCGAAGAGAACTAAAAGGTTACTTACTCCTGGGAAGGTATCAACTCCCAAAAGGAGACCGTTAATTGAAGGGCTTCTTGATAGCATTGAAAAACTGAGGATTGGCCATTACTCGAAACCGCATAACCAAAATTTGTAACCCTACACTTATGTACAATTTGTATTTCTCAGTTATGAAAATGCCGGGGTAGTAACTATTGGAACACTGAGCTACTGATTTCTGATCTGAAGGTTGATGGTTCAAGCAGACCTCTAGTTGGATTAAAACAGAAATGCTTTTCTGAGTCAATGTTTCCAAACTCACTAAGTTAAACAGTCTTTTATACAAATTAAGCCTTAAAAACTTAGGTTCCTTTAATGATGTAAAAGGAACAGGGATGACAGGGCCATCTTCTGTATCATGTACTATTCTTAAAACACTAAAATAACTTTATGCCTGGTGGTGACAATAAATTAAAGCCTATATACAGGAATATTGAAAATATTTTTAAACCAAGCCCAAAGCTCACAGCTAAATTGTGATAGATATAAAACTGTTTTTAATTGTTTTCATTCAACTGGGAAAGTCTGAGAGATATAAGTCCAAAGCAAAGGGCTACCAAGCATCTCATTATAACTAAGGTTACTCCCAGTTCATTCGAATTTTGCATGGTTTTTACATCCCATGGAAAGCTCTACTTAGTGCTTTGTTTAGCAACGGACACCTAATTTAGGAATGGACACCAAAAAAGTTATCAGTAATCACATTGGGTTAGTGATACAGGTATAATGGCAATATTACGCAAATGTTTACACTTACTTGCGTATAACCAGCACAGCATTTCTCCTCCGTTCCAGTAATTTCTTAGCCAGGAATCTCCTCCAATGACACTGCACAATAATCGCTGTAATATGATACACACAATATGCATGAATATTCATGAGAAAAATGAGGAAAACAGACATGAATATTCATGAGAAATATGAGGAAAACAGACATGAATATTCATGAGAAATATGAGGAAAACAGACATGAATATTCATGAGAAATATGAGGAAAGAGACATGAATATTCATGAATGATATGAGGAAAATAGACATGAATATTCAGAAATGATATGAGGAAAACTTACATGAATATTCATGAGAAACAATAATTACAAAACTTAGTAAAACATATCAGAATGTGATTAAATAAATACATATATACAGGCTGGCATTAATATTCATGCTTGTTTGTTATTTCAAGCTACAAACCATTCCTCAAAATGTATAAATGTCGCTTTTTCTAAGCAGTTTGCGTTGACTGTATCCTTACCAGTTATTAAAAAATACACTCTCCCCTGAGGAACAAGTAACCTCTACACGCATATATGAAGGAAGGTCAAAATTGTTATTAACTTTCATAGCTGTGTTTATAACCTGCTGGAATAAATAATTGACCCAAATCCAACACACTGTTAATTAACCCAAAGATGAATATTCATAGACAATTATACAAACATGAATATTAATGAGAAACGATAATAATACCTATTATAGCTTATCTTACCTGAAATTCTCATTCTAAGATACACCTTCCTTTGATGATAACATCGATATTTAGCCTGGATTTGTGTGGCTGTAAAATACAGGTTAGAATCATTTTAAAACAAATCCATACCTACCAAGCTAGTTAAATCCAAAATAGGAGTGAAAAGGCAAAACATGTCACGAAATTCTAAAAAATGTGATTTAAAAGGGATGTAGATGCATAGACAAGAAATGTATTAATTCTAGTGGTTATAAATACAGGACAAAAGATAATAAAATGAAAAATGAATCAAATGTACCTTTTTTCAAAATTAATGATAACGAACAAACGGACAAACATGACAATCACTATATGCCTCTAGCATCAGTAGATGCCAGGGCATAAAACTATATAATTTCCGCTTCATGGAATATTTTGCAACAAAATTGAATATGTGTTACATAATAACTGTATAATTTTGACTTCCATACCTAACTCGTGTTTCCTGACCTGGAAAGCATCTTCAGTTGCAAAAAGAACTCGTGGAAATCGAATGAATAATTTAGTCCTGAAATCAAATAAATTTACAAATATTAAAGCAAGCTTTTTACAACTTAAAAGGATTCAACATGAATATCAAAATAATACAGCTGAACCAGAATTAAAGGTCATTTGAGTTAAAGGTCATCAGGTTAAAAGGTCATCAGTTTTAGAGGTCACCAGAGGGAAAAGTCATACAAGTTGATTGTCATCAGAGTAAAAGGTCATCTGAGTTGAAGGTCATCCCAGTCAAAGGTCATCAGAGTGAAAGGTCTGCAGAGTTCAAGGTCATCAGAGTTCAAGGTCATCAGAGTTCAAGGTCATCAGAGGTAAAGGTCATCAGAGTGAAAGGTCATCAGAGATAAATTTCATGGGAGTTCAAGGTCATCAGGGATAAAGGTCACCAGAGTTCAAGGTCATACAATGTTATTAGTAAATACTTACTTTCCCATGCGGTAATCATTCTCTTCATACTGTAAATACGACACCAAAGTCTGCACACCAACTTTAGCATCACCGGGATAGTTTGGCCAGGTAGCTGGACATAAACTTTTATACCTATAAATAGAAAAACATGCAGACATTCAATACTGTAAAATCATTACTTTTTCGTGGGGGATTAAATTTCGTGGAATTTGTGGTTCATCTTCAACCAAGAAATTAATCGAACAATAGTTTTGAACCTAATATTTATCACCTGAAATGCAAAATCCACAAATTAACATCCCATCAAAATGGTATTTTTTACCAAAACCACAAAATTTCGTCCTATCAAATTTAATGATTTTATAGTAAATACCAGAGTTTGTACACAAACTTTAGCATCACCGGGATAGTTTGGCCACGTGGCTGGACATAAACTTTTATACCTACAACCCGGAACAAATACGTTGTTAATAAAAAGAGTCAGTGATAAAAAGTGAGGGGCAGTTATCAAACAAGTTCTTGGGGCTATATCTATGACATTTATCATTCTTGGCCAGGGAACTTGGAAGTTTCTGTAACACTGAACGCACAAAAGAATGACAGAACGAACAAACGAACGAGCGAGCGAGCTTGCGATGAAACAAATAAACAAACAAGCGTTATTTATACCGACCTCTTTAGGAATACTTCATATGGTCGTCTGTACGCAAACCCGGCTCTTCTTACGCGTAAATTCTCCATCAAGCCGAGATATTTCACCTGATGAGTCACAATCTTCTCGTCAAATTGTTTCGCTCTCTTGTAGTCATTGGGTTTTATACACCGGACGTAGGAAGGTTCCTTAGACATCAGGATGTCCATCAACAGCGATAAACTGTTCTTGAATTGTGTAGCTGCCTAAATATGATAGAACAAGTTAAAGTTAAGTTACCAATTTTCTAGGGCTCTTTTCAGCTGTTAGGCCGCTCAAGCACCCTTTGACAGTTTAACTCCCCTGGTCAATGGGCTACATATGGAAACCTGCACTCGTGTCTCCCTGGGGAGACTATTTCTCCCCTGTGGGTGTGGCAGCCAACATCGATCTGCGGCGCCAGGAATAGACACTGCCCTCACAGGTACCATTTTACACCATGGTGGAGTGGAGCATGTGGGTCTTGCTCAGAGAAATTAACCAGTGGTCCAGAGGGGGATCAAACTCGAGACCCCTCCATCCCGAAGCGCGCACCCTACCTCTAGGCCACTGCTCGCCACGTTTTATATATAGCTTGGGGAATTTGACATGAATCTAGCCTTATGTATGATTATATTACAAGGTTCTTGCTGTAAATATATCAATTGCCACAAGGAAATAGTGCAATATCGATAATTTAAATTTGTGTTTGTATTACATCTTGAGCGTTTTCATGATATGCCCTGGCTATGAAACATACAACTGAAGTTATGAATACATACAAGATATCGACTGTAAAATTATGCTAATCAAAAGGTCAGGCTTGAGTCAAATTGGCGAAGCTACACAGCATAACTTTTCCAGATGGACCCTCTGTAGAGTAACAACTTCTCTTTAACAACACAAGTTCTTCAAAGTTTTCCTAAACTGAGCTGGTTCATTAAAGTCTGCAGGCATAGTTGCATCCACTAGAGCAAAGAGCCAATGATGATTGTTGCAAATATCATTGCAATGTATATTATTTTTTTCTCTATAAGATAAGGTAAGACAAACTTTATTTAACGTTGATTATGGTTAACATAAGAAACATAAGCTACAAGCTTGTATTCAGCATATGAACATAATCTACCGTATTACCATCACCTCCTATTAGCGCTCCCCCTCTAATTAACGCCCCCCCCCCCCCTGGTTAAGGTAACAGCTAAGTGCCATACTATACGGTACCGTTCCGTGGTGGGGGCGATTATACGAGGTCCGACTGTGTATGGAATTAATTTTTCGGGGGCCATAATACGAGGTTATACGGTATGTGCAATCATGCCAATGTTGGTCCTTTGTGAAAGATAGGAGGAGAGTGGGGTGTAAAAACATCACAAACATATCGGTACTTACAGTGTCGGGTCTTTTCTTGCTCATCAGTTCGTCTTTAGGGAAACATTGACTAGTTATAGGATTTGATGTTTCACTCATTGCCTGAATATGTAAATATTTAACATAAATGAGATCTGATGAACTTGATTACATCATGTAATTCTATAATATTTACATCTTTTTTATTATTTTTTTAACATAACATTTAAATTAATATTTGAATCAATAATAATGCTTAATAATTTCAATATAGATGAATTATAATGCATGAATGTTTTGTTTACAACTAAAAATAAACTAGATTATTCTTATTTTTTAAGTCTTGACAGATTTTATTGGAATTGATTCTCTAACTACTGTAACTACACTATTTTACCTCCTTTAAATCCCTGAAGAGTAGATCATTGTTCTTGTCCAGAAATCCTTTAATATTGTACGTCACATCCCCAGCATAATGAATCAGTCGGAATTCCTAAAAAAAGTGTTGAACTGTTACAACTGTTACAGTCAATGGGACAAAATTGAAAATCACAAACAAAATTCTTTGCAAAGAAGGACAATCTAAGCTGCCCATATACATTAACTATCTGGGTTACCCCATCTACATGCAAATGTAGGCCCACTATATGGGTCCCATATTTAATGTATATGGGCAGCCCAGAGGGGTCCCACAAACGCCAAAGTTCCACTTTTTATCTGGGCCCCGTACAGACTGCATATGTTAGGCAATTATAAAGGCCCATGTTGGACCCATATAGATTGACTAGCTAGGGGCCTGTACTTTTAAACCCCACTGTTTCTTGAGGGTTTTCTTCACCTAATTACTTATTTTGGTCAGATTTTTGTCGTTGCGCTTTCAGGAATGATAATTCTGGAAATCTTGAGAGGTTAATATATACTGTATATCACATGACTTTCCTTGTATCCAGGTTAATTATTATAGCCAGTACGTATAAAGTTATACGTACCACGTGTAGTATAAGCTATTGAGTTTTTCCAATAAATCAATGCATATTTTGAATTTTTAGTGGCATATGATATAAAGAATCTATCACTCGTTGTCAATTGATATATTTATATTAAACTCGTTCAGGAATTATTATTAAGCTCAGAGGCTCACTTAATAAAATTTCCAAAACTTGTTTAATATAAATTTATATCAATTGACAACTCGTGATAGATCCTGTATAAACATACTGGCTTTACTAACCTGGATACAAGGAAAGTCATGTGATATAATCAGACTTCGATGGTGTCAAATTAAAATGCCGTATGAAGAAAACCCACTTGTCAGGAGAGGCAAAACTAAAACTCCTTCACAAATCATTGAATATAGAACTAAATTATATATTTCATACGCAATACATCCTATTGAATAGGTATCAAATAATAAATATAATGCAATTGCTGATATTTGTTCTTTTCTTTGCCCCAAATAAAATCTAACAGTTATTCGGCATTTTCTTTTTGTGATGATTTGAAGGTCTCTTATTAGCTTATTTACCCCAGATAAGGCGTAATAAAGGGCGGGAAAATAATAAACAGGAATAACCAATGATAAAAAATGGCATTTTGATTATTCGGCATTTTAATTTGACACCATCGAATTATACTATTTACTTACATCTCTCTGTATAGTTTTTCTGGTGGTATTATCCGCCACACTATGACAGACAAAATGTGGATGTTTTCCTATCATTTCTGATAGTTTCTCCAAGAATGTCTGATCTGTTGTATCTCCGGGTCGTAGGCACTCTTCATCCTAGAGGTCAGAAATGTATCAGATGTATTTGCTTTTAAATTTAAAAAATGTTTTAAACCCCACAGGTCAACAGTTTTTCAGACTTAAGTCATATTGCTGGCTTCAAATGAGAAGGTCATAAGAACAAAATCAATATTTTGAGAAAACAAAAACAAGAGGGCCATTGGCCCTTAAGCGCTCACCTGAGTTTGTTGCAATGTTGGCTTTGTTAGCAAGATTGTTGTAGTATGAACTCAAAATACTTATGTGGCCTAGATTTGAATTTTGTACTAAAATGTTTGTGAGTAGTAGGTAAAGTAGAGTTCCTGAAATACATACTTTGGTTTGACTGCTGATGGGTTTAGTACCGACTAGTTGTACTTGTGTAGAATCAAGCATTATTGAATTTGGAACTTTTTCCACATGACCCAGTTTCAAACTTGGCCCAGATTTCATAGAGATCATCATTCTGACCAAGTTTCATGAAGATTGGATCAAATTGATGACATCTAGAGTGTAAACAAGGTTTTTCTAAGATTTAACCTAGTGACCTGGTTTTTGACCCCACATGACCCAGTTTTGAACTTGGCCTAGAGTCCATAGAGAAATACATTCTGACCAAGTTTCATGAAGATACAACCAAAATTGTGACCTCTGGTGTGAACACTAGCTTTTCTAAGATTTGACCTAGTGACCTAGTTTTTGACCCCACATGACCCAGTTTCAAACTTGGCCTAGATTTCATGGAGAACAACATTCTGACCAAGTTTCATGAAGATTTGATAAAATTGATGACATCTAGAGTATACAAAAGGATTTTTTAGATTTGACCTATTGACCTAGTTTTTGACCCCACATGACCCAGTTTCAAACTTGGTCTAGATTTCATGAAGAACAACATTCTGACCAAGTGTTTTGAAGATTGGATCAAAACGGTGACCTCTAGGGTGTACACAAGGTTTTTATCAGATTTGACCTAGTGACCTAGTTTTTGACCCCGCATGACCCAGTTTCAAACTTGGCCAAGATTTCATGGAGAACAACATCCTGACCAAGTTTCATGAAGATTGGAACAAATTAGTGACATCTGGAGTGTACACAAGATTTTTCTAAGATTTGACCTAGTGACCTAGTTTTTGACCCCACATGACCCAGTTTCGAACAGCGTCTAGATTTCATGAAGAACAACATTCTGACCAAGTGTCTTGAAGATTGGATCAAAACGGTGACCTCTAGGGTGCACACAAGGTTTTTATCAGATTTGACCTAGTGACCTAGTTTTTGACCCGGCATGACCCAGTTTCGAACTTGGCCTAGATTTCATGGAGAACAACATCCTGACCAAGTTTCATGAAGATTGGAACAAATTAGTGACATCTGGAGTGTACACAAGATTTTTCTAAGATTTGACCTAGTGACCTAGTTTTTGACCCCACATGACCCAGTTTCGAACTTGGCCTAGATTTCATAGAGAAGAACATTCTGACCAAGTTTCATGAAGATTGGATCAAAACTGTGACCTCTAGGGTGCACACAAGGTTTTTATCAGATTTGACCTAGTGACCTAGTTTTTGACCCGGCATGACCCAGTTTCAAACTTGGCCTAGATTTCATGGAGAACAACATCCTGACCAAGTTTCATGAAGATTGGAACAAATTAGTGACATCTGGAGTGTACACAAGATTTTTCTAAGATTTGACCTAGTGACCTAGTTTTTGACCCCACATGACCCAGTTTCGAACTTGGCCTAGATTTCATAGAGAGGAAATTCTGACCAAGTTTCATGAAGATTGGATCAAAACTGTGACCTCTAGGGTGCACACAAGGTTTTTATCAGATTTGACCTAGTGACCTAGTTTTTGACCCGGCATGACCCAGTTTCAAACTTGGCCTAGATTTCATGGAGAACAACATCCTGACCAAGTTTCATGAAGATTGGAACAAATTAGTGACATCTGGAGTGTACACAAGATTTTTCTAAGATTTGACCTAGTGACCTAGTTTTTGACCCCACATGACCCAGTTTCGAACTTGGCCTAGATTTCATAGAGAGGAAATTCTGACCAAGTTTCATGAAGATTGGATCAAAACTGTGACCTCTAGGGTGCACACAAGGTTTTTATCAGATTTGACCTAGTGACCTAGTTTTTGACCCGGCATGACCCAGTTTCGAACTTGGCCTAGATTTCATGGAGAACAACATCCTGACCAAGTTTCATGAAGATTGGAACAAATTAGTGACATCTGGAGTGTACACAAGATTTTTCTAAGATTTGACCTAGTGACCTAGTTTTTGACCCCACATGACCCAGTTTCGAACTTGGCCTAGATTTCATAGAGAAGAACATTCTGACCAAGTTTCATGAAGATTGGATCAAAACTGTGACCTCTACAGTGCTTACAAGTCAAAATGTTGACGACGTACGACGTACGACGGACATTTTGCGATCACAATAGCTCACCTTGAGCACTTCGTGCTCAGGTGAGCTAAAAAACTGTCCCAACATTTCTCATTACTTATGGTGAAACAAGCTGTTTCTACTTCAGTTTGGTCAACATGATAAGTTCCGATTTTCATGGAAATAAGCTCATAAGAAGGCGCCTTATGGTGCTGATTTTAAATAAGGATCAGTCTTATAAGGCCCTTTGTAGTAGTTACAACCTTTTTATTCTAAGCCAGTGATATGATGTACAATATTCATAAATTTTTTAAAGACTAGGCTAAACTTTTTCCACCTTCAACCATGGTTCAGTGGACGCATGGTTCTATAAATATTTATTTTCCTTCCACATGTGGACTTCGAAAAATTCTGGTCACTTGTGGAAACATCAGTTTGCACTTGTTAAGAAGTCTGGTAAGTGTGAATTAGTCAATTTCCATAATTTTCAGAAATCTATTTATTTTGTGGATGCCTGCCAATCGTGTTAACATAATATGTCCTGTCCTTTTGACAAGTGTATTCAAATGCAAAAATGAAAAGCTATCAGAACAACAAAATTTAAGGTTGGTTGCCAAAGAAAAGCGCCTGACCTTTGGTTCCCTCCCATACAATTGAATATAAAAGGCATAGATTACCTCCCTAGGAAAAAGCTGTACTACAAAGCCCTCACTTAGGCTAAGGGTCTCTGGATGAAGTCCTTGCAATAATCATGACCTTTAATTGACATGACTGAAAATCAAATTGAGAAAAGAACATACCATGACAGACATGACTCCGAGAGGCTTGGCTTCTATCAAATCACAAATGATTTTATTGTTGAAATACTGGACAGGCTCCCACTGAAATGAAATTAATAATATGATAACACTAGAGGGGGTTTTGACACAAAAGTGTTTGTCTTTGACAAAGGGTCGTAACTCCAACCAAAAATCTTCCATGATAAAAAGTTCTGAAAATACTTAATGTTTATTTTATTTCTAACAAAAATATAATATTTATGTGATGTAAAAATTACACTTTTTAGATATTGTCAGAGTGAGAACTTCCTGACAATATGCTCAGCTAGGCTTACTGCCATTAGTATTTATGAAGTGGAATTTGGGATCGAGAAGTCCCGGGTTTGATCCCCCTCTGGACCACTGGTTAATTTCTTTGAGCAAGACCCACATGCTCCACTCCACCATGGTGTAAAATGGTACCTGTGAGGGCAGTGTCTATTCCTGGGCGCCGCAGATCGATGTTGTCTGCCACACCACAGGAGAGAAATAGTCTCCTCAGGGAGACACAAGTGTAGGTTTCCATATGTAGCCCAATGACCAGGGGAAGTTATAATGTCAAAGAGTGCTTGAGCGGCCTAACAGCTGAAAAGAGCCCTAGAAAATTGGTAACTTAACTTTTTAAGTGTTTCATTGAATTTGACCATTGGTCTAAAGGAGAACAAGCGCGGATAAACTTTGTAACTAACATCTTGACATTAAGCATGAAACCATGCAGTATAATGCTTCACTGGCCCACTATATGTTGGAGACATAATGGAGATAATTCAACAAATAGGGGACACAACTCTTGATTTACAAATTTCACAGTCAACTTACCTGAATTCCCTCCCTTTGATACTCTTCTTGTTCAGATTTCAACGTAAGTTCTATAAATAATTGCTGTAGTTTCTCATTGCAGTAGTTTATACAAAATTGCTCGAAACTGAAATAAAACAAAGTCAGGAACAACTGTCTATGTAGATCAGCCCTGCATTCAGCGAAAGCTATCAGCAAACATGTTTTAAAAAACATTTTTTTCTCATGATATCTTTCGTTGAACTCTATATAGCAAACAGCAAACAATTAAAAGCATGTAAAATATGGTTCTTTCCGGTCTTGGGTTAAAACATGTACAGATGCATGGGCTTTATTAAGAACACACCAGTCTGCCATTTTAATTAGGATTAAATCACTTTCGTTGCTTTTTTGTTCCCCACCATCTGACACTGTGCATTACAAGATTTGATATATGGCAATTTAGAAAAGGACTAAGACAAGTAAATTAACAAGCAGTCTTTTACATACCAGTTGACCTGGAATATTTCGAAGCCGTATATATCCAACAATCCCATCAGTGAACATTTACTTCTAGCCTGTAACAAATAAAACAACAACCAACAACATTAATACAACAAAATTCAATTCAAATAAAATAAATGCGTTATAAAAAATCATACAAGAGGGCCGAAGGGCTGTAGGTTGCTCACCTGTTGCACAGTGTTCTAGGTATCAATACAACTTATATTCTGACCGTATTTCATTAAGATTGGACCAAAACAAACACAATATTTTTTCTAAGATTTGACCTTAGTTTTCAACCCCACATAACCCAGTTTCGAACTTGGCCTAGATTTCATGGAGAACAACATTCTGACCAAGTTTCATGAAGATATGATCATAAACTGTTGCCTCTAAAGTGTAAACAAGCAAATTGTAGACAGACAGACTACGGATGGACGACTGATGGACGGACGAAGAGTGATCACAAAAGCTCACCTTGTCACTATGTGACAGATAAGCTAAAAATTTAATTGGAGAAAAAGGATAGCCAATGATATCGCCTGTTGCTGACCGGGAGTTTAATATGGTGTGTTCTGATTGGTTGCCCTTATCCTTATGTCAAGTAAGATCAATATTGAATACCACACCAGTGGACAAGACATTTGGAGATTTATGACTAAGTTTTCAAGGCGGGGCCGGAATTCTTTAAAGGGGCTGATCAAATGTACATACCCTATATGAGAGGGAATCGTTGATCTTGTGTACAATCCAGGAGAACAGCCTGTCATAGATTCCTTTAGCTAGCGCATCTCTAGCGTACAACGCCTGGTCCACTGTTAATGGGGACTTCAACTGGAAAATTAATCACTTGAAATTAGAAATAAAATCATATTATAACAACTATTACAAGTTTTTTTCAGGTTTTCAACTAAGCAGTATTTCATTTATGTTTTATGCTATATACTTTTTTGAAAACTCCCATGATTTTTTGTTTCGATTTCCTTAAACTGCTCAAATAAGTGGGACAAAATATGTAGATTGTAAAATAGGTTAAATGATGCATTTATTAGCAAAATGATATTATATTGAAATTCATGTACTAGTATGTTATATATTTTGTGATAAATGTACCATAAATAAAAATAAACGGGGTCACCCGAAAGGGGCCTCAAATGAAAAAAAAAAAAAAAGTATTTCATTTATTTATAATAACTATATCTATAATGTTATGTACAAGGGCTGTTCAATGAATAATACATTTTGACACAGTATTTGGATAAACCTCCTTACAATATTGTTAGCCTATCTCTTTTTAATTGACTGATGTTTTAAAATGAGTTTTCAAAGTCTCAATGAATCTAAGTTTTGACAAAAAGAACTGCGAAAACCTCAGAAACAAGTTTATATATTTAGACATGACTTTGTACTCACCTTTTCTTTATTGGCTTCTATAGTTCTGTTTTGTAAAGCGGATAATAGGCTGTCCTCCTTACATCCTAGCAACTGAATAACAAACAGAATTAACGGCATGAGTTTTATATAGAAACAGCCCATCAACTAGGCCTAAAAATATTATTAATCTGTGAAAAAGACGGGGGAGGGGGGGGCAAGGGGGAGGGGGGGGGGGGCAACGGGGAGGGGGGGGGGCAACGGGTTACAGGGGGGGAATTTGACAAACAAATCTTCCTGACAGCCAGGAATTTGACGACCTTATCAACTCTTAGTTTCTGGGAAATTAAATTTTGGTCCAGTTCCAAGACCCAGGAAAACTAACATGATTACATGTCCTGACACCAGGGATTTAGACATAAAAAAAGTCTAATTCTCCTGGGTTGTTGCATCCTTCAAATATTGACAGGTGCATGAATTAACAAGAGCGCTCCACTATTATATTCTCTGAGTCACATCCTTTGATAGTGTATTTTTTTTTTCTATTTTCTGAGTGGAAAAGGGGCATAATTTGGTAAAAATGCTTGATAGAGTTACCTCCTCTTGGGGTCATGTTGGTGAACAAGTGTACCAAGTTACAAACTAATATGTCAATGGACTTTGAAAATATTGGAGGTAGTATGTTAACATTAACATTAACATTACGTCGACGCCAACGCCGATGCTCGGGTGACTGCAAAAGCTGCCCTTATTCTTCAAATAGCTAGTGGAGCTTAGAACTAAAAAAAAACTTGTGTGACATACATTACCTCTGATATGATATCGACATTTTCCGTATTGGTCACTCTAGCATGATCCGTGTTTTCTTCAGCTTCAAATTCAATATTACCTAGATGTAAGACCGAGGCAACAATAGAGAACAAACCCTAAAATAGAACATTTTGAAAACAAAATAAATGCTTAACTCAAGGAACATTTTTTTTTTAACTTTACTGCTTTTTCCTTTGAGGAATAAAGTTTGATGTAAGCTTTCATTTGTTACTTGAGACAAGGTAGACTGAAGCAATTTGACATTTTGATATGAAATATATCAAGAGTATTATATTAAAGTGAGCATAGCCTTTATTTGCTTTATTTATACAGAAATATGGGCGGCATATATGCAGCCTCCACCCTGATGTGAACCCGGGTACCCGGATTTGAACCCGGGTGGCCAGATTAGAAGGCAAGCACACTAACCACTGAGCTAAAGATCGAAGCACATTACATATTACAAGCAGATACATTTGATGTATCCTTCTGCGTGCTTAGGAAAGGGTATAATTTAGAGTAAAACACAAACCTTTTGTTCTTGTTGTGAAAAGTCTAGTACATCAAGACTGTGTAAGACAGCTCTCCAGTTAGCCTGGTCATCCATCGTTTGTAGCGTACTACTATCTCCCTGAAATATAAACATGTAACACTTTACTCCATACGTATCAAAACAATTCTCAGAACATACACACATCACAATGTGCAGCCTTTTGTGTCAAACATCAGGATTTATCTCCCTTGACGACTAATTGAGAAAACTTGAAATGTGTCCATGGGACAGGAGTACCCCAAACATTTGTAGCTTACTTAACTATCCCCCTGTAATAGCAACATGTAACACTTTACTCCATACGTTTCAAAACAATTCCCATACATACTTTTTATAACAAATATCAAGATGAATCTCCCTTTGTTATTTTAAAATACTGTAAAATAATAAATTTTTCGAGGGAGTTTAAATTTTGTGGTTCATCTTCTACCACGAAATTTAATCCCATTGAACAATTAATAATTTTGACCCTTGTATTTATTACCTGAAATGCTAAATCAAAGAATTAACGTCCCATTGAAATGGTCTTTTTTGCCAAAACCACGAATTTTGTCCCATCGAAATTAAATGATTTTACAGTATGTGAAGGCCATTTTTATAATTGAGTTGTTTCCCCTCTGTCTCCATAGTTATATATTTAATCATTGTTAATAATCAAAGCACTGAAAGAAAAAGGTTCGTTCCTGTGGTCAGACAATTATATTTCCAGTCACAAAGCCTGTGACATGCCAAATACGGGAAAGATTAGTCAATGAATGAAAACGTCAAGCTTTCATTTGACATTGACCTCCAATTATGACCTTGACCTTTGAGATAGAAACCTTTGGGTAGAAAATGGCACGCCTCCTCAAGGAGGTGATCATTAATGCCAAATATCAGCATGATTGGTCAAAGCATGAAAAAGTTATGGTAAAGACAAAATCAGATGGGCACACAAATGAACACACATACGATAACATACAACAAAAGTGGCGATTAAGGCTCGCTCACCGCAAGTGGTCTTGACAAAAATGGTGAGGGACATGACATGAGGCATACATGCATTGACAGTATACAGGATTAAAACAGGATGTCAATCTTAGTTGATGGGTAGTTACGACAATCTCGCAGGCAACTGTCGATGCGTTCATTGAGTAAAAGGTCAAGAGGCCGGGGGGGCCATTTCAAGTGCATTTCCATTCAATTGCTTTTATGAGTGTTTATATAGGAAATATATAACAATGTTTATAAGTATATGCAGTAAGCCGTGTCAGTAATATAACCACTTACAATATGAATGTTTCCTGTTTTTTTGTTTTTTTTGTTTTGTTTTTTTTTGTTTCGGGCCCACAAGGGTTACCCCATTTATTGTCCCCGTCTGTTGGTTTTGTGGGGGTCGGAGAATCATCCCCCACAAACCTTACAATATTCAACAACATAATTAAACAATAAATACAATGATACAATGAAGAAAGTCAATGATAACAATACAATATGAGTATTTCCTGTTGGTGAGACACTGACACAAATGTCATACAACTTACTGTAAAATCATTTAATTTCATTGGGACGAAATTTCGTGGTTTTGCTTAAAAAGACAATTTCGTTGGGACTTGAATTCGCGGATTTTGCATTTCAGGTAATAAAACAAGGATCAAAATCAATGTTCGTTGGGATTAAAGTTTGTGTTTTAGGTGAACCACGAAATCCACGAAATTCAAAATTTATGTTCATTGGGATGAAAGTTTGTGGTTGAGATGAACCACGAAATCTACGAAATTTACCCCCCCCCACGAAATTTTATGATTTTACAGTTTTATAGTAAGATTTAAGCAAAGGGCACACAAACTTCCTGCTATCATATTAGTCCTATCATTATTAACAAGTAATAAGGAATTGCAAGAAATATAGAAGTCCCCTACCTAGTTTTCAGGTTGTCAATGTTTCTGTTGCCATGGCAACCACAATTTTAGTCAGAATAGAAAAAAATAAACATGCATATACTCCTTATTAGTCTCTACCCACATTCCCAAGTTTCATAAAGCTAGCTTGAAAACTATTTGAGTTATGGCAGGTATCCAGATTTTTTGATGGACGGACAAAGGGCAAATCTATAGTCCTTTCCGGTTGAAATCTGGTATAGGGGCCTAATTAAGAAAACTCATAGGCATTCTTGCCCACACCTCATCCTAAACAAAATTTGAATAATAATCCATCATGAGTTGTCTTTGGAGATCAACATTTCTTAAACAAGTCTAGAAAACACAGGTTATTAAGCGAGCCATTGGCAAATTTAATAATTTGTTTTTTTTGCGACGAGTTTAAGAATATAAGGATCCACCATGAGCTTCGATGTAGGATAAGGATATCTCACCTGAGGGGTCAGATTTTAACCAGGGACGAAGCTTGCCGAGGGTAAGATTTCCTTATCCTACATAGACTGTCTCATGGTGGATCATTTTTCTTCGACGTAATTCGTGAAAATTAGAGTTTGTATCATTATTTAGCGTTCGTGGCGTCAACGTGACGTCATCATAACGTGGCATTTGCCATACGTTCGCATTTAAAACAATGGATAACATAACGTGGTGAATAAAGCATATCGAGGGCTCAGCGCAAAACTATGGTATGTGCCTCTATAAATCAATGTAGTTACCATAGTTTTGCGCTGAGCCCTCGATATGCCTACACTGTTACGCTCTGCCTAAGAAAATGTCCCTTAAATAGTATAGAAGCTATGTTTGTTCTTCTTGTTAGCTTAATACCAACTTTATTTACTATGCAGATGTAGTAGAAGAAAAAGTAGACCCATAAAGGTCGGAATAAATTCACGTGCGGTTGCTCATGTGAGAAAGATGTTGCTAATGTAAGATAGGATTTTCTTCGATTAGCAACGTGCTTATCTCACATTAGCAACACCGAAGAAATGTTTTATCTCAAAAACAACAAGTGACGGATTATTTTATCACATTACCATAGTTACAATGTCTAAAACAATGTCAGCAATAACGCTTTTAAGTCACATAGGCGATGTTACTTTTTCCTGCCGAAAAACTGATGAAATCACATATTAATTTTGTTATCACACGTTGTTGGAGAACATTGTGTACACTCATTAGTTATCACATAGAATCATCACGTTATTTATGTGATAAATTCGTTTATGAAACATCAAAGTAAAACAATCACAGCTGATCTATGTTAAATTTCTCCCTAATGTCAACAGTATGAATCAGGGAATAAGAGCAGATGAATCAAATGCTTGAATTATTTATTATATAAAAATCAAAGTAATGGTTTGATTCCCTAGACAATGGCAACTTTGGGGCTTTGTTTTTTTTGTTTGTTTTTTTTCTAAATTATTATGCAGAGCATAGCCTTTATTTGCTTTATTTCTACTGAAACATGGCAGGCATATATATGTACCTCCACCCGGACTTGAACCCGGGTCGCCAGATTAGACGGCAAGCGCACTAACCACTGAGCTACGGAGGCACTGTGGGGCTTTGTTGATAGATTTCAATGCAGGTGATCTTGAAGAACCATAACTCTGTATTGTATATTTTTAGATTACTCCTCTATGTAATTTTTCACACTCCTTGTCCATAACATAACTCGTGCAATATTTGAGACTTCAATTTGAAATTTCATAGTTGATTAGATCTCATTAGAGCGCAGTACTGAAGAGATGTCTTTCTATCGATGTCTCAGAACAAGAAGGTTGTAACTACCAGATCGATATTTTGAGAAAACACGGAAAAACTGTCTGACATTTACTCTTTACTTATGGTAAAACAAACTTTTACAACTTCATTTTGGTCAACATGACAAGTTCAGATTTTTATGAAAATGGGCTCATTAGAAGCGCCTTGTGATGCTTATTCTAAATATGTATGAATCTTAAAAGGTTGTAAGTGGCAATTACATTCTTCTAATTCTAAGCTATCGCTATGTCAAGCACCCCATTGGGAGCATAACCCGTTTGTGACGGCTCTTGTTCAAATTGTTGCAGGCATTTATACATTGCTTTTTCATTGGTCAGGTCGATCAGGTAAAACATGTATGACACTATTTGGACAGGTGAGCTTAAAAACTGTTTGATTTCAATTCTGCTTATTCATAGCATCATTAAAAGGTAAAAATACCAGTGCATTACTTTTGTTTATCACATGGCATGAATTCATTCAATTAGAACTCATTAGGCAAAACTCTTGCATGTCAATTGTCAAACAACATTGAGCAAATCAGATGCAACTGACAAGCTGTGCAGTATACACAAGAGGGAAAGTGAAAAGTCCACTTTGAGAACAAATATGTGTGTGGTATCACTCCATTGATCAACTGTTTGATTACTGCAAAACAATTACATTTTTGTGGGTATTAAATTTTTGTTGATTTTGTGGTTCACCTTCAACCACGAAATCAAATCCCATCAAAACAATACTTTTGACCCCTGTACTTTTACCGAAATGCAAAATCCATGATTTGATGTCCTATCGAAATTGTCTTTCTTACCCAAACCACGAAATTTCGTCCCATCGAAATTAAATGATTTTACAGTAGAATAAATACCTGGTTTAGGAAGAAGTATTTGTCCGGATCTGAAGACAGCTTTAAGCCTTTCAAGCTGATTGGGGTAGAACCAATCAACATTTGATAAAATATATGGAAATTCCTCTCCCCGTCTGCCTGATGTATGACTCGAGATTTCTCTAGTAGATAGTTCAAGATATGTCCACCTACTGGTGCTCCCTGAAACACATAGTTAAAGGTCAATTATAACCAGGCCCAGTGAGTACGTACTCCATGCGCTAACTCATACTCCGTACTCCAATCGGAGCATTTCTTGGTTACAAAAACTGCTGTAACTTCTTTATTACTGAGTGGAAACATATAAACTGGGGGTTCATTTTCTAAGTTAGACCATTTGCTACAAGTTAGTGATGGTTTTGATGCAAAATGCGATAAAAAGCTGTTTTTCAAGTTTGAGCACGGAGAATGGAGTTTGAGTATGAGAATGAGAAATGTTTATATCACCGGGCCAGTACGTATAACTCTATACGTAACGAGTGTAGTATAACGTTTAAATGACGTCATTTCGTGCTGAAAAAAACGTTGCCTTTAGTGTCATTTATTTAGAGGAGTCGTTTTTTTCAGCTGAAAGATGCGCTTTTTCCATGTTATTAGAGTCCTGTGATATATATAAAGAATCTAATACTCGTTGTCAATTGATATAGACTTATATTAAACTTGTCAAGGGAAAATTATTAAGCTCACCAAAGGCTCGCTTAATAAAATGTCCCAAACTCGTTAAATATAAGTCCATATCAATTTACAACTCATGATAGATCCTCTACATACTTAATCACTTGTTTTAATAATGCAGCACATTTGCATCCTTGTAAAACCAGTGTATTTTTCATGTGAAACATCTTGGAACTTGACTGACCACTGATTTATCAGGATGCACATTTGGCCATGAGTAAAATATTAGATGTTGGCCTGAATTTAAGAATTAAGGCAAATGTATGCCCAATGAATTAAGAGGGCAAAATATGTAATACATGCTCATTCAAGGTCTTGGAAATTTTGCCTGAAAATCAAAATCAATCTGTATCACAACCAAAGGGTTTACCAAATTTGGGAACCAATTATGCCCAACTTTGCTCAATCAATTCATAAGAAACCATTTGTTTAATGCCACCAACACCAGAAACTTCATTATGTTCCAACCAATAGTTACTTATCCTTCCACCTAGAACCAACAACTGCTCCACATATGGAGGAAATTAAATCAACTTTGATATAAATCTTTCAAGAAAATTTAGATGTGATGAGGTAGGCCTCCTAGCTGTGACCCAAAATCAACCAGTGATCATGGTGCTATGAATCTAGTGCAGCACCATTGAAGCTTCTGACATCTCAAAAGATGACTCTACCACTACGCTATAGAGGTCCACTCACTGTGAGTTTTACTGTATAGACCTTAGTCCATGGAACACATACTTACCTTATAATCAAACTGTATATCCATATATTTCCCAAATCTACTAGAGTTGTCATTTCTTGTTGTCTTAGCATTTCCAAAAGCCTGAAAAATGATAAGACAGAATGTAATGTTTAATTTTGATTTACAAAAGGCTAATTAACTAAGGTAATTCCTGACAATATGCACAACAAGGTTTGGTATTAACTATTCATGTTATAATTTTATTGAAATCCAACCAATTGTTATAAGGATTACAGAGCTACGGATAAGCTGCATATTGGGGTAATTATAATACCCAATTAATTTTCTTAAAATCCCAATAGATTTTGAGAGGAATGAGTATGAAAAAGGAATTACAATCTGAAATACCCAAATAGAAAAGGATGATATAGTGAAAAAAACAGTACATAAAATATCAATTACCCTATGAGTTTGATTAAATACCCAAATAAAATTTGTCAAAATTGAAACTTGGGGGTAAAATACCCAAAGGACTAAAACCTTATCTGTAGCTCTGGGATTAATTAAACCAGCACTGCAAACTTTGTGACAGGAAGACAAACAGCACAAAAATGACATGTTTCCCATGGAGAGCAGTGGCAAAGAGGTAGGGCGCGCACTTTGGGATCCAAAGGTACCGGTTCAATCCCTCAAATGGACCTGACTGATTAATTTCTAATAACCCACATGATCCATTCCATCAAGGTGTAAATTGGTACCTGTGAGGGCTGTGTCTATTCCTTGGTGCCAGAGATCGATGTTGGCTGCCAAACACACAGAAGAGAAATAGTCTCCCAAGGGAGACATGACAAAACGTTTCCATAGGTAGCCCAATGACCAGGGGAAGCTAAAATGTCAAAGGGTGCTTGAGCGACCTTACAGCTGAAAAGAGCTCTAGAAAATTTGGCAATTTTTTTTAACATATTTTCTATTGCCGCCCTGAAATTACAAATCATCCTTTTTGTGACATGCTAACAAAAGCTTACCTCTAGTAAAGGATTTGACTCCAGTAGTCTGTCTTTTACTCTCTCCACATCTCTAGAATGTGTACTACTGGCAGCTATATAATGTAGAACTTTCTTCGATGCTTCAGTTTTACCCGCGCCACTTTCACCGGAGATTAGAATACATTGATCTCGATTCTCCCCTCTCATTGATCGGTATGACGCATCCGCGATAGCAAACCTGGAAATCGACAAAAATGACATTATAATCTTTCATACTAATTAAGTCAGGTTATGGAGCACCTTTTTTCAAAACCAAAATATTTTGAGCACCTCTTTTCAAAACCAAAATATTTGGAGCACCTCTTTTCAAAACCAAAATATTTTGAGCACCTCTTTTCAAAACCAAAATATTTGGAGCACCTCTTTTCAAAACCAAAATATTTTGAGCACCTCTTTTCAAAACCAAAATATTTGGAGCACCTCTTTTCAAAACCAAAATATGTAAAGGTTTTCCAAGAATTAACAGGAGATATTTGTAAAACATGTATAATGTTTGCCCTGGCCCTCCATATATGGCAGTCCAATCATCTGAAATGAAGAAAGTGACAGTGACCTTGACTTTTGGCCTACTGACCTCAAAATCAATGTGAATCATCTACTGTTGCAGGTCAATCTTCATGTGAAGTTTGAAGATCCTAGAGCACAGCATTCCTGAGTTATTAACAGAAATCTTTGGTCTCATATCCTGTAATTGATTGCAGAAATCATTGCCAAACTTCTGTCTCAAATTTTCAATCTTAGCATACAAAAAGGCATTTTCCCTGCATCTGATCTTGGGGCCTGGATGCCACTTTTTTTAAAATCACTCAGTGAAGGCTTAGCAAACAATTATTAAGACTTAAATTTAAACAAAATTTAGATAATTTTTTAAACTAATTTAATTTTTGTTTTCAGTGGATTGTGAAAAACGTTTTTACAACTCTTGCTTTTCACTGCGACCCGATCTTGACACATCATTCCTGATGGCTGCCTTTACCACGAGGGTTCCAAGAGTGAATTTAATGATTGTATTAGAAAGGCCTGATGAATCATTATACATTGTACTTTTACTAACAAAGCATTAATTTATATAAATTTTACACCATGACTGTATAATTAAATTCTCATAATGAATGTTGTTTGTAAATTGTATGCTGTAAAATAATTTAAATTCGATTTTTTTAGAATTTTTGTATTTTTTGGCAAATAAACACAAATTCTTTTGGCATAAAGTTGTGGATTTTGCATTTCAGGTAACAAATACAAGGTTCAAAATTATTGTTTGGTGGGGTTAAATTTTCTGGTTGAGGTGAATCACAAAATTTACGAAATTTAATCCCTCACATAAATTCATGATTTTACAGTAATGTAGTAAAATTAATTCTGTGGGAAATTTGATCTGTTGACATTTGACTTTAATAGCTCGAATTAGTAAATTACCTATATAATGTTACTATGCAATTTGTTATATGAAAGGGGGGGGGGGGGGGTAGGTGGTTTAGTTTATGAACTGGTATGACATTGTAGTATAGATTAATTAAATAATGGTGTGATTTTTTGCCATAATATAACAGGTAATACCATTATGTGTGGGTTGTAGTGTTTCTTATTTACGGTGATGTTGCAAAATTAATGTATACATGTGCACTCAGTGTTAACTTTACTATTAAGCATTTGACTCATCTAGATGTTGGAAAGTGCAAGGTCAATCAGTATTTTCCCTGCTTGATTCACAGGTAACAGTATCATTGATAAATACTAAAACGAAAAACATTTTTTTAATTTCACAAACATTTTTTCGTAGGTTTTTTTTTATTATCAGTGATACATTACCAATGGCCTGATTGGTCAATGACCTCAGACTGGCCTCAGGGGAGACACATTAATAATGTTATGACTTTTTAACCATTACTGTAAATGAAAAAAAAACGAAAAAAAAATTTTTGGGTAAAATTTATATTTTCTTTCATAGGCCTGGCCCGGTTGCGTGCATCCTCAGCCAAGCAGTTAAATATCTTATTACTAAAGCACTCCTGTGGAATACGTTTAAGTGCAGTGCAGTGAAATGTTCAACAGGAGAAACTCATATTTTGGTGCAGTTGGTTGATTAAATCTAGATTAAAACAGATGCAAGATTAAACAGACGTCACTCATATCCAATAAAATACGAAATAAATCATGCATTTCATAAACTTTGTGTGATATTTTGCGCATAAAAATGATTACTGCAGGTATTTTAATACTCTGTGTGTTGTTGAATAAGGCATGCATGAATATAATCCTGGAAAATTATTCAGACAGGTCCCAGACCACTAATCATACACCCCGCCAACCCCTCGGCTAATTATTTGTGCTGCCTCGGGCCCCGATATCCTGAAAACATCTCAATCTCATGTGTCGTTTGGATAATGTCTATTGGAGGATCATGACTTAAAACTTAAGAAAACAAGTTGTAAACCATGGAATTTCTTTACAATGTCCTTAATAAAGTAATAAACAAATTTATGCACTTTTAAGAGATATTATCGAAATTCATGTGATTCAGTCTGTTCGAAGGATTGTTGAACCTACCGGTATATGTTTTACCAGGAAGAAACAAAATGTGTCCTATTTATAATTCTTACATATTCTTTGGTTGAAATAATTCTTCTCATGGTTCTCAAATTTTCACTGAGGTACATCTTTCGGTGATTGTGCCTCAATCTGTATGGCTATTGGCCTCCATGCAGGACTTAGGACTGGTGTCATTTTCCGGTATCTAATGAGACAGTCATTAATATGTGGCCATTCATGAAGTTATTTCCCTGCCAGATTGGCTCAATGAACTTGGATTCTCAAACTCAAACTAGGATACAGGAACATGCACAGCTCAACACAGGGTTACAAGTCATCAGAAGCTAAACCGATTGAGTAAAAAGAACAATCAGTGGTTAACTTAGGTGCCAAACTTGATAGGGTTAGCCGGAAAACCAATCTAATACTGGCAACTAGATAAGTACCCTATAGGATACAGGAAAAGGCCCTGCCAACATAGGCCTTCAAACAAGAAATAAACCGATTGAGTAAAAAGAACAATCAGTGGTTAACTTAGATGCTAAACGGATAGGGTTAGTCGAACATCAATCTAATACTGGCAACTAGATAAGTACTCTACAGGATACAGAAAGAGGCCCTGCCAACATAGGCCTTCAAACAAGAAATAAACCGATTGAGTAAAAAGAACAATCAGTGGTTAACTTAGATGCTTAACGGATAGGGTTAGTCGAACATCAATCTAATACTGGCAACTAGATAAGTACTCTACAGGATACAGGAAGAGGCCCTGCCAACATAGGCCTTCAAACAAGAAAAAAAACGATTGAGTAAAAAGAACAATCAGTGGTTAACTTAGATGCTAAACGGATAGGGTTAGTCGAACATCAATCTAATACTGGCAACTAGATAAGTACCCTATAGGATACAGGAAAAGGCCCTGCCAAAATAAGCCTTCAAACAAGAAATGTGTCCATGGGTCAGGGGTGGCCCCATTGGGGTATATAGCAAAAGTAACAAAGAGCAGTAACTCTGGTAAATAAGTGAGGAGGCACAACCAGTAAACTTGCGCTTAATTACAAGTCAGCAGACACTAAACCGATTGAGCTACTTAACGAGGCTCACAGGGAAGACTGGGCTTGCCCAACTGTGTCGCCTCTTAAAATAAAGTCATTATTATTATTATTATTACTAAGAAAACCACTGGTCAACTTACACATGAGGTGGCAGCTCATAGAAGTTGACATTCTTGTAGCTCTTGATGACTTCCTGATTATAGATATCTAGTTCATGGTATGGATTGACTGACACCAGCACAGGTCCAATATACGTCTGAAATGATCCATAATAGGGGTATGATTTGATGTACAGAAATATACACATTTTCAAGGGAGATTACTCTTGAAATTTGTCACAAAAAGCTGCATATAGAAAATTTTACACATTCTGATTCTTCCCTTATCATAGTATAGTGCAGTTATCATGTAATTAAACTAAGTAGTTCTGCTGGGAAAGTTGTGAGAAGAAAGGCATACTTGTTACATATACGGAGATGAAACCTTTACCAAAAGTAGAGGTCAAGTTCAACCAACACAATATGTCCAACGCCATCACTCTGCATGCCCAAAATAAGGAAGGAAATGCAGGTACTTAATTGCCACGTACAGTAACGGATTCCAAAATTTTGCCCAGGTTTTTTCACATACATGTAGAAATAAAAGTAGTTTATAAAACTTTTTAAATCTGATGTTTGAAAGTTAAAACAGTACAACGGTATATTACATTAAAATGATATTAAATTTAAACAATACTTCATTTAAAATGTTTATTTTTTATATTTTAGGTTTTGCGATTGATGTAAGTTATTAAATAGATGGAATCTGACCTCTGAGCCATAACATTTAGATATATAGTATATATTATAGAATCAATAGTTAGAAGTTCAGTCATGGCTCAATATTGGTTTTCGATCTATTGTTAATTAGTATATTGAAAACATTACTTACATAGATGAGGTCCTCATTAAAACGTTTACGGAGATTGTCCAGGAAAGCATCAGGATTCTTGTAGTCTTCTAGCAGTACAAAGTCCTGTACGCCGGTGTGATCACGTTTGTGAAGATGGTCCTCCATTGCTGCTAGTGGATCTCCTGACTCTATTTCTGAAGAGCTCCAATTAGGACTCGTTGTTGCAATAATTGTCTCTACTTTTTCATTTCAAACCTGAAATTAGTAAGAAAGTAAGTAAGAAAAGACTTTTAATTTTTCTTTTTTATGAAAATAGGCTCATAAGAAAGCGCTTCATGATGCAGATTTCAAATATGCATCAGCCTTATAAGGTCGTAAGTAGCAGTTACGACCTTCTCATTCGAAGCCAGCGTCTTGTCAAAAAGTAATCACCAGAGACTCTGTGTTCAACCGTAACAGGTTTTGTGGTTTTTATAGCTTGGCCATTTTGACCTGAGCCTGTCCTTTATGCAAGATTACATTACAAAATTCTTCCTTTAAATATATCAATTTCTGCAAGCAAATCGTGCAATATCAGCATTTAAGATTTGTGTTTGTATTACATCTCGGGTGTCATTGCGATACTCCCTGATTATAAAAACAAACAATCGGTGTTGTAAACGTAGGCAATATATCAGCTGTTAAATAATGGTAATCAATAGGTCAGGCTCATGTCAATGTTGCCAAGCTTTAAATTCAAGACATAATCCAATCAAAGAAAAACAAAATATCAAATTCAAGTACAGTTGTACCCCGATTATTCGACAACCTTTTATTCGAAAACCTGGTCTTATCCGAAATAGAATTGCAGTCCCGTTTTACTTCCTATATAAACCTATACAAATTCGATCGGATTATTCGAATTCTATTTTTCGAAAAGCCTCTGTTATTCGAAACAATTTTTGAGTCCTGAGTATAATATTTCATACGAATTGTACCCCTATAATTCGAATTTGCATTATCAATGATAGCTAATTATATTTTTCTACCAACGAAGTTTGAAAGTTTTCGCACCTTATATTGTTCAAAAGGTGTTTAATTGATGTGATTAAGTGTTGACATTCTCAAGTTGTGAAAAATACGAAGCGGTTGTACGTAATATTTGCTATTCCGTGAAAAATACATATCATTATGTTTAATAACATGTTTGACTTTAATTATGTGTTTATGAGTGTTGACTTTGATGTACAAACGTTCGACAAACTTTGATAAACTGCATTAACAATATGCTTTTTAACAGTGATGACTTTTTACAGAACAGAACATTTAATTTATAGACTTGAGCTAACGCAGTGACGACTGCAACGATGTGAAATATATAGTCGTAGGTTTATTATACTATACCATGTCATCTACTTCCTTGATGAGTAATGTCAGCGAATGCATTTTTTGTCTGTTTATGTAGAATTTCATCTTTTTGAATTTGGATAATCCGAAGCCCTGGATTATTCGAAATAAAATTTCGGTCCCGTCAATTTCGAATAATAGAGGTTTGACTGTACCAAACTTAGACTAAGTCTTGTCAAACATCTATCATCAAAGACTCACAGTGTATTCCATAAAACAGTAACCCTTTAGACATTAAAGTTTAAGTTACCAATTTTCTAGGGCTCTTTTCAGCTGTTAGGCCGCTCAAGCACCCTTTGACATTTCAACTTCCCCTGATCATTGGGCTACCTATGGAAACCTACACTTGTGTCTCCCTGGGAGACTTTTTCTCTGCTGTGGTGTGGCAGCCAACATCGATCTGCGGCGCCCAGGAATAGACACTGCCCTCACAGGTACCATTTTACACCATGGTGGAGTGGAGCTGTGGGTCTTGCCCAAGAAAAGTTAACCAGTGGTCCAGAGGGGGATCGAACCCGGGACCTCTCGATCCCGAAGCACGCACCCTACCTCTAGGCCACTGCTCCCCACATTAAATTACATTAAATTTTACGTTAGATTAAAAACAATCCAATCAATATAATAAAATAGCAAAATTAGTACCAAACACAGGTGGTAGTATCGTTAGTTTAGAAAATAAAAAAATATATAGAAAAAAATTCCTGTCACAGATAAAAAAAATTCACATCAGTGACAGGAATTTTTTAAATATTTTATTTTTTATTTTATTAAAAATCCAAACCCTGATACTGCCATCTGTGGTAACAAACTGTTGTCAATACAATCAAAGAAGTAAATACATCGAAGTTTGTACCACACTTTGTCAAATGTTATCCTCAAAGAATAAGTATTCCTTAGCACCAGTATATAAACATGTAGAACAAAACAAAAGATGATTGAATTTAGCAAATACCCTGGATAGTAAGATTCCCTGCATACAGTTAAATCAGACGTTATAGAGAGAATAATATTTTTACGAATTCGGTAAGTTTGAAATATTTTATATATACTCTTTTACTTATAAACAATCACGGTAAAACACAGAAGTAGTTTTCTGAAGAACTTTATTCCAGTAGCCATGTAGAGTCTAGTAAAATGCCAATAAACTTCACTGTAATACAACTGCCACTGGCACGCCAATTAAAAAACCAATGGAGTAATGCTTAAATCAAATTTCCAGTGGAAAACCATTGGAATTCATGCACTGATATTCCAAAGATATTCAACTGACTGACACTGTTTCCTGTAGAAATCACATTACTCCAAAATAACAAATTTATAAAATTTTGACCTCATGCAAATAAATGATGTTACAGTGTTTAATTAAACTTTGAGGGCCACTTTACAGCTAGGTATAGCTTGGCTAATTTGACCTGAGCCTGACCTTTATGCAAGAATATATTAACAAGGTTCTTGCTTTGAATACATCAATTTCCGCAAGCAAATCGTGCAATATCGGTATTTCAGATTTGTGTTTATTATATTACAAATCGAGCGTCTTCGTGATACTCCCCGATTATGAAAACATACAATTGGTGTTATAAACGTAGACAATAAAACGACTGTTAAATTATGCTAATCAATAGGTCAAGCTCAATTCAATGTGGGCAAGCTATACTAAGGATACCATTTCACCTTAAAGGGATAAACTACCCTCAGAATGTAATAAAGTTCATGCGTTTTTGTTTACATTTCGCCTAACTCTGTCATTAAACAAAGATATGGAGGGTTACCAGTGAAAATTTATTATGTTTGATATAGATACAGTGGACAGTTTGAACATCTTTGAGAAACCAAATACTCTAAAATCATTAATTTTCAATGGGATAAAATTTCGTGGTTTTGGTAATAAATTTAAGACAATTTCGATTGGACCTTAATTAATAGATGTTACATTTCAGGTAATAATTATAAGGCCAAGATAAGTGTTTGATGGGATTAGATTTCGTGGTTAAAGATTACCCACGAAATCCATGACATTTAATCCAACACGAAAATTAATGATTTTACAGTATAACCTTCGTTAAATAATGTCTTTACTTACTTACTTTACTTTGATACTGCCCTGACAGGTCCATGAATAAAGTCCTAGGTTACCCATATATAGGCCTACTTATTTAACTATTATATAGGTGGCCCAGGATATCTTACAAACCTTTGATGTAGCTCTTTATCAAGTGGATAGTTGTATTATTTGACCAGTGCCAGAAAAGCTGGTCAAATTATATAGCCAATACTTAGACATTAGACATTGTCTAATTTTAATAATTTTCAGAATTTTACTTATAATTTTACTTAAGTTAGAATTTCCATCTCTTTTATTTCCCTTGTTTCGAAACAGAATTCTCTCCCTTGTTTTAAAATACAATTATCTCCCTTGTTTCGAAACAGAGTTCTCTCCCTTGCTTTCAAACATAATTCTCTCCCTTGTTTTGAAACAGAATTCTCTCCCTTGTTTTAAACAGAATTCTCTCCCTCGTTTTAAAATACAATTATCTCCCTTGTTACAAAACAGAATTCTCTCTCTTGCTTCAAAACAGAATTCACTCCCTTGTTTCAAACCGAATGCTCTCCCTTGTTTTAAAACAGAATTCTCTCCCTTGTTTTGAAACAGAATTCTCTCCCTTGTTTTAAACAGAATTCTCTCCCTTGTTTTAAAACACAATTATCTCCCTTGTTTTAAAACACAATTCTCTCCCTTGTTTTAAAACACAATTCTCTCACTTTTTTTAAAACAGAATTCTTTCCCTTATTTTTTAAACAGAATTATCTCCCTTGTTTCATAACAGAATTCTCTCCCTTGTTTTTTAACAGAATTCTCTCCCTTGTTTTAAAACACAATTCTCTCCCCTGTTTTTAAACAAAATTATCTCCCTTGTTTTAAAACACAATTCTCTCCCTTGTAAGTTGTTTAAAAACAGAATTCCCTCCCTTGTTCAAAACACAATTCTCTCCCTTGTTCAAAACACAATTCTCTCCCCTGATAAAAAAGCGTATACCTCCTAGCTGTTTCTATACAGATTAAAGTTGCAGAACCTTGAAATTCTGTAGTACAAAAATTGCAAAAATTCAAATTATCTACTGAAGAAGTGCATCTGGAAAATTTATTTTTGTATGTTACAGAATAAAATATTTCAAGAATGTTACCTTTCTTACATATAACTTTTTTTTACTGCAAAATCATTAATTTTTGTGGGTAAATTGGTGTTTTCATAAATTTGAGGAGATTCTAAATTACGAATTTTTGAAGTCCATTATGAAAATGAATGAATTTATAAGAAATAATAAGTCTATTATGTGCCCAGTTAAACTAATAAATTTTACTATAAAATCATTCAAATTTGATGCGACTTAATTTCATGGTTTTGGTAAAAAAGACCATTTCGATGGGACTTTATGGATTTTGCATTTCAGGTAATAAAAACAATGGTCAAAATCATTTTTTAAAGGTATTTGATTTCGTGGTTAAAGGTGAACCACAAAATCCACAAAATTTAATACACCATGGAAAGTCATGATTTTACAATATTGGATTTCGCGCACAGAGATCATTGTAACCCTTTTATAAACATTTGATAACATGCTGTCCAATTTCCTCCACATGTGGAGAAGTTGAAAATTCCACTTGGAAGAATTGGATGAAACACTAAATTATGAAGCTCCCTGTTTCCACTAATTTAGAAATCAAAATTAGATCTACCAGATTCAGACCTTAAAAAGTTTCATAACTAAGATTTTATGACAGTAACGGCAAACATTTATATAAATGTATAAAAGTATGACAAGAATGTCGAGTGGAAATGAGTCAATTTGTCCGGATACATTACCATATATATATTCGTACATGTACATGTATATACAATTAATATATTTAATTGACATATAATAGTTTTCTAAAAATTATTTTTCCTAAAACAATATCTCTTCATGAAATATCTTTTCATGACATTTATTGCTTCGGAGTAAAATAATTTTAATATTTGTTCTTGCATGAAGTCTGAGATAATAGTCCTTAGTCAGCAAAATTAAATGTGCCTGTTACAATGATTCACTTAATAAAGTCCACTAGCTATCTAGGATATTAAGCAAAATTTATTGATTTTTATGATAGTTATTTCTTTTTGTTGTTTACCTTATTATGTCCATGTCATTTAAATGTTTATCCACAAGAATTCCAAAAACTAGTAAATATGTTACTTCTATACAACAGCCACTATTTGCAGCTGACAATTAGGCTGTTGCTCTACAGATGTTTAATTGTAATATACAGTACAAGCTCTAAGGAGCAGAAGTCTGCAGAACAACATCCTTCAAATTTCCTAAGACTAGTAAATTTGTAACCTCTCTTCAACAGTCAATATTTGACGCTCATAAAGGGTGTTGTTCTACAGAGGTTGTAATGAAATGTACACGAAAAAGTTTACCTTATTAAATCAAAGCCGCACAGCATTTCCAAAAACTAGTAAATGTGTAACTTCTATACAACAGCCAATATTTGCAGCCTCCCAAGGGTTGTTGCTTAACAGAGGTTGTAATATACAGTTCAACCTTTCAGTAACAGCCTTCTGTAGAGTAACAACCTCTCTTTAACAACCACAATCAAACTTTCTAAAGTTTATCTGTTCACCTCTATACAATGGTCAATGTTTGCACCTCCCAAAGGTTGTTGCTGTACAGAGGTTGTTATGACAATTTAATTGAAACTAAACTAAAATTATTGGATCCAAGTCACTCAGCTGTGCATATCTGTGCAGTCTCTGCAGAGCAACAACCTCTAAACGATGGCTGATTTTTGAAACCCCAAAAAGGGTATTGCTCAACGGAGGTTGTAATGAATACGATAATGTACCGGTATGTAAGAAAATTTTACCTTATTATGTCCATGTCATAAATCCACAAGAATACCCAAAACTAGTAAATGTGTAACCTCTAAACAACAGCCAATATTTGTAGCCTCCCAAAGGTTGTTGTTTTACAGAGTTTGTAGTGAAATGTATGTAAGAAAAGTTTACCTCATTTTCATTAAATCCATGTCATTAATCCAAAGTGAGAGTGAACAATATGTAAATGAGAGATAGTTTAAATGAATACTGTACACTTAGAAGATGCTGTTACTAAGCTATGAGGTATTTCCCCCCTCCCCCCTCTGCCTCCACTTGTATACTGTAAAATCATTCATTTTCGTGGTGGGGGATTAAATTTCTTGAATTTCGTAGTTCACATTCAACGAAGAAATCAACATTTAAATCCCATCGAACAATGATTTTGGCCCTTGTATTTATAACCTGAAATGCAAAGTCCACAAATTAAAGTCCCATTGAAATGGTATTTTTTACCGAAAACCCCGAAATTTTATCCCAGCTAAATTAAATGATTTTTCAGTATAATGAAGATAACTGTCTAGGGGTCACATATTGTGGAGATAAAGTAGAGTACAATGAATGCTACCTAACAGGTGCCTGATAAACTCAGTGATTCTGGAATTACCCAGTAGTATTACCAGGGAAATTAAAAAGAAAAACTGAAAAACCTAAGAATTAGAGTAAAACCTCATTTTACATTTGTTTAATAATTTTAAAAGGGACTTTTTAGAGAAGACCGAATGCTACCGAACAGGTGCCAGATAAACACAGGGATCTTGGAAACACCAGTAGATCAAACCCTGAATTTGATTTTTTTTTAAAGAGTGAAACCTCAATAGATTGGTTCACTTGATGAACTGTGTCACAAAACAGAAGAATAATCAAACGAACGAACGAACAAACAAACAAATAAATGAACGAATGAACAAACAAATGAACAAACCAACGAAAGAACCAATGAATGAATGACGAACGAATCACCGAATGAATGAACAAATGAATGAATGAACAAATAAATGAACGAAAACAAACTAAACAAGGTGGCACTCTGTAGAGCAACAACCCCTCTGTAGCAATTTGCACAAATACCATATAAGCCAATATTTACTATAAGTAAAACCTGTGTGCAGTAACAACCTCTCAACAATGGCCAATATTTGCAGCTCCAGAAGTATATTGCTCTCCTGAGGTTGTACTGTATTTATTCGATGACCAAACTTAGGAAACAAACTGACTCATACTTTTTATAGTGATTTGTCATTCATTTAACATATTTATTTCACATACTGTAAATCATTCATTTTTGTGGGGGATTAAATTTTATGCATTTTGTGATTCATCTTCAACCACGAAAATCAAAACCAAATCCAATTGAACAGTAACTTTGACCCTTGAATTATTAACTGACATGCAAAATCCACGAATTAACATCTCCAATCGAAGTTGTCTTTTTTACCCAAACCACGAAATTTCATTCTTACGAAACTAATTGATTTTAAAGTGTATGTTACATGAAGTCAGCTTATCTGTTCACAACATTTCGATGGCTTAGAATTAGAAGGTCGTAACTACCAAATTGATATTTTGAGAAAACATGGAAAAACTGTCTGACATTTACTCTTTACCTATGGTAAAACAAACTTTTACAACTTCATTTTGGTCAACATGACAAGTTCAGATTTTTATGAAAATCGGCCCATAAGAAGCGCCTTGTGATGCTTATTCTAAATATGTATGAATCTTAACAGGTCGTTAGTGGCACTTACAACCTTCTTATTCTAAGCCATCGATTTGTAAATCATTTATTTATTACAGTATCACCCATGGCTATAACATCAAACACCTAACAGCTTAAGTACATTTTTATTTCAACTTTCCAAGTGAACTATCATTTATCTAGGTTATTCCTAAGCCAAAACATTTAATGCTTATTTAGGCACCTAAGACTTAAGTACAAGTGTACTAGACTAATACCATAACCCATCAGTCAGTTGCAAGCATGGCCCCTGGGGAGGGGTGATGGGTAGCAAGAGAAATGGCTGTGTTTTTACCTTCAAGCTTCTCCCGCACTGCTGGGAATGTTTTCTCCAAATCAGGGACAATTTTAGAAATACCAGAGAAAAAAACTGGTGGTTGCTATAAAGTATTCCAGGTGAAGACTATTACAGGCTTTAAGTATTTGGTTTTAAAAATTGAAACTTTTTAAAAAAAATTAAGAATCTTTATAAATATAATATTATTTATCTATTAAATAAATTAAATTGAAAGAAGCTGATCATCGTGTCCTAACCAACTTAAAAGTATGCCATTGTAAGTAAATGCATCATGATTATTAGTCACAAAGAAGCAGGAAGATTGTGTCTTTATGCACTTTCAATTAAATTAATTTCACTTTAATGTTTTAAGATTTTAATTCCCCATTTTAATTTAATAAAACAGTTTCGCAAACAGGATGTAGACATGGGTATACTTTTAAACTTGTTAAAAGACAGGAACTTTAAGAGATTAAAATTTCGTATACAAAGAGGGGTGTGGCAGAAAGCCAACATTCTGTCTATATCGGCCTGTCTATATTGTCCAGAGAATTTGACATGATCCTGAACTTTTAATTAGCATAATTTAATGATTTTGTGAACTAATCCTAAGGACTGATATTGAATGATTTGCTCCCAGAAATTGATATATTCAACGCATGAACCTTGTAATATATTCAAGCATTAAGGTCAGGATCATTTCAAATACTCAGAGCTATACAAATTCTGAAGTTACATTAAATTAATGAAACAGCAAACAAATTAATTAAAAGCATAATCTTATGTGATGACAGATACAAAACATGCATTAGGTTTTATTTTTTTGTCAAGTTCAGATGAAATGAAACACTTTCATATATTAACATATAGCTTACGCAAATTGAAATTCTCATAATTGCATCTAAGATGAAAATGTCTACAACTAAACATTGAAGTGACACTTTAGTAGGATGACCGTGGCAAGGAATAAATTCAATTTACTGTAAAATTAGAAATTTTTAGAGTGAGACTATCCCGCCACTTCAGGGAATTTAACCCAGAACTTCCAGTTACAGGGCACTTCAACCACAAAACACCACGTAGCACTGTCTGCATGTTTTATGAATTCATTTATTTTTTAATTGGTATTTTTTCAGGCTTAATGTGCCTGATTTCAGGTAATTCAAATTCCTGGGTTTGTTTCCTTTTTTGTCCATATTGAAGTTACTATTGTGTTTATATAAGGCTTTGAAAAAGAACTTTCAGGCTTGAGTATGATTGCTTAAATTACCAGGCCTACACTTGAGACTGAGTGCTTAATACCAGCTAGGCCAACACTTGAGACTGAGTGCTTATTACCAGACCAACACTTGAGACTGAGTGCTTATTACCAGGTCAACACTTGAGACTGAGTGCTTATTATGAGGTCAACACTTGAGACTGAGTGCTTATTACCAGGCCAACACTTGAGACTGATTGCTTATTACCAGGCCAACACTTGAGACTGAGTGCTTATTACCAGGTCAACACTTGAGACTGATTGCTTATTACCAGGTCAACACTTGAGACTGAGAGCTTATCACCAGGCCTACACTTGAGACTGAGTGCTAATTACCAGGTCAACACTTGAGACTGAGTGCTTTTTACCAGGCCAACACTTGAGACTGAGTGCTTATTGCCAGGTCAACACTTGAGACTGAGTGCTTATTACCAGGTCAATACTTGAGACTGAGTGCTTATTACCAGGTCAACACTTGAGACTGAGTGCTTATTACCAGGTCAACACTTGAGACTGAGTGCTTATTACCAGGTCAACACTTGAGACTGAGTGCTAATTACCAGGCCAACACTTGAGACTGAGTGCTTATTATCAGGCCAACACTTGAGACTGAGTGTTTTTTACCAGGCCAACACTTGAGACTGAGTGCTTATTACCAGGCCAACACTTGAGACTGATTGCTTAATACCAGGTCAACACTTGAGACTGATTGCTTAATACCAGGCCTACACTTGAGACTGAGTGCTTATTACCAGGTTAACACTTGAGACTGAGTGCTTATTACGAGGTCAACACTTGAGACTGAGTGCTTATTACCAGGCCTACACTTGAGACTGATTGCTTGATACCAGGTCAACACTTGAGACTGAGTGCTTATTACCAGGTCAACACTTGAGACTGATTGCTTATTACCAGGTCAACACTTGAGACTGAGTGCTTATTACCAGACCAACACTTGAGACTGAGTGCTAATTACAAGGTCAACACTTGAGACTTAGTGCTTTTTACCAGGCCAACACTTGAGACTGAGTGCTTATTGCCAGGCCAACACTTGAGACTGAGTGCTTATTGCCAGGCCAACACTTGAGACTGAGTGCTTATTACCAGGCCTACACTTGAGACTGATTGCTTAATACCAGGTCAACACTTGAGACTGAGTGCTTATTACCAGGTCAACACTTGAGACTGATTGCTTATTACCAGGTCAACACTTGACACTGAGTGCTTATTACCAGGCCTACACTTGAGACTGAGTGCTTTTTACCAGGTCAACACTTGAGACTTAGTGCTTTTTACCAGGCCAACACTTGAGACTGAGTGCTTATTGCCAGGTCAACACTTGAGACTGAGTGCTTTTTACCAGGCCAACACTTGAGACTGAGTGCTTATTACCAGGTCAACACTTGAGACTGAGTGCTTATTACCAGGTCAACACTTGAGACTGAGTGCTTATTACCAGGTCAACACTTGAGACTGAGTGCTTATTACCAGGTCAACACTTGAGACTGAGTGCTTATTACCAGGCCAACACTTGAGACTGAGTGCTTATTACCAGGCCAACAAGACTGTTTTCAGTAAACTGGGGATTTTACCACAGTGTCATTCAGGAGCCATAATTACATTGTCATGTTTGATAGTGTTACATGGCTCTGATAATGTATTGTGTTTATGATGATAAACAAGTACGCTTAGTATGAAAGCAATGCATTGATGAACTTAAAAAGTATTTGAGTTTCAACATTTTGTAAAGGATGAACCAACGCACAAGTGATTAAAAGAACAAACAGGTGCATTGCTATATGCCTCCACATCAGTAGACGCCAGGGCATAAAAGCTCAAAATCAAAACTTTCTTCCATAGCCATACAAGGGATGTTGGGTCATTTCTCACAATATATCAAACTACTCTGATCTAGGATAAAGTTCACACACTCGGTACCCACTTCAGTCACTTATCTTATAACTTCAAAACATGATTCAGTCTCTAGGTAACTGAGGATGGAAGCTTTAAAGGTAAATATTTGTTCACTCGCATCTTCAGGGACACCCATCCGAATTAGAAACAAGTTTCAAGATTTAAACGAGAGATTAAGTGCAATTCCTCACATTTTTGTATCTTTAAATGTAAACACGAAAGCAGAAAACCATTTAAAAAACTTTTTACAAACTTTTTAAAACTAGATAAGGTCTCTTTATAAAAAAACTTCACTCGTACTCAGACTTTAAGGCTTCAAGTGGACCACTTTTTAAAACAATTTGGTAGGGTATAAGGCATTAATGCAGTATAGAGAATTTGACATGATCCTAAACCTACTATTTAAACATAATTTTAATAACAGTTTTCTGGTTTAGAATGATAAGGTCATATGTAACTACGAAATCAATATTTTGAGAAAGCAAATAAAAAACAACTGAAATTTACTCTTTACTTATGGAAAAAAAGCTTTTACAACTTCATTTTTGGTCAACATGACATGTTGTTCAGATTTTTATGAAAAAAGGTGCATAAGAAATGCCTTTTGATGCAGATTTTAATATCAGTCTCATAAGGTTGTAAATGGTAGATACGACCTTCTCCTTCTAGCTAAGACAGCAAGTTGATATCAGGTCTATATTTATTACCCTTTTCCATAAGTAGGAATTATCACAAAGTTCTCAAGGTATAATTTACAAAAACAAATCTAAAGGACCTCCATTAAGATGGGTAAATTAGTAAATTCATGCATAAAGGTCAGGATCAGGTAAAATTCTCTGAGCTTTTATAAAACATGGCTTATAACAGATTAAACAGAAGTTAACATTATAATTTGAAGTTGGTCAGTTAAATTATATAAACAATGTCAAACATGCATTAAGGTACATTTTTAGTGAAAGTTGCGACAAAAACATAAGTACCAAATGGCCTAAGCATCTGATGAGAAAATTGGGATAAAACATAAATATTTATAAACGAAATTGTGAATTTTGGGAATTGGTGAACTACAAAATTTTGTCATTTTTACTCATATTTTATAACAGGGACGGCCATGGGACTCTGGATGACAAGCTAAGAAATTTATTTTTTGGCCTGATATAATTTGTAAATTCATTTAATTTTGATGGGACGAAATTTCGTGGTTTTGGTAAAAATGACCATTTTGATGGGACATTTGTTCGTGGATGTTGCATTTCAGGTAATAAACGCAATAAAGGTCAAAATAATTAATCGATGGGATTTGATTTCGTGGTCGAAGGTGCACAAAGAAATCCACGAAATTTAATACCCCACGAAAATTAATGATTTTACACCATGTAAATTCATGAAGTAGTTGCTATCTAACCTAGCATGTTATACTGAATGGCTAAAAGGCAAATTGCGTAACACTATAGTCAATATCTAAATTGATTTGTTCCGAAATATAAATCACTTTTTATACCGGACCTTGATAAGCGGTAATAATCAAATGTGTATGTGTCCAATAATTGAACGCTTATAAATAATATCAAATGTTCAATATTTTAAAAGTTAAATCCAATTAGCTAAGTATGTAATGACTGTATGCATACATTATGAAATTATAAGATTATGAAACTGTATAATACAAGATTTAAAACAATATACTAGTAAATAAATATACCAACACAAATATATACAACAGTCACAGTATATATAATTAATTTCAGAACCAAATCAAATAAAAGTTCAACTTGTATGCCTAGCAATTATATGTATTAAAAGCACATGTAACTTCCAATTATTGAATGACTTATTGGAATACTACATATTTCAACCTGTATGCATTATTGCGATAAACACAAGTATTTTTTAATCATCAACAAAAAAACCGAAATAAACTAAATTGCTAAAATAAGAATATTATACGAATAATAAATAAAAAAAAACGAAATAAACTAAATTGCTAAAATAAGAATATTATACGAATAATAAATAAAAATCTAAAACAATATAAAGACATTTATAAATTATAACAACACGATTAATAACTTATAAACCTGACTGCATAAAATAATAAACACTCACATATCAAGAATATTATCCTCAACAAAATAACAAACACTGTACTTACATATAAATACAAATATCAACTCTCGGCAAACAGGAAAAAGTTGTTTCAGATAGCAAACTCATGTATTAATCATTTTCCACTTGAAGGGAATTCCATTCAATAAATTCACTATCCCTCGCACACAATGAGTGCATTTTGTTGCTCACTTAGTTTAATTGTATGTACAGGGTAATAAAAAAGTTTTCTTACAAATTTCAATCTTTTGGTGCTCACTTAATTTTTATACATACAGGGTGATAAAAAAGTTTTCTTACACATTTCAATCTTTTATTTTTCAGGCGTCAGAAGAGTGTAAAATTTTCAAGTTAAATTTATAAGACCATTACTAAATGAGTGCAATTGATGCTCACAAAATTTGAATGTACAGGGTGTTCAAAAAGTTTTCTTACACATTTCAATCTTTTGGTGCTCACTTAATTTTTATACATACAGGGTGATAAAAAGTTTTCTTGCACATTTCAATCTTTTGTTGCCAACTTAATTTTTATACATACAGGGTGATAAAAAGTTTTCTTACATATTTCATTCTTTTATTTTTCAGGCGTCAGAAGAGTGTAAAATTCCATTCAATAAATTCACTATCCGTCACACACAATGAGTGCATTTTGTTGCTCACTTTATTTAACTGTATGTACAGGGTGTTAAAAAAGTTTTCTTACATATTTCAATCTTTTATTTTTCAGGCGTCAGAAGAGTGTAAAATTCCATTCAATAAATTCACTATCCGTCACACACAATGAGTGCATTTTGTTGCTCACTTAGTTTAATTGTATGTACAGGGTGATAAAAAAGTTTTCTTACATATTTCAATCTTTTATTTTTCAGGCATCAGAAGAGTGTAAAATTCCATTCAATAAATTCACTATCCGTCACACACAATGAGTGCATTTTGTTGCTCACTTAGTTTAATTGTTCATACAGGCTGATAAAAAGTTTTCTTACACATTTCAATCTTTTATTTTTCAGGCGTCAGAAGAGTGTAAAATTCCATTCAATAAATTCACTATCCGTCACACACAATGAGTGCATTTTGTTGCTCACTTAGTTTAATTGTTCATACAGGCTGATAAAAAGTTTTCTTACATATTTCAATCTTTTATTTTTCAGGCGTCAGAAGAGTGTAAAATTCCATTCAATAAATTCACTATCCGTCACACACAATGAGTGCATTTTGTTGCTCACTTAGTTTAATTGTTCATACAGGCTGATAAAAAGTTTTCTTACATATTATAATCTTTTATTTTTCAGGCATCAGAAGAGTGTAAAATTCCATTCAATAAATTCACTATCCCTTACAAACAATGAGTGCATTTTGTTGCTTATTTAGTTTAATTGTATGTACAGGGTGATAAGAAAGTTTTCTTACACATTTCAATCTTTTGTTGCTAACTTAATTTATACATACAGGGTGATAAAAAAGTTTTCTTACACATTTCAATCTTTTGTTGCTAACTTAATTTATACATACAGGGTGATAAAAAAGTTTTCTTACACATGTCAATCTTTTATTTTTCAGGTGTCAGAAGAGTGTAAAATTTTCAGGTTAAATTCATAAGACCATTACTAAATGAGTGCATTTTGTTGCTCGCTTAATTTGAACATACAGGGTGATAAAAAAGTTTTCTTACATATTTAAATTTTTTATTTTTCAGGCTTCTGAAGAGTAAAATTTTCAGGTTAAACTCAAAAGAGATAATTTGTAAGTACAGGGTGACTTCTGGCATCATTAGAGTATAAAACTCATAAGAGTTCTTAGACTACTAAATGAGTGCATTAATTTGAATATATACAGGGTGATAAAAAGTTTTCTTACATATTCCTATCTTTTATTTTCAGGCGTCAGAAGAGTGAAAAATTTTCAGGTTAAATTCATAAGACCATTAAATGAGTGCATTTCTTGCTCACTTTATTTGTATATACGGGGTGATAAAAAAGTTTTCTTACATACAGTTGTACCCCGATTATTCGACAACCTTTTATTCGAAAACCTGGTATCATCCGAAATAGAATTGCAGTCCCGTTTTACTTCCTATATAAACCTATACAAATTCGATCGGGTTATTCGAAGTCTATTTTTCGAAAAGCCCGTGTTATTCGAAACAATTTCTGAGTCCCGAGTATAATATTTCATACGAATTTTACCCCTATTATTCGAATTTGCATTATCAATGATAATTATATTTTTCTACCAACATAGTTTGAAAGAGTTTTCGCACCTATTGTCCAAAAGGGGTTTAATTGATGTGATAAAGTGTTGACGTTCTCAAGGTGTGAAAAAATACGAAGTGGTTATACATAATATTTGCTATTCCGTGAAAAAGACATATCATTTTGTTTGATAACATGTTTGACTTTAATTATGTGATCACTTTGATGTACAAACTTTCGACAAACTTTAATAAACTGCAATAACAATGCCATTTCCCCTGTAATTACTTCTTTTTTAAACAGTGATGACCTTTAATGCAATGACGACTACAACGATGTGAAATGTGAAATATATAGTCGTAGGTTTATTATACTATATATACTATACCATGTTATCTACTTCCTTGTTGACGAGAAATGTCAGCGAATGCATTTTTTGTCTGTATATTGTAGAATTTCATACATGTTTTATGCTGCATACTATATATTGTTGTTGATTCGTGTTATATGTGTATATATTAAATAATAAATAACTAGATTAACGCAGGTTTTCAGGGGTTTTTTTATTTATTTTTACTACTTTATTATTTTACAAAACATGTACAGAAGCGAGTATCCTACACGGCTACAGCTAAGATGGAGACTATTGAGTTGAACAGAGGTTTGTTTTCTTTGAATTTGGATTATTCGAAGCCCTGGATTATCCGAAATAAAATTTCGGTCCCGTCAATTTCGAATAATAGAGGTTTGACTGTATTTCATTCTTTTATTTTTCAGGCGTCAGAAGAGTGTAAAATTTTCAGGTTAAATTCATAAGAATTCTACTAAATGAGTGCAATTGTTGCTTGCCTAATTTGTATACATGTACAGGGTGTTTAAAAAGTCCATTCTCAATACTTATGTTTCAGCAGTTTATTTTCTGGCGTCAGAAAATTGAAAAAAAACCGTTCAGGTTTAAATTCCATAGGGTTCTACCATTGTTAATCCTTCTGGCAATATATACAGTCCTTTCAAAGTTAATTAATAACAGTTGTAAACATTAGCTAGTCCATCAGGTAAACTATGTTTATCTAGGTTTAACTGGGTATAATTGAGACAGCGGTTTAATAATTACCGGCTATTATATCGAATGGGATAATAAGTTCCCTCATCAGTATATATATATACTTATTGAATCGACAGTATGAATGTAGCTTCTACGGTAAGAAATTAAAGGTGCACACTGCATATACTTTTAATAGATGAAATTAAGAATGAATATAAATCTAGAGAACAAACTTTTTAAACACCCTGTACTGCAAACCTGAGTATTAACGTTATAGCTCATTGTGGTTGATTATTACAAAGCTCAACATGTGTAATTTTTTACAAACATGTAGTTTTTTTATGAGCTCCCTTTTTTTAACAAAAACAATTAAAAAATGCAACAAACAGTTTATTGTTTATTTTTTATAATAGAAATAACTTGATGTTGAGTATGTGGTTAAAATTGATACTAATTTTGACCTGAGCCTGACCTTTATGCAAGAATTTATTACAAGGTTCTTGCTTTGAATCTATCAATTTTCGCAAGCCAATCGTGAAATATCGGCATTTAAGATTTGTGTTTGTATTACATCTCGAGCGGCTCCGTGATACTCCCCGATTATGAAAACATACACTCGGTGTTTTAAACGTAGACAATATATCCACTGTTCAATTATGTTAATCAATAGGTCAGACTCATGTCAAAATGGTCAAGTTATACTAATGATTTGACAAAATAGCTACTACAGTTACCATAACTCAATTTCACCCAGTTAAAACTAGATAAGCATAGTTTACCTGATGGTCAAGGTAATGTTTACAACCATTATCAATTAAGTTGAACATAATGTAACTTTCTACAGTCCTTTCAAAGTCAAATGAAAACGGTTGTAAATATACTATCGTCCGGCAGATAAACTATGTTTATCTTGGTTTAACTGGGTAAACCTGAGTTAACAGTATTCACCGCTATTCTTTTAAATCGATAGTTCCCTCATTAGTATTACTTATTGATCGACTATAACTTTAAGCACTGTTTGTTTTCTATTTATTGTATGTTTTAGCCCTTTACTCAATAGATAGATTAATTCATACCATACAGTCCCATGTCAATCTCCATTTCAAATTTTATTCAAATATGAATTTGTATACATGACACAGTGGAGATAACATAGTTACAGAAATGGACTAAAAAACAAACAATTTATCAAGGGAGATCATGCATAATTTGTGTTCGGGGGGGGGGAAGCTGCACAAAATATGTTTACAGATTACAATAACAATACATGGGTTTTCTGAATAAGTAAATGATAATTTCAGTTGTAATTATATCTATTTTAGATCTTCCTTATTTTCTGATGTTAACAATTCAATGATACAAAATCACATGCAGTGCATTCAACATTCAACTTCATCTTCTGAGAATTTTGATGACTAAAATCAGTGACGCTTGAAAATATTGAGCTACCTCACACAATGCGTATCATAATTATATGCAGTACAAGTATTATGTTGTTATACTTCCTGTTTATGATTAAATTCCGAAAATTATCAATTATCAAGATTTTATTAAATATGAAAGTGAAATTGCAATTGTTCCGAATGACTAACATATTGTGTACATATCACAATATAAACCACATGACAGATCGAAACGCTGAATAGATATATTTCACATGATTTTCCTTGTATCCGGGTAAGTATATAGCGAGTATGTATATTTTTATACTACACATGTGTAGTATAAAGTTATACTACATAGGTGTTTTTTTTTTCTAATAAAAGGATGCACATTTTATTTTTTAGTGTCATATTATATAAAGAATCTCTTACTTGTTGTCAATTGAGGAACTTTATATCAATTGACAACTTGTGATAAATCGTCTATATCCATGTGGGGAGTAGTGACCTAGTCAGGCAGTCTGGAGGTTACTATCTTCACCATTGCTCAAATTTCTCCAAGCAAGAATAACAAACAATGCTCCACTCGACCAATTATAAATAATGTCCTTTATAGAGCAACAACCTCTCTAAAACAAGACATAATTATACACATGTTTCTCTACAGAAGGTTAATTATTTTACATTTCTATTTTGAGCGAAATTGGCCACAAATTAACACTCTATCCCTCACTATAAACTATGCTTACACTGGACAACAACTCCAGAGTGGCCAATACTGTAGATTTCAAAGGTTGTAGCTCTAAAGAGGTTAATTACTACATTTCTATTTTCAGTGAAATTAACCACAAATTAACACTAGATCTATCCCTATCATAAACAATAACAAATTATATCCTTCACTATAAACTAGGCACTAAATAGTATACTGTAAAATCACAAATTTTGTGGGGGATCAAATTTTGTGGATTTCATGGTTCAACTTCAAGCACGAAATCAATCCTATCAAACAGTAATTTTTACCCTTGAATTTATCAAATGAAATGCAAAATCAATAAATTTAATATCCCATCGAAATGGTCATTTTATTAAAACCAAGAAATTTCGTCGCATCGAAATTAAATGATTTTACAGTATTTATTCCTAATGAAAACCATCCACATTCCATGAGAACAAAAAAGATTGAATTTATAAATCTTTACCATGACAACCGATGACAATTATGTTATATTTTCAGTTGATAGGTATACTAATTAGGACACCTGACTCCTTAATTAAGACACCAGACTGTGGATAAATTATCACAATTAAGAATCACATAAATAACAAGAGCTGGCAGATAGATATGTATGTTAGAAAGGTCGAAGTATTTGACCCCCCCCCCCCCTGCATTCAAGAGTGGATGGGATTTACTGTAAAATCATTTAATTTCGATGGGACAAAATTTTGTGGTTGCGGTAAAAAATACCATTTCGATGGGAAGTTAATTCATGGATTTTGCATTTCAAGTAATAAATTCTAGGGTCATAATTAATGTTTGATGGGATTACATTTCGTGGTTAAAGGTGAACCAGGAAATCCACGAACTTTCATCCCCACAAAAATTAATGATTTTACAGTATGCAAAATTTAACATTCACAAACACCTTATGATTTACGGTATTTTAAAATCCATTATGACAATAAGTGCAACACATAATAAAAATTAATAATAATAATTGAAAATATTTATACAGCGCTTTATATAACAAGTCTCTAAAGTGCTTAACACACGAAAGTCAGCTTATTGAAAGTTCATTAAAAGTCTAAAAAAATTCACTTGATTATCACGGATATGCAATTTTTAACAGATGTGTTTTCAATGTTTTGATGAACTGCCTTTCACTGTAATTCTTGGTTTTTATTCTAGGAATGTTTAAAGAGGCATTTTCTATAACTAGCACATTTTTTTCTACTATCACATTTAATGAGCTAAATGTACAAAGCACAATCAATTATCATAATTTGTCAGAAGAAAGTGTGCGTAAATATGTCTCTATAATGAAAAAATATAGTCAAATTACCAATAATAATTTATTGCTTCCAGCGATTTATTATCATGTGGTCAAAGGGAAACAACTCGTGACTATTATGGCTTGTTAAGGATTTATATTTTCATTTTTTTATCGGTAGTTAGTGGATGCATTTTGTTGAAAATTTAAGGACTTTAAGCAATAATGATTCTCATTTTATGTATAATATTCCTGAATCGATTGAAACAATCAAAGTTATAGGGAACGCCTCTTTAATAGCTAGCAGTGTCTCATCTTATCGACTTTGTTGGCTGGTCATTCATGTAGCTTGAAGCTTCATGAGGCCATCAGATTATCAAGTCAAATTGTCAATATGCAATGTACCTACTTAGCAAAAAATCCACGAAATTTAATCCCCCACGAAAATTAATGATTTTACAGTAGTAAAGGCAACCTATTGTTATATCGAAATGATTTTATCAAAATGATTAAAATAATCATTTGACTGTTAGTGATATAAAACTTAAAGCTCACTGGATGATGTCATCTGGTAATGTTATGATGCATGCTGGGAAAATATCTAACCATTTAAAAGCATTAGTTGATTTAACATCTAAAATTATCTTAACTACTAACTGTGCATCCGGGTAGGCCCCGGGAGGAAATAAAATGCAAATAAACAGTTTTATCCAAATTATCGCATAGTCATGAAAGTATTATAAAACCTTTAATGCTCTATATAAATCAAGGGCATATTTGGGGACACCTTATACTGTTTGCATAGTTTTATATTTGTTGGTTGATTCATGTTTAATGCTGTTTCTCAGTGATTAGTGCACTTGTCATCTAATCAAGCGACCACCTAGTTTAAATATATATATGCCTGCCATATTACAGCAGAAAGCTGACTGGCAAAAAAGGCTAATATATAACACTTGGCATTCAATATTTTTTTCGAGCTAAACTAGCATACTGGGCTACCAGTTTTCCTAGCCAGGGAGCTAATTGACACGCCAATTGTCAATCAATACCCTTTAAATTAATTTTGGCCATAAATTATAATCACATGCTCCAATGGATTAACTTGAAACCCTTCACCAAGCAGCCTTTGAAAAACAACCAGGAGGAGCGATCTCTGCTCTGGCATAACGTCAATTACTATCTTTAAATTTAGGCTTCCACACTGATCCAGCGACTTCTCCGCATGTGGAGTCAATACTCTCTACATCTTCCACATGTGGAGTAAAATCTGTCAAATTTGTATACAAAGGTACAATACCTACCATGATTTGGTAATCAATTCTAGGTTCCTGAGTTACAAATCCATCGCACTAACACTTAACTACAGCAGCTGCCCCTGCGAAAAATGTTCGAGAACCTGGAGTAAGTTCTTAAACATTCAAGAACTTTCAAAGAACTTTAAGAACTGTTCTTGAACAAGTAACATTGTTCTTGAACCATAGTTCCAGAACATTGTGAGTTCTTGAACTAGACTAACAGTTCTTAAACCTTGGTTCTAGAATCTTAGTTGTTCTTGAACTAGACAACCTATTCTTGAACTGTTCATGAACTGTTCAAGAACATGACTATGTGCACAATTATTGATGACATCACAGATTTTCAAAATGGCTGCCAGTATGACATGTGCTCAAATGTTTGAAAAATTTAGTGTTTTTTTTCATCTAAATAAGCAATCTTATAACAGGTAAGTTGCATAGTTTAGCATTTTAAGTGTATAAGTATCTTGTGTGACTAATATCTTGCTCATAAGAATAGTGGTGCAAAATTAAAATATAGGAAAACAAATTAGCAAGTGGGTGGGGTACGTTTAACATGAGATTCCATGAATAATAGCTGACCTATTCACTTAAGCTAAGTTGACAGGCAAGTTGATCATCTTTCAGCTATTTTCACTATTTGAAACCTCAGGGAACATGAACATAATATTATTCTATTTTACTTTGAAGCATCGTGAGGCATTCATTATGAAGATAATCAACACTATCAACACATATGTCTGACTCAAGAACAGTTCAAGAACTGTTCTTGAAATAATCCTTGATTAAAACAGTTCTGAACAGTTCATGAACTTTAAATTCAGACAGATTCTAGAACAATTCATGAACAGGTTCAAGAACTAAGCATAAATTCTTGAACCAGTTCATGAATCAGTTTTAAAACTGTTCAAGAACTTCTGTGTTAAGTTCAAGAATTTGCAGGTTCTAGAACTGCCGTTTAATGTTCATGAACTGTTCTAGAATTATTCTAGAATGCGTTCTAGAATTGTTCTTTGCAGGGGTGTGGCTTATATTAATAACAAAAATATACTGTAAAATCATTTAATTTCAATGGGAAAAATTTTCTGTGTGAAAACAACCATTTCGCAGAGATGTAATTTTAAGGATACATTCTCCCACAAATATAATTAAGTTCTACAGTCAGTGTCTAAATTTTTTCAAACATTGAAAAACACACAGTTTTGATAAAAATGAAGAAAATACTGTAAAATTATTAAATTTCAATGGGGCAAAATTTTGCGGTCTTGGTCAAAACTTCCATTCCCACAGGACGTTAATTTGTGGATTGTGCATTTTACGTTATAACTTTAATAGTCACAATTATTATTCAATGGAATTTGATTTCGTGGTTGAAGGTGAACCACAAAATTTAATCCCTCACAAAATTTTAATTAATGATTTTACAGTCATGTTTGGATAAAAAGTACAGAAAAATAATATGGCATTAAATCAGGAACATGGCATGTAAAACATTTCCCTAATCATGCTGAAAATAGAGCAGACAGGTAACCAGGTGCTGCTATCAGAAACCTGCCAGCCTAAATGGCTTATCAGTAACATGAAACTCAGAAAAAAACAAAGGAATCTGAAGATAGGAAGTGTCTGAATGAATATAATGTTAATGGATCACTTTCTTTATTCTTTGGAAATGTCTGTATAAATCACAATTGGGAGGAAATATGGTAGAAAAATGGAGCACATTTTTTTGTTTAGATAAATTGGAAGGAATTTCTGATAATGCATTTTCATGCATATTTTCATGCAGCATCTCAGATATTAAATAGTACAGTTTTACTGTCTATACTGTCTATAGACTATAGATAGTAAAACCTGCATTGTAACAAGGTCATCTGAATTAGGCAACCACCTGAATAAATTAATTAATTCATCAGCCAATTAACATCATAATATGTCAAATCAAACAATTTTATTATTACAAAAAATAATATTTTTATATCAAATGCACCAGTCCTGTAATATAATTATATGTAGTTTCAAATACCAGCTAAAGTGCAAATTTTATATACTAATTTAATTTATTTTACTCACCTCAAAATATGAATTTAAATCCAAACAGAGCAATCACTGCATGACAGGCAATATGCAGCCCTTCAAGGCTTCGTCAGCGTTTCAATTAACAATTAAAAAATATTTTTTTAATTAACAAGTCAACTGATTAACACAAAATTCCCCCAATGTGTCATGTAGTTATATGGTGTAACACAAAGTTAGGCAATGAATTAATTTCACATAAAAAATGTCCAACTAATACTTGAACTGTTGAATACACACAGGAGGTACTGTACGAAAGATACTGTAAACAAACTTATTTTTGTGAATACTAATTTTTTGCATTTCACAGATCGTCAGCATAAATTCAGGACTACAAACTTTTGCTTTTTAAATCCCAAGCAATACCTATATTTTTATGTTTAAGCACTCCTTTACAGCTATTGGATTTCAAAAATTTCAGAAATTTGTAGAACTTGCGAACTCTGTGAAATTTAATCACACAAAATACTTTCTTGGTTTACGGTATTCAAGATTATTAGAATATTCCCTCAACAAAAGGTGAACTGTTTTTATTCAAACACTGTGTAAGTTTGCACCATAAACAAACATAAACTTGTTTCACCCACCTGATAAAATTAAGGCCAAGTTAATGAACTGATACAGTTTTGTTTCTCAGAACTAACTGAGGTAGAAATGGCACACCTTTTCACTCGTTATTATGTCTGCCATGCAGATTTTGACAAGATTCAAAGTAGAAGTCGAAAGTAGAACTACAAAACTAGTGAAAATATTTCTCTACTTGAATATCGTGAACGTTTGAAAATTCTGAAAATTATTTTAAATATACCTAGCCTTAAAAAAAAAAAAAAAGTTACCAATTTTCTAGGGCTCTTTTCAGCTGTTAGGCCGCTCAAGCACCCTTTGACATTTTAACTCCCCTGGTCATTGGGCTACATATGGAAACCTACACTCGTGTCTCCCTGGGGAGACTATTTCTCTCCTGTGGTGTGGCAGCCAACATCGATCTGCGGCGCCCAGGAATAGACACTGCCCTCACAGGTACCATTTTACACCATGGTGGAGTGGAGCTGTGGGTCTTGCTCAGAGATTTTAACCAGTGGTCCAGAGGGGGGTCGAACCCGGGACCTCTCGATCCCGAAGCGCGCATCCTACCTCTAGGCCACCGCTCCCCATGTTAGCCTTTCATATTGCAATTTAACTTGTGACTCTACTTGCTTGGCTAAGTGTAAGTGCAAGTTAGGCCAATGCAAATGAGTAAATTTTGTTTTATTCATCAATGAAAGGTATATTGATAAATTTAAGGCCAAGGTAAAGAGTCATGTTTGTTTTATTTATCTTTGCAAGGCCAAAGTAACGATTCAATTGGTTTAGTAAGAGAACTGTTAAGACAGAGGTAAAAAATTTATTAGGCTTAAGAACATTTAAGGCCAATATTAAAGGATATCCGGGTCTAATGACGAATCTCCTCTTGAAGAGTTCTCAAGTTCAGTAATTTTAAGACAAATTGACTGATTTCCTATAGGTCGTGGGTTCAACCCCCACTAGAGCCAAAATATTTTTATTCTTTTTTTATTTAATTTTTAGTTATAAGGCAATGTTTTGGCTTCGTGACATCACTTTATAGTGTAATTTGGAGAAAAAAATTTTTTTTCTTTTTTTTTCTTTAATTATATAGGAATTTATATGTGGTAAACAGATGAACATCGGGTTACTATGGATTTTTAAAAAGTATATTTTCAAAACCGCTCGGTAAAACTTTTAAAATTTTGTTAAAACATTACACACACATTGAAGTTATTTTTAAAAAATATTCGATGGTGCCAATTGTTTAGATCATATTTTATTTCCATTTATCTATAGGGTACTTATTGGCAATATGCAAAAAAATGCCTTAATTTCAAGGAGGGTAGGGTTACATTTTTATTTTTATCTACTTCATTATTAGACCAAATAAAATTTTTACACTTTTGATTGAAGAAATAATACTTATACTTAGATTTAAACACAGTTTTGTTTTTATTGTGTCATCAGTTGAGATTTGTTTAACTTATCTTGCGGTTGGCTCCATTTGTTTGAGCAGTACGTTCTTACGCTGGGTGTAGGAAAATTAAAATAGCAATTACTCTCTTAAATGACAATAAAAGTGTTTTAAAATTCACATGCAGTTGTCTTTATGGGTATACAATAGAATAAAAATATTTAAAATGCATTCCTCAACATTTAAAAAAAAAAGTTTTTTACACCCGGACCAATACAAGTAGTCAATTTGGTTCAATGTAATGATATTTAAGGCTATTTGAAGTTAATATCAAATAACCAAAAACTGTATTTTTTTTACTGGCCTAATTTTATTATTTCGTGTAAAAGTGGACCAGCTGTTGAACCATTACATGCAAACATAACTTATATGATTGTGTTATATTGATGTGATTATTGATGAAGTCTATATAAGAATCTGGCAAGATTACACATACATGTATTATTATAATTATATAATAATTAAGCTGTAAGAGAATGTGGTAACATTTGGTCATATATTCATCAAGTTCCACCATGCAATGCTCGACACTAACACTCGTCCCCTGGTCCTAGGCCAGTGAAAAGCAATGGGCTACCAGGGGCGTAGCTAGGACCTTAGCAATGTGTAGGCCCGTAGTAATATGTAGGACATATCACATGTTACAGGGTGTCAAAATGTACAGCCGAGCATAGCCATTATTTGCCAGTCAGCTTTCTGCTGAAATAATATTGACAAGCATATATGTATGTGCCTCCACCAGGATTTGAAACAGGGTCGCTAGATTACCGGTAGACGGCAAGCGCACTTAACCACTGAGCTACGGAGGAACAGCCACACTAATGGTTTCAAACTCAGAACCCTGCAAATTACCAAGGAGACATATTGAGTGTATGATTATTCGGTTCAAGCTTCTATCATGGTTTTGTTTGATTTTAAGACTATAGCATATTTTTTGTGAGGCATATCAAAGATATCGAGATAAAAGTGTCGATGATACATTGATATACAGATTTGCACATATTGAAGAACCATGATTCCCTTATTTAGCCATTTTACGCTGTATAGATTAGATAGTTTCAGCTTTTGAATATGGCAGCTTGGGTTTTAGTTTAGACGTGACCATTCTGACAATTTGTCAACTTCTATTTAAGAAAGAGAAAAGTGTTTTGTGCATGGAAAATGAGGATTTTGGGTGGTTCAATTTATTTACTCAAGTATCGAATTTCAAAACGTTAAATGATAATCGATTGGCTAAAAATATCATCGATTCTTCAATATAGGTGACAGCTCTGCGGCAAATCCAACTTTTACTCCTTGAAATGGGGGGGGGGGGGGGCATACTTAAGAAGTAATAGAATTTGTTAAGGCAAGTTTTGAATGAACATGTTATTGTTTTCAGTTTTTTTCTGATGTTTGTTCTTATGTCGGTAGCTCAAATAGTTTCCGTATGACAACTCGCATGTCAGCCTAAGAACATTTGGCTAGCTATGTAGATTGGTTCATGACCCAGCAGATGACCTGCAAAACCCTTACTGTGTTTCCACCAAGAGGGTGTAATCCATGTCCTACAAGCTCTTGACATTTCAACTTATGTATGACTGATAGAAATGTAAAAAAACACTTAAATTAATTTCTTAAACATTTATATTTTTGTATTTTTGCAGAGTTCAGGGGTGAACAAAGTTCGAATTCACCCTTCGTACGAAGTTTACTTGTCACAAGGACAGATGTCCCATATTTCACATGTTGGAGGCAACAACTCAAGAAAATTGACTGTTGCACTGTTAGATGCCTTATTTAGCCGCGAGTTATTGGCCAAGTCCAGCGCCAAAGTGTCCAAGAGGGCACACAACGCCAAATCTACATCGTTGGCATTACCTGGTGCTGCCATTATGGCGATTAAGGCCTTTGTGCTAAATAAATTCAAACTGGACAGTGGTGAACCTTGTTTGTCAGATGCCACTTTCAATGACATTATTAATAGTAAATGTGCTACAGCCAGGAGGGCATTGAACCGTTGAAAAAAACAATCTCATATTATTGTTCTGGTATCCCTACCCACAGGTAAATGTATCATTGATAGAGAATTTCTTTATTTTAGAAATTACTGTGTGGTGTATAAGATATAGTAATTGTACAATTACAAAATGTTTTCATTTTTATTCTTTTTCAATGACACATTTACCTGTTTCCGTAGCTACGTAACTTTAAAACATTTCATGAGCTTTTGCTGGAAATCATGCAGAAAGTATTTGTTGGTACATAAAATGAAATAAGTTAAGTTGTTTAAAAACGTTTAATCTTTCTACCTACACATTTTTTAGCATGTTGCTGAAATCACTGTATTGATTTCTTTTGCCCTAATTTTTAAAATATCAATTTCATGGTCATAAAATTACCCTTGACCCTTTGTGATGCTGGTTGTGTCACCCTACTTGACCCCTTGTGATACTGGTTCTGTCACCCTACTTGACCCTTTGTGATGCTGGTTGTGTCACTACACTTGACCCCTTGTGATACTGGTTGTGTCACCCTACTTGTCCCCTTGTGATACTGGTTGTGTCACCCTACTTGTCCCCTTGTGATACTGGTTGTGAAATTTCAGTGAGATTTTTGTGAAATTTCGATGGGATTTCACTGAGATCTTGATGGTATTTTGCCCCTTTCTTTCAGTGAAATTTTAATGAAATCTCACTGGAATTTGGTGAAATTTTGCTGAGATTTCTGTGAAATTTCACTGAGATTTCAGTGAAATTTCACTGAGATGTTACTGTTATTTTGCCCCTTTCTTTCAGTGATATTTCACTGGGATTTTAGCTAAATCTCACTGAAATCAAGGTGAAATTTCAATCAATATTTTCACTGGGGTTGGGCTACATAATTATGGAAACCTACACTCGTGTCTCCCTGGGGAGACTATTTCTCTCCTGTGGTGTGGCAGACAACATCGATCTGCGGTGCCCAGGAATAGACACTGCCCTCACAGGTACCATTTTACACCATGGTGGAGTGGCGCTGTGGGTCTTGCTCAGAGAAATTAACCAGTGGTCGAGAGGGGGATCGAACCCGGGACCTCTCGATCCCGAAGCGCGCACCCTACCTCTAGGCCACCGCTCCCCTATATAATGCTTAACATTCAATATTTTTTCAAGTTATTTCAAAACTAGCATTTATAATGACAGAGGCTGTTGATTTGAAAAACCAGTTTTTCTAGTCAGGGAGCTAATATACTGGTACTAACTAAGGCTTCTACAATGATCCAGTGACCTCTGCACATGTGGAGTAAATATTCTCTACCTCTTCCACATGTGGAGTAAAATCTGTCAAATTTGCATATAAAGGTACAAGACCTACCATGACTGGGTTCTAGGTTACCTGGATTACATACAATTCCAGTGCACTTAAAACTTAACCACAGCAGCAGCTGCTGTGGCTTAATAAAGGAAATATACTGTAAAATCATTTAATTTCAATGGGAACAAATTTCGTGATTTTTTTGTGTGAAAAATACCATTTTGCCGCTATGTTATGTCAAGGATACTAAGTCAGATACTATAGAATCGTTAATATTCTTGGAGTATTTAATTTCTTGATTGAGGATATCCATGGAATCCACGATAATAAATCTCCTACCAATATTAATGATTATGCAGTACATAATCACTCAATTCTTTAGTCAGTGCCTAAATCTATTCAAACATTGAAAAACACAATGTTTGGATAAAAATAGAGAAAAATAATGTTTGGATAAAAAGTACAGAAAAACAATATGGCATTAAATCAGAAACATTTCCCTAATCATGCTGAAAATAGAGCAGACAGGTAACCAGGTGCAGCTATCAGAAACCTGCCAGCCTAAATGGCTTATCAGTAACATGAAACTCAGAAAAAACAAAGGAATCTGAAGATAGAAAGAATCTGAATGAATATATAATGTTAATGGATCACTTTCTTTATTCTTTGGAAATGTCTGTATAAATCACAATTGGGAGGAAAATATGGTAGAGAAATGGAGCACATTTTTTTTGTTTTGATAAATTGCAATTGGAAGGAATTTCTGATAATGCATTTTCATGCATATTTTCATGCAGCATCTAAGATATTTAATAGCATGCGCACCTTCCAAAATATTCATAGTAAAACCTGCATTATAACAAGGTCACCAGAATCAATCAACCACCTGCATAAATTAATTAATTCATCAGCCAATTAATATCATAATATGTCAAATCAAACAATTTTATTATAACAAAAAATAATAATTTTATATCAAATGCACCTGTAATGAAAATTATTATATAGTTTTAAATACCAGCAGTTAGCTAATGTGCAAATTTTATATTTTAAATACCAATGTTTATATCTAGTATATTTTATACTAATTATGTGTTAAGTTTCATGATTACACGATGAAATTGTTTGTCTCCGTTGAAAAAAGTTTATATATATGTATTATTTGTGTATATACAACCACCATTGACATGTTATGTTTATATTTGTAAATATGTTTGTGGAATGATAGGCTAATAGCCTTTTTCTGAATAAAAGATATCTATTTAATTTATTTTCTCACCTCAAAATATGAATTTAAATCCAAACAGAGCAATCACTGCATGGCAGGCAATATGCAGCCCTTTGAAGCTTCATTGGCGTTTCCAATTAACAATTAAAAAAGTTTTTTTTATTTAATTAACAAGTCAACTGATTAACACAAAATTCCCCCAATGTGTCATGTAGTTATATGGTGTAACACAAAGTTAGGCAATGAATTAATTTCACATAAAAAATGTCCAACTAATACTTGAACTGTTGAATACACAGAGGAGGTACTGTAAGAAAGATACTGTAAACAAACTTATTTTCGTGAATACTAATTTTTTGCATTTTACAGATCATAGGTAAATATTCATGACTACAAACTTTTGCTTTTTAAATCCCAAGCAATACCTATATTTTTATGTTTAAGCTTCTTTACAGCTATTTAATTTCCGAAATTTCCAAAGTTTCTAGCACTGGCAAACTATGTGAAATTTAATCCCTTGAAATAATTCTTGGTTTACAGTATTTAAGATTATTAGAATACTCACTCAACAAAAGGTGAACTGTTTTTATTCAAACACTGTGTAAGTTTCCACCATAAACAAACATAAACTTGTTTCACCCACCTGATAAAATTAAGGCCAAGTTAATTAACTGATACAGTTTTGTTTCTCAGAACAAATTGAAGTAGAAATGCCACCCCTTTTCACTTGTTATTATGTCTGTCATGCAGATTTTGATGAGAATCAAAGTGGAAGTCGAAGTAGAACTACAAAACTAGTGAAAAATATTTCTGTACTAAAAAGTGAATATCGTGAACGTAAAAATCTGAAAATTATTTATACCTAGCCTTTCATACCACAATTAGACTAAGTCTTGTGACTCTATACTTGCTTGGCTAAGTGTAAGTGCAAGCTAGGCCAATGCAAATGAGTAAATTTTGTTTTATTCATCAATGAAAAGTATTGATAAATTTAAGGCCAAGGTAATGAGTCAATTAGGTTTTATTTATCAGTACAAGGACAATTTAGTGCTGATTCAATTTGTTTTTTATATTTATTTCTCTGGCCTTATTTTATTATTTCGTGTAAAAGTGGACCAGCTGTTGAACCATTACATGCAAACATAACTTATATGATTGTGTTATATTGATGTGATTATTGATGAAGTCTATATAAGAATCTGGCAAGATTACACATATATGTATTATAATAATTATATAATAAGCTGTAAGAGAATGTGGTAACATTTGGTCATAAATTCATCAAGTTCCAGGCTGCAGGGCACCGTTTTATCAACGTACCTACGGAAATCGTAAACTTACGCTCAAATTTAAATTCCTCATAAGTCTATTGAATCTACAAATGGGGAAAATGTATTGTTTGAACTATTTAACTAAATCAATTATCTATTGATATTACATATCGCTTTACCAGAATTTACAGCAGTTTACTAATTATAAAGAAATTAAATTTGGGCGTAAGTTTATAATTACCGTAAATGCTTTGATAAAACGGTACCCAGGGCTCGACACTAACACTGGTACCCTGGTCCTAGGCCAGTGAAAATTAAGAAGGACCAGGGGTGGTATTCACAAAGCACCTTAAGTGAAAACTTAAATATTTTGACTTAAGTTGAAATATTGAACAGCATGTGGGTGTCTTTCGGTAGCTATTTCTCCCGCTTGTTTAATTTAACGCTTATTCACTCGTATCACTTGTTGTTATATTATGCAAGAAACTAAAAATATTTCATAGTATGTATAGCTTGGCCACATTGACATGAGCCTCACCTATTGATTACCATAATTTAACAGTCGATATACTGTCTATGTTTACAACACCGATTGTATGTTTTCATAATCGGGGAGTATCACGAAGACACTTGAGATGTAATACAAACACAAATTTGAAATACAAATATTGCACGATTTGCTTGCGGAAATTGATATATTCAAAGCAAGAACCTTGTAATATATTATTGCATAAAGGTCAGGCTCAGGTCAATATAGGCAAGCTGTATCCACATATGAAGGTAGGGTGCAACCTGTGTTAACAAGCAGGGTGGACTTCTACTTGATGTTATTTTATGTCATTTTTGGCCAAATAAGGAACAAAAGAAATTTTCCAAAAAAGTAAAAAAAAGCTATTTAGAATTTCATTCTTAGACTGATTTTAAGGACACTCAACCTGGTATCCGTTGTCTAAGCAAAGGGCTACCAAGTGCATTTATAGTAAGTTACCACCATTTTAATTAAATAAAGAAGGAATGGGTTAAATTACCACCTGTAAAAATTGTTTTTAGTGCTACGTAGTACTTTCCTTTTTAGGCAATGGACACCTGAGAATGAGTACTATAGCTTGGCTAATTTGACACGACTCTGACCTTTTGATAAGCATAATTTAACAGTCGAAATATTACCTATGATACAACACCGATTGTAGGTTTTCCTAATCGGGTAGTATCACGAAGACGCTCAAACACAAATTTGAAATACCGATATTGTACGATTTGCTTGCGGAAATTGATATATGCAAAGCAAGAACCTTGTAATATATTCCTGCATAAAGGTCAGATTCAGGTCAAAATAGCCAAGCTATACCGCCATTTCAATTAAATGTAGAAGGAATGGCTGTAAAGCATTTTTTAGCGCTTTGTAGCACTTTACTTAGGCAATGGACACCTGAGAATGAGTACTACCAACTAAGTATAGAAACATTGTGTGCAAAAAGCACCAAAGCTTCAATGGCATTATAGTAAAACTCTCCGGATAATGAACTAAATATATCATCACTAAGAATCAATATTTATCCTATTTGTAGTATCACAAATAACATTACACATGTAATCGCCACGGCAATAAATTGTAATATCTGAAACACAAACCTTTTGTTGACTTAGTGATAATAATGACCGTGTCAGCAGTTTTTAATGATATTGCTTTTTTTATCTGATACATGTATTCTGAAACGGTATTGTAAGGTAATTGTTGCTATGGCAACAGTTTTATTTGTAAAATATTATTATAACTGTATATAGAGAAATAATAATACAATTACGATCAATAATATAATATTATCGTAACAGAAACTAATTATATTAATATATACTGTAAAATCATTTAATTTCAATGGGACGAAATTTTGTGGTTAAGGTAAAAAAGACCATTTCAATGATACGTAAATTTGTGGTTTTTGCACATTCAGGTAGTAAATACAAGGGTCAAATTAAATATGAGATGGGATTATATTTCGCTGTTAAGTTGAACCACGAAATCCACAAAATTTAATCCCTCACGAAAATTAATGATTTTACAGTGTCAACTTAATATAGATATTATCTAGCAGACAGCAGGTATAAATCACACATTATTTTGATGTCATCAGATCTACTCTAGCAGACAATAGGTTAGGCCATAATGATATACATTTTTGATTTCATATTGCAGATATTAGGGTCAATGACACACACAATTATTATATTAACTTCGGAAATATTATATATATGATACTGTCACATAACATAACATAACATAACATAACAATCAAGTAATGGAATAATGACAAAGTATGACAAAATATTATACATTCATATACCTACCAGCATCCAGCATCCAGCACTCAGCGGGCTTTCATTAATATTATTGATATAAATAGATAAATTGGCAGGAAAAAAAGAGGATAAATTATATGGCATAGGGTTTCAGTGTTTGTATGCGGAACACGCGACTCAGACCATCCGGATGTGTTCACATGGATATTGGCCTTAGACCTTTACGATGTGCACATTCATGAAGGATAAATTTGCAGAAGAACTAATCCTGTCCAACCCCGGAGTAATTTTAATGCATTGCTGACAACTGATTACTCTATATCAAACCAATACCAGCTTAGAACAAGGACAGTTCATGAATGGACAATATCATGAACATATCAAGGACTTTTCTTGATAGCAACTATTCATGAACAGTTCATGAATAGTTCATACACAAAACAATGTTCAAAAATGCTTCAAAGACAGTTCATGAACTTTTTTTTCATGACTGTATGAAGGATTTGTCTCATTTGCACTTCAGGAATTTATAACAAACATTTCATGCATTTAAATATTATGTATGAACTGTTCATGAATAATCCAAGAATATTGTTCAAGAACAGTAACTGTACTTTTTGCAGGGGTTAACCAGTACAAAAACTTCTGTTATAAACAACCACCTGTTTTAGCAGGACTCACATTTTGCTATTCCCATGGTAACAATGGATGCTTAAGTTAGGTTAGTGTAACAGTCAGAATTTATAAATTAATAGTTATAAAAGCAACATTTTCTTGCCTTTTTGCTTAAAGCCAAGCATGACAAATTGAATACTTTCATGTACACACTTCGGAGTGCACTGGATTGCATCGGATTGCTATAAAAGCCAGTCAGCTTACAAGGAAGCTGTTAAATTAAGCATTCAAAGACACACATGTTACAATTCTCTTTGATATAGTTACCATGGTAACACATAGTGATTCATTAATTTAGAAAGTTATGGTAATATATATTGCTAATTAATCAAACACTCCTTTTTGCAATCCTGTTATATATTAGCTAAATTATTACTAAGCTTTTAATTACAAGACATTAATAATGCCCCTTATTTCTTACCATACCTGCCAAGCTTTGAGTTAAATCCAAGATAGGATTGATACAGCAAAACACGTCACACGATGCACTTAAATATGATTTAAAAGGGATTTAGATGCCTAAACAAGGAATGCATCAATTCTAGTCAAAAAGAATCAATGTAACTCAAAGTTAGTTGAACTTGGAAAACCAGAAATTAATAACAAAATAGGAGTAACTCCACTTTAATAGGAGTACTTGGAAGCTTCGTTTCATACCGTCCTTTCTGAGAGCCATTATAATAGGGCAATGATGGCCCCTGTAGCTTATAGCTCACCTGTTAATATCATATCAGTTTCATTATGTAAGACATATAGCGCATGTTACAAGGTGACAAAATGTACAGCCGAGTAAAGCCTTTATTGCCAGTCAGCTTTCTGTTGAAATATGGCAGGTATATCAAGTATGTGCATCAATGCAGATTTGAAACAGGGTCGATAGATTACTGGTAGACGGCAAGCGCACTAACCACTGAGCTACAGAGGCACAACCTCACTTGGGGTCAAACTTAATTAAAACTCTCTAAATACATGTTCCTCATTTCTGTGTGGCCTATTAGATTGCCTGTGGGCTACAGTATTTAAACTTGCCTAGGAGAAAGTGAGAGAGAATACCAGAAATTCATGACATGTCCTTTGAAGAAAAATTGCATCCAAAACATATTTGCCTCATGCAGTGCATTTTTATCTCGATGGATATGGCCCTGAACTTCGATGAACCCCACATGGCAACACCACTGCCAGGAGGTAGTTAGAACTGTATAACAATGAGATCACATAACACATCACACCATACAGTGCCATATTCTTATCATATTTAACACAATACATATCATGTATCTATAGGCAACAAAATCAATCTCCAATATCTGTGACCATCAGCAACCCGTAAATTATGAAGAACATTATTATCATACCGATAGAGAATTTTTTTTTCCTCGATTATTATACTTTCATCATAATAACATGATAATTAATCACCCCTCTGTTCCATAAAAAGTTGGAGGGGTGGGACTGGAATAAGTATTGACATTTTAGGAGAAAACTCATTTTAGGGCTCAGAGCAAAATTAAGGTACGTACATACCTCTATGCAATTTGATGTAGTGACATTAGTTTTGCACTGGGACTGCTGTAACAGTGTACCCCATCCCTTCCCACCTAAAATATGCTCTAGTACCTTATCATTAATACAACCAGCAATAATTACCTGAAACTTTTATGCAATGGTAATTTTAGCATCAAGCAATGCCGGATTTAGGAAGATATATACCGGTACCATTTATACCGCTGTGACGACTGGAGATCAGACCTGGAACCTCTGGCAGTGATGAAGCAGACCATACAATCACTTATCTATCTAGGCAAAAAATTTACCTCAAATTATTGACTTTTATTGTTAGCATTAATAGCTCAGAAATTATCTGCTGTCAATTATCTGTCATCAATATTGATACATTGTAATAAAAATCAATAAAGAGATTATGCAAACTATGATTGTTCTCTTCATTGTTATAATTATGTATATTAAATAATGATAAAATGCAATATTGTAAAAAGATAGGGGTTCACTTTTCATTGATAACATGATCGAGTCTATTAAATGCCCTTGAAAAATCCTCCTCCCAAATACTGCAAAAGGGTTTCCTTTTATATTTATTGTAATCCATGAATTATACCATAAACCACAAACAATAATACCCATACAAATAACTTTACAGTACTCAATACATTTTAAAATCACAAGAATTTTAAGCCATGGAATATTCCATTGAAATCAGATTCGCAAACAAGGGCTGCAACTCAGCTGTCACTTAGAATAAGTATTATGCAATACACTGCTTTTAGTGAATACTTTTTGGTTATATGAAGTAGAATGTAGAATATACCATGAAACCAGTAGCCCTTTGTCTGATTGAACCTGCTACCAATTAGTGCTATTTAGGACTTTTGCTAATTGTCGATGCTATGAGAGCAGTACTCAGGGCAGTCTTCCATTCGCTCATTTTTGAGTTGTTGTCTGCCAACCACTAGTGCCCGTCTGCTATTAGTTACTAAGCACCGTTTGGAAGCAATCCATTTCGTTGCCAAACACTTATGTGCGCTCAGTAATGCTTTATAAATGCAAAGGGTCAGATGTTTTCATCAAAAGGGCAGTAACTCTGCCAAACATTTACTTTCAATTAATCATTTTATAATAAGCATTTAATAAGTTTTGTTTTAAAACACCCTAATATTCAGACACTTTCCATATTATCAAGCTGCAACTCATTAATGAAAATACTTGCAAAAAAAAAAAAAAAAATAAAAAAAATACTTGCATTAATTAAAATACAAACAAGTCAACAGGTGTCATTACTTCATATGATGCTGATATCAAAACATTTCTGTCAACTTGCATTCAATGCCTGCAGGTAATATGGAATTTATATTCAGATGTGAGTGCAAAAATGTTTGACATCAATGTTGCCACACCCAACAAAATGATATTCATCATATATACATTTGCACAAATTTTACTCACAATCACTGTTTAATTTTGTTGCTCATAAATAAACATTAGTACATAGATAATAAGTACTATTATAATAGTCGATTCAATAAGTAATACTAATGAGAGACCTAACTCATTCAAAAGAATAGCAGGGATTACCATTAACTCAGGTATACACAGTTAAACCTAGATAAACATAGTTTACTACTATTTACCTGAAAGACAACTCAATGTTTACAATCCGTTCTTGTTGAATTATGAAACTATACTGTACATACCCTAGATAGAGTATTGTTCTTTGTTTGGCCACGCCCAAGAAAATGTTCAACTAAGGTGTGCAAATCACTGTAATTGTCTGATGATGTTCAAAGTATAGAAATGGTAGTATAAATAGCACTACATACCCTAGATAGTGTTCCTTATATATACCGGTATCTCCAATTTTCTGTTATTAATTTCCAAGAAACAAATGATAAGACTTGGAATCAGAAACGGTGATATCAGAAATCTATTCTTGATAGAGCTGCCACCAGTATTCCTGTATATAATAATATCCGTGAAATCAATAAAATCAAGGTAGGTATTGGAAAGGTGTTCATGACAGATGAAAGTCAGCAACAGTTTTCTATAACCTTTATCAACGTATAATTCATAAAATAAATATAATAATAAAAAAATATGATAAATAAAATGAATATTTTTTAAACAACGAATATATATAATAATAAAATGAATATGATAATAAATTAATATGATAATAAAATAAATATGATTAATAATAAAATAAATATAATAATAAAATGAATATAATAATCAATTGATATGATAATAAAATAAATATGATTAATAATAAAAAAAATATGATTAATAAAATGAATATTTTTTAAACAATGAATATAATAATAAAATGAATACAATAATAAATTACTATGATAATAAAATAAATATGATCAATAATAAAATAAATAAAATAATAAAATAATAAAATGAATATAATAATAAAATGAATATAATAATTAAATGAATATGATAATTAAATATGATTAATAATAAAATAAATAAAATAATAAAATGAATATAATAATAAAATGTATATAATAGTAGAATATCTAATAATGAATTGAATATAATAATACAGTAAATATGCAATTAATAATAAAATTAATATGATAATAAAAAGAATATAATAAATATAAAAATAATAAAAGCATTTTGTCAACAGACCTATTGGAAACAATCGCAGCTGGAAATTTGGACTTATAGAGATTTTTTGCCTTGAGAGGTTGAACTGTTAACACCTACAAATTTTAAAGCATTTTCGATTTTTTCAACGATACAGTACTGTTCGTTACCTGTGCTATGTGGTTGCTTAACTCTACATAAAGGGGGTGGAAAACGTCGAAAGAACTTCCAAACAACTGACTGGTGCATTAATTAGGAATACTTATAAACACACTCTGTAAAAAAAACCTTCATATGAATACAAATGTACATCCTACCTCGTAAAATTAAGAACTCATTAACTATGATTGCATGAAATTTAAGATACCTTCAATATTTCTGAAAACATCAAAATACCAACCTTTCAGACTTGCAAGCTTCTGAAGCACGAGTTATGAGTTTTTCATGATGACGTCACTAATGGTTCCCGCCCAGCAACATAGCAAGGCGAGTAACTGCTGAAATGAGTTTGATAATGGAACGCAGTGGTTACTTCCCTTGGCAGTAAAGCATTAATACCAGAATTACGATTGCAGTCTACAGTCGCACTCTTGAGCATCTTCCTAAAAATATCAGTATGTGTAACAAATTACCAGCATCCGAAGCATACGCCTCCTTTCGGCATCCTTCAAATAACTGATATCAAAACCCTCTGTCTGATCGAGTATCGTTGAAAACAGACGTCTGGTTTCACAAAATTTTCTATAAAATATATCGTAGTATTGTCTCGGTCACTTTAAGACTTTTTACCTTGAAGTTTCATCAACGTTAACAAGGCACATGTACCCATATAGTCTCCGATAATACATGCAAACTTTGACTTGTTAATATTTCCCACTCACCTCATACCACAGTCCTGTGTACAAAATGTACTTGATATTCGGACTTCTGTTGCATGGTGGTTTTCCCTTTAATCAATTTACATGTAGGTACAAACACATCTGCATGGCCCAGTAAGACTGGTTTTGTATTCATATGCAAACACAACTGACCCCAACTATATTGTCCAGATATGAATATTCAAGTGTCACAAGGATTATAACAGTTTTATTTCATGCTTATCGGTGGTTTACGGCGGAATAACGGTGGATTATTCCCCAATAATTTCACAGTTCATTATTTCTCACAAACGGACTATTTTTTAAAAACAAATGTCCCCGCCGCCAAAAATAAAATAATAAGCATTTTCACTTGCTCTTTTAATCTTTAACAAATAACAGAACATTATATGTATATAAATGTGAAACAAATGGACGAAATTGAAGCCATTGCAGAAGAACTACTTGATTGCAACTCGACGCGTGCATGGCTGGAAAAAGACGTCACGCAAAACATTTCAGGCATATAGTGGAGTATTTCCATCATTTAAGCTATTTGAAGCATGAAATGAATAGAATATTAGTATTTTACCGTGTATGATCGTTTGATAATTCACCTCGTGAGCAGCTGACTTATATTTTCACTCGTGGCTACGCCACTCGTGAAAATATTACATCAGCTGCTCACTCGGTGAATTATCAGCCGATCATACCAGGAAAAATACAAATATCCTCTATAAATTTATTTGTACCTACAGATTAGTTGAGATCCGGCACATCTGGCATATACTCATTCCTGCAAGCAGTTGCCCAACTCCGCCCTGAGTTTTAAACACAGCAGTTCTTTTGGTTTGTGATGGCTAAATGTAGTTGCGATTGCTGTCATAGTACGTTTAAAATTTCAAAATATGGGCGGTAAACCATACGAGCTGTAAGAAATAGTGTATCTCTAATGGTCTCCCTTATGTGTCATGACCACAGAAACGCAATATTACGCATTCATGAATGGGTGCCGCCAAATGCTCGGCCAAACAACAGTGTAACAATAATTCAATAAAAATATCTTTCTTTTGATAAATAAATAGAACAAAGAGCTAAAAGACATGAGAAAATTGAACATGGAAGGCAGCATAAACTTCACCAGCCGAACACAGAAAACTACACCACAAAGTCATAACACAAATACACGACACAATGCCCACGCATACCCGAAGGAGCAAATAAAATGCTCAAGTCTCAGCTGTTAATAAGCTTAATAACCTAAAAGTTCACAAATATATGCCAAAACACTGGTACACGATTTTTTCGATTTTTTAAACAAGATTTATGGTTTTTTTCGACTATCGTTTGCTGTGAAACACGAACTTTCTCAAGTGAAAAAAACTAAACAAACTGACTCTGAAAAATAAACAAGAGCCGTCTATATCGAGGGCTCAATGCAAAACTATGGTACTTGCTTCTATAAATTGAAGTTGCAGAGATTCGCACCGATCTCTCGATACTAGTATATAAAAGCTTTTTCATCTTTGGAATACTACAGCTACTGCATCACGGTATGAATCGTGTTACACTACTTCTCAGTTCCGTCAGAGAATTGTTCTGTTTTCATATGGCTCTGACGGAACTGAAAACCGACGTAACGCTCTGACGGAACTCAGGATACATGACACTTGAGTTCCGTCAGAGCCATATAAAAACAGAAAAATTCTCTGACGGAACTGAGAAATAGTGTAACACGATTCATACCGTGTGGATGGGAACAAAAGAAAGTTTATTTTTCCGAACTTTTGATGGTTTACACTTTACGTTCATACAAAAATGAAAAGTAGATGCATATTTCTGTGATATTGAAAGGATTCTTGGCAGTGCCATGCTTCAAAGAGTAATGGCCTGTCAAATAGAAAATACGTGTGTGGTCCTGAGACACTATAAGCTTACATGATGGAAATTGTTAAAAGTTGATAGTTCGTACACTATTTTCGTGTTATTTCAATATTTTATCTGGATAATACGATTTGAACATTTTAATAAGATTAAGATTGAAGTTTCTTTATCTATTACCAGCAAACATGAACATAACATAAATATTTTCTTATACGAAATCATTGTTAAAAGATAAGAACAACTTGAGCCAACAGAAAACGACATGCATACAAATTCAGCCAGATAATATGCTAGCTCAGCATGAAATTTGCCTCGGTCAAAATCCCTTATAGTGGGATTTGATGACTTTTTGTTTATTAGTTAATTATAATGTCTATTACGACTTTGATATCAAACCTAGCATCAGTTTCTGGCAAGGTGATTATAAACATTTGTTATTTTCATACTCAAATTTCCTACTCCATGCTCCAACTTGAAAAACAACTTATTTAAGTATTTTGCATCAAAACCAACTTCTATTAAATGGTCAAACAAATATAATGAACCCCCGTTTTATATGTTAAAGAAGTTACAGCAGTTTTTGTAACTATGAAATGGAGTTTGGAGTTCGAGTTGGAGCATAGAGTACGTTCTCCCGGCCCGGTGATTATAAACATTGGAGTACGTGCTCCATGCTCCAACTCATACTCCGTACTCCAATAGGAGTATTTCTTAGATATAAAAAACTACTGTAACTTCTTTGTTACTGAATGGAAACATGTGAAATGGGGGTTCATTTTCTTAATTAAATAAATTGCTACGAGTTGATTTTGGTTTTGATGCAAAATTCTAAAAATATCTGTTTTTCAAGTTTGAGTTTGGAGTATGGAGTCTGAGTATGAGACTGAGAAATGTTTATAATGCCCGAAACCAGGTTTTATAATCCTTCTTGTAAAATTTGTATACACGACACATAGCATCCACAGTTCATGGCAAGTTCATACCCGTAAACATTCTTTGGAGGTTACATTTTTTGAAGCTAGCTGGTAACAACGACCAAGCATCTACTAGTATAATCATGCCAGTCATCTAAATTTGACAAACACGCATATTATTGAAACAACGCCATTATAATGCAATAAAAATAAACATAAAACACACATAAAATGTATATTTTTAAATCAACAGTGATGAGCAATGATCATTAAGCAGGTCTGCCGAGTAAACATCTAAAATTCCAGGGGGTCTGTCTGGAAATTTAATTTTATTTAAATTGGGCCTCTAAGTAATATAATTGCTATTTATAAGAAGTTTTACAAAATCTAAAACTTTCATGGCGTTTCAAATATTACAATTACATGTAAATACAAAATGTAGTTGCTTTGATTTTGGCACTGTTATTTGTTCGTCCTATAGCTTCTTTCACGGTTTCATCACATTCTTTAAAAAAAACTCTGATTATACCACCATACATGTCGGTGGCATGTAAATAGAGAACTTCTTAATGTCTTGCAGGAGTATACTAACACAAAAAACCAAGTGCGTATTTATGTTTGACAATTGATAAATTTAGTCCACAAACCGCTGGCTTAGAATGAGAAGGCCGAAACTACTACTTACGACCTTAACAGACTGAAACATATTGAACATCAGTATCAAAATATTGATTTTGAATTAACGGCCTTCTCATTCTAAACCAGCGGAATATGGACATGCACAAACATAACATAAGTCCGGTTAATTCTGGCTGCTATTTATAAGTCTGATTAGGAACGTGCCTTTAGTCATGTTTACAAATGGTGGCACCGTGCTGTAATGAAGGCTGACCAACCACGTGACGCATACATGTGAGACAAGGACACACCATTGGTAATTGGTTATGAACGTGCTTTAGTCATGTTTACACATAGTGCAGTAATGAAGGCTGACCAACCACGTGACGTATATATGCGAGTCAAGGACAAACCATTGGTAATTGGTTATGAACGTGCTTTAGTCATGTTTACACACCGTGCTGTAATGAAGGCCGACCATCCACGTGACGTATATATGCGAGACAAGGACACACCATTGGTAATTGGTTATGAACGTGCTTTAGTCATGTTTACACATAGTGCAGTAATGAAGGCTGACCAACCACGTGACGTTTATATGCGAGACAAGGACACACCATTGGTAATTGGTTATGAACGTGCTTTAGTCATGTTTACACATAGTGCTGTAATGAAGGCCGACCATCCACGTGACGTATATATGCGAGTCAAGGACACACCATTGGTAATTGGTTATGAACGTGCTTTAGTCATACTTACACATAGCGCAGTAATGAAGGCTGACCAACCACGTGACGTATATATGCGAGTCAAGGACACACCATTGGTAATTGGTTATAAACGTGCTTTAGTCATGTAAACCCATAGTGCAGTAATGAAGGCTGACCAACCACGTGACGTATATATGCGAGTCAAGGACACACCATTGGTAATTGGTTATGAACGTGCTTTAGTCATGTTTACACATAGTGCTGTAAGGAAGGCCGACCATCCACGTGACGTATATATGCGAGTCAAGGACACACCATTGGTAATTGGTTATGAACGTGCTTTAGTCATGTTTACACATAGTGCTGTAATGAAGGCCGACCATCCACGTGACGTATATATGCGAGTCAAGGACACACCATTGGTAATTGGTTATGAACGTGCTTTAGTCATGTTTACACATAGTGCAGTAATGAAGGCTGACCAACCACGTGACGTATATATGCGAGTCAAGGACACACCATTGGTAATTGGTTATGAACGTGCTTTAGTCATGTTTACACATAGTGCTGTAATGAAGGCTGACCAACCGCGTGACGTATATATGCGAGACAAGGACAAACCATTGGTAATTGGTTATGAACGTGCTTTAGTCATGTTTACACATAGTGCAGTAATGAAGGCTGACCAACCGCGTGACGTATATATGCGAGTCAAGGACACACCATTGGTAATTGGTTATGAACGTGCTTTAGTCATGTTTACACATAGTGCAGTAATGAAGGCTGACCAACCGCGTGACGTATATATGCGAGACAAGACCACACCATTGGTAATTGGTTATGAACGTGCTTTAGTCATGTTTACACATAGTACTGTAATGAAGGCTGACCATCCACGTGACGTATATATGCGAGACAAGGACACACCATTAGTAATTGGTTATGAACGTGCTTTAGTCATGTTTACACATAGTGCTGTAATGAAGGCCGACCATCCACGTGGCGTATATATGCGAGTCAAGGACACACCATTGGTAATTGGTTATGAACGTGCTTTAGTCATGTTTACGCATAGTGCTGTAATGAAGGCCGACCATCCACGTGGCGCATATGTTTGTGGCAAGGACATTACCCTTGATACTTTGATAATCAATAATAACAAATAAAACATAAGTCTGTGTACAGGTATATATACAATGTATGCAGTTAAAATACTGATAAGCCATGTAACTATTCTATTTTATCAAACTAGGTCGACATTTAGGATAGGTGTTTTATATGTTAAATAAATTTACCAACTATCGATAACATATTTTAGGTGTGATTGTGATTTGTGTCATTCGCCCCGTCCATTGAATAATGCTACTAATAAATTAGTAATAATCTTATCAAAATCACTTAGCACTATTTGGATGTTACTTGTAAAGTGACAGCATAAAATTGAAGTGTTTATTTGTACAGGGTCTTGTTAATGTAATTATTATCTAAATTCTACAACACACGTGTTGCTTATAGTTAGTTTTAAACGTGCCAAGTTGACATCTATAAATTATATTACACCATTATACAATCTAAGTTCGGGTAATTTACCATTATAATCTAGTTAAACTTGTAGCTAAGTGGCAATATTAATTTAATTCCCGCTGTGTTGTTTAAAATAAATTATGTTTGTAAAGTATTTAGCCTATACGCCCTTTACAGTCTTAAACTAATTTATCAATACATGCGGTTATTCAACTTTCGCCGTATCTAAGATATTGACTGCAAGCAAATATTTTCGGTATTTAACTAGTAGCAAAATACCACTATTAAATTGCAATTATTGCGAACGTAAGTAATGCAAAGAAGTCAAAAATATAATAACACTCCTAACTTACTATACATGGGCGACATTACCTTAATAATTGATCAGTTAGTTAGATCAATGTAGATGGTATGCACTTTGTCATTGACAGAAAACTGTATAACAATATTCAGTTACATTGAATCTTAAATTGCATAAGCTCATTTAGGTTCCCTTTTTTTTGTTAAACGTATAAACTGTGTTACGAACATACCATTGGCTTAGAATAAGAAGGTCCTAAGTACAAATCGTCATTTTGAGTAAACAAGAAAAACTGTCCGAAAACTACTCGTTACTTATGGTAAACAAGCTTTTTCAACTTCTGTTTGCTCAACACGACAACTTCCCGTTTGCATAAAAATATAGGCTCATAAAAAGCGCCTTGTGATGCTGATTTTAAAAATACATCAGTTTTATAAGTAGTACTTACGTCCTCCTCATACTTAGCCAGCGATATGAACATGCATACTTTATTTTCATCAGTATTTGTCTGTTTTAAGTTATACCAAACGCCGCATCATCCAGACATGTCGAGTATTGCTGGTTGAGAACCATTAACTGTTTTGTTACTTACATTTTGTACTCAGGCCATTGGCTCCTCTCGGTCAAGACACAATCTCCCAATCTAACTACGTTGGTTGCAGTTTGTTCCAGGGTGTTCCAGGCGTAATCACTTCTTTTCATTACTGTCTCTATATCACTTCTTATGGATACTGTTTTACCAAAGCATTTACGGAAATCCTAAACTTACGATCAAATTTAACTTCTTCATAATACTTTTCCAACTAAAAAGCGTGATAAATGGGGTTGTAATACTAACCATTATTAAGTTAATGAACATCTACTGTATCAGAAAATGTCACTAATTTGAAGTTGTTAAAGAAAAATCCAATATTAAATTTTGAACGTAAGTTTATGGTTTCTGTAAGTCCGTTGATAAAACAAAACTCAGATGCCTAGTGGACGTCTTCGAGCCGTTTCCTTTTGCAATGTGGAATCCATTTTAGAGACTTGTTTCTGTGCTCGTCTGGTAAATTGGAGTACAAGCTCCCCTGTCCAATTTCCTCATCTTTTTTGTGGTATGGTGATGTTTGTTTATGATGGGTGTGTCATATTTTTGATATATATTTTATTCATCGATGTGATTGTGGTTTCTAGTACTCCTACGGTTTTCTTCTTCTAATTCTTCTTAGACAGATCCTTGTGAAGTTCTTGGCCCGATTTTCGCAAACAACACAATCTGAGCTAAATCTCCTCGGAAATAATGCCACGTGTCATTTAGAAATTTTTTGAGGCTGGACACAAATTTAACTTCAAAAACAGAAATCCCATTTTTAGTTCATTGCAGTAAAATTTTAAGAGCTTGAAGTTTTGATTGTTCTAAAATTCTGACTCTGATTTGAGCAATATCTCACTTTAGATGCGATTTATAAATTACTTAATATGCTTCCGGATATCGGGTCTGGGTACTGTTTTATCAAAGGACTTAGGAAAATCTTAAACTTACGCTCAAATTTAGATTACTTATGCGTTTGCATCTACAAATGAGGGAAATATATTGTTTAAAATCATTAACTGAATTAATTAACTGATGTTATAACCTATCGCTTTAACAGAATTTGAAGCCGTTAAATAATTATAAAGGATTCAAATTTGAACGTAAGTTTACGATTACCGCAAATGCTTTGATAAAACAGTGCCCTGGTGTATGGCTAACATAACTATCACAGTTGTTGTACTCCATGTCGCAATGTCTCAAAACGATACAGGATGGGTGATTTAACATTTGAGTTGTGTATCTTTAGCTTAAGTCTTCTGGTAAGGATTTTGGAATTCCATATTTTTCAACATGTTAAATGCTACATTGGCCTTGTTCCTATCCTAGTTCCACATTGACTGTCGACCAAATGTCTCAGAAACCTTTAGGTGTTGGGATCTACTTCGTCTAAGCTTTTGTTATTGGTTTTGATTTGCTGGCTTGTATTTCATTATCTTTAATTTACTTTTGTCTTTGATATGTTGCGGTATGCAACTTGTCTTTATTTTGTTCCACAGTTTGTCTGGATAAGTTTGATTATAGTTTCAGGAAAGGTTTTATGTTGGTCATATCGTTATTTAGTGACTTGTCCTCGTTTTTGCTCACCAAGGTTAGTTTGAAAGGATTTTAGGAAAGACCGGCCTCACCACAAATTGTATTTAGGTCATCTCTTTTTTGTGACTTGTCGTTATATAGTGTTTCACGGTTAGGTCAGGTTCGTTTAGTTACAGGAATGACCGGCTTTTTATGTAGGTCATATCCATGTTTTGTGCTTACAAGCTTTTTTGCACGAATTTATAGTCCATGTTTGTTACAAGCCGACCTTTTAAATCGATGGCTTAGAATGAGAAGGTCGTAACTACTACTTACGAACTTATAAGACTCCTAAATATTTGAATACTGCTTCACAATGCGCTTTTTATGAGCCTATTTTCATGAAATCAGAAATTGTCATGCTGAACAAAATGAAGTTTTAAAAATTTGTTTTCCCATAGGTAAAGAGTAAATTACAGACTGTTTTCTCTTGTTTTCTCAATATATCGATTTTGTAGTTACGACCTTCTCATTCTAAGCCAGCGAAATATGTTGGTCACCTTATGTAACTTGTTAGATTGTTTCACCAGTGTACTCATAGCCAGGAAATGTCACATTTGTTATGTAGGTCCATGTGACATTTCCGTTTGTTGAAGTACGTTTGAGGGAGCTTTCAAGCGTGGACGTATATCACATATTATGATTTGTCTTGTCTTTGGATTACGCTTTTATTTTGTTCCACGGTTGTTCGACGTTCATTTGATTGAAAACTGCGTGTCATTTCTTGATTTTAGGGAATGTAATATGCAAGTTGGTTGTTTCGACTGCGACAATCGTATAGCCTGGTTATCCCGTTGTATCGCTGCCTAATTGCCGATAGCCTCTGGACAGCTTCGATGGAAGGTTTAGCACAATAAAACAGACGCTATTATTTGTGTTATTTTTTATTTTATTGAAATGTTTTACATGTTAATATTCATAATGAGTTAAAAACAAATTTTATTAAATACAAAATATATTTAGTCACAAATACGTCATTATGTACAAATACATGGAAAACAACTTATGACAAAGAATGAAACCTAATATCCTTAATATAAGGCATTGTTATGTTATGTATACATGTACATCGTATAGTACAGTTCCTCTACTAAGACCCTTTAACTTTGTTTTGTAATTTTAAGATCCGGTCCCAAAGTCAGACAAACTAAGAACAAAAGTCCACTTTTAAGACCGACTTGTTAAATTAGCTTTTTGTTTGTTTTATTGGTTTTGTTAGAGGAACTCCACTTACTTGATATGGATAAATAATACACGATGATTGACAGCTCAATTCTGATTGAATAAATAAAGTTAAATACAAACGAAGTACCTAGCAACTCTCATCAAAATGTTAATAACAAACAAAGTTCACAGCAGAATGTTTTCGATAATATGAAAATCTTGTTTGATTCCGTAATAATTTGGCGTTCCAGAGAAATATATATATATATATATATCCAAGGCAAGCATGTCTTTGACACAAAGCCTCTAGTAAATCAAAGAAGCGGTGGTGGTTTCTTTGTTTCTTGTCTCTGGAAACAGCCATTAATTACTTCTATTGTTTCATTAATGACTACACGAAAGTGAAATATCCCTTTTTGTTCTCATTAAAGTTTTCAGCATTTTATTCATACCACCAATAAAACAATGTTTAATAATTGTAGAAATTTCAATTACATATTCATTTTTAAAGGTCTAAATATGTTTTTCTTTCTAATTCTTAAACATTTGTATGTCATATACTGTAAAATCATTAATTTTCGTGGGGGATTAAATTTCGTGGATTTCGTGGTTCACCTCATCTACGAACTTTAATCCCAACGAACATTAGTTTTGACCCTTGTTTTATTACCGGAAATTCAAAATCCACTAGTTCAAGTCCTAACGAAATTGTCTTTTTTACCAAAACCACGAAATGTCGTCCCAAAGAAATTAAATGATTTTACAGTATAACACAGTTTTGCATTATACATTTTCACCTATTTTATAATTTGATTGTACCTTCCTTAATATTGCACACGACCCTACTGAACGATTTCATCATAACATACATGTATTTACATGAATAAGTACACATTATCAAAGTTGTAAGTATGTATAATGTTTTACACCACAAAATATCATACACTGTAGCGCAAGGAAAAAGCAGGTCCCATAACGAACACTTGTTCAATCACGTGATCACTTCATATCACGTGTTCAAATCACATCACCTGGTCATTTACCCATTTATAACACAGTCATATTTATATAGTCACAATAGTTATTAGTTGTATGTTAAATATTAACACAATTAAGTACTGGCAACATCACATCAGTTATATAAGCAGTAAGCGAGTCTGACACAATACTTATATATCCTCATTTACCCTTAAATATCACACGAATGCCGGGGAATTATTTTTCAAGATAGAATAATAAGGCCGCTAGCCTCATGTAAACAGTTCCCGAGTTCTCATTCCAACACGTTCCCGACCATATTTACGATTACCATTCCGTAAATTGGCATGTCGTCTGTCGACAATTTAAATGTCCTTCTTCTTTCTTGAATGCCGTTCACTTCCACGAATTGATGACGAGTTTTTGTAATTTAATTCAAAATCAGTTTGCCTTTGAGTTTGATTGCAAACTTGTAGCACTCAATTGAAATTTGGCTTCAGTTTTAGAAAGCTTCCGAGAACGTGTTGCCCTCCAAATGCGAGTTTTCTTATTCCATGGGACTTTTTGTTTCACGGCTAGACCATTACCATCTACCCTGAGTCGTCGACGAAATGTAGAACTTCGGAATCACAGATATGCTTTGCACATACAATTCATTTCAATTCGCTCACAGCTCTGAAAAAGATATATAATTGACTTAATGGTTTTGCTGACTCTAATCACTTGTTCTTTGCAAATATGCGTTTAAATCAAAAGTTGGGTGTAGAATTTGTAAAATTTGAAACAGGAAGCTATCTTGCTGACTTTCGACAGACCGGATACCCTTTAACAATTAACAAACTTAATGCAAATACAACCTTTCTCTCCACAATAATATTGGATGAGTCAGGGCGTTGTTCCGGTTGTTTAAGGGGCTGTAACAAAAAATTGTTAACGAAACAATTGCCAAATGAGAAACTGACTTGTGCAAATATTCTCTCAAGGGAGAACACCCATAACCCTTATCTAACCTAAATACTATATCTATCATCCAACTTACCATCACACATTGTTTGTAATAATCTTTCCTTTAGATCTATAAGTTCTGGATAGGTTCGGACTTTATAGAAATGTTGACTTGAAGGGTCATCACACATCATTAATAGTTCCTCTTGTGGTTCTTCTTCCCCAACCTAAAATATAACAACATTTCAAATAGGTTAACATTAAGATACTGTTTTGCTATCAAGATTGATCTCGACTGTTTGTAAGGTGTTTTCACACCTTATTGCGCTTTTCCACATCAAATATGTTGCAAGAAGTTCTATTAGTTAACTTGAAAACAAAAGTGTCGCATTAAAGGTCAACAAGAATCTATGAGCATCGGCCGCCGTTGGTGAGGTGTTACGTGCCGATTATATGTCTTTGAATACGTTGCTCGAATTAGAAATACTCGAAAAGACGACACCAAAATATTCTGATTTCATCCCGTTTTTATGTTTTCTTTTTGTGCACAATGATGTGGACAACGAAATAGTTTTAAACTTTTGAAGTAAAATATATACCTGTATAACGTAGACTTCAACCCCGTGTATTTTCGCTCGTTGTGCTTCTGTTAGTGTTTTCAATGGTTCTTCTAAGCTACCATCAATGATGAGTATAGCGATTTTCTTGGCGTGTTTTCGTCCTCCACTAGTCGTTCTGTAAGAGCTTCGTCTCATATTGTGGAGAATTTTATGGAAGTCTGTTCCCTTCATGCTGTTTAATGTCTTCTCAAACTCTCTCTTGCTCGAGTGTGCACCAAGGCTGAAGCCATGTATATCTTGTTCGCATTCCGCAGACATCAGACCGACGTGGATGTTGTCGTTGTCGATATCAAGCTCGTTAATAAGGGATTTGACAAAATCTAAAGCAATTCTTGTATTACGTTTACCGGCGTTGACGCTGTCCATAAGAAACATGATGTCTGCCTCCTGCTTGCTTCCACATGCTGTAAGTATACAACAATATTATTATAATAAATCGGGTATTTCTTATTGCTCTCATATTATTTCACTGAAGCGTATTTTAGGAATATACTAAATATATTAAGACGTTATATGGAATCGAACTAAGGACGTTTGGTAATATTTCACCAAACAGTTTGTAAAATATGAAAGCGGGTATACAGAAGTTTAATTAAGAAATCACTTGCTATCATTTGTCAGCTTTGTGAGAATTTTGAGTTAGAACTGTTTGAAATGTTCTAGTTAATATTATCCTTGAGAATCGGTTTACAAGCTTTTAACATCATAATATGAAACTCATTCAACCAACCTTGGTCCTCTATTGTTTCTGGTGGAATGGCAGCTGAAAACAGAATAAAGTCAACATTTATACATGTGTTATCGGTATACTATCAACATTAAAACAATACTTGTATTTATTTATTATAGTTATTATTATTATTACATTTCCATTTCGTTATTATTTTTAAAGTGAATATCAAGTAGAGGTTTATAGTATCATGGTTTAAACAAGGGTGAGGGAATACAGCGTTGCATATAACTAAGTTATTTTATTTATTGATTAAGTTTATCCATAGTCTTAACGAAATAAAACCGTCTGCAAAAGTGCTCTGACAGAATAGCTTAACATATTATATGAACATTTTGGAAAACAAATGTTTGCCTGGTTTAATACCTTAACACTGATACATTATGCTTGTCGTTAATTGTTTTATTGTCTAAAACTTACTGTCGCAAGCTTGGACTGCTACTTCGGCAACGATTCTTTCCAGCTCATCAAAACTATTCAATCTGAATATATGACGATCATTGGACCCGGTGATAATACGTAATTCTTCCTCGTCCGGTTTATCACCTATAGCAATAGCTATGTACTCCACACCGGCTTTAGCGGATTTCTTTGCCATGTGTTTGGACAATTCAAGATATCTGGATGGACTTCCGGTTAAAACGATTCCAACCTGATTGGTGTCTCTTCGGGTGAAAGACCGCCTGAAAGTACATTGAAAACATTCATATTATTTATTATGTCAGATAAAATCGTTTACTATGTATCAAACAATTCATACGTACATTTGTAACACATTTGGTCATATTTAATAATTAAAAATGTAGAATCATGTGCATCATGCGAAAGATTGTCACGCCGACGGAGAGATTGATACTGATTGTAGTTCAATTATTTAATATTTGCACCACATTTCAACTGATTGACACCATGTACGGACTCTTGTAAGCTCGACACGAATGAAAAAAGATGGCATAAAGAGGACGTTGGCATACCTGAAGCTCTTGGTGAGCATGTGTCTGAGAGCTAGGTCCACTCTGTTACCACCAGCGGTCATTCCTAACTTGTTCATGCCTTTCATAACACCGGCTTCAGTCTCATATTCCGTTACATCAAACATTTCCTGTATTTGGTCGCTGAAATAAAAATATACCAGGTATAATACAATTGTTTAAACTAAAGTACACAAAGTATGCTTTGATTCCATTACAAATAAATAAATTGACAAAAAAAGATATGAGAAGAAAATCCGACAGGGAAGGTAGCACTCAACCCAACCAGTCGAGCACAGAAATCAGAAACACCACGACACAACTAAATGTACCCTGAGCAGTGCCCACATAAACCCATGCCAAAACGGCGACCAAAGTCAACTTTACAAATTCAGCTCGACTTAATTCGTCAAAGGGTAAGTACACACTTCATTTATGCGAGACGTTTTGGCACATCATTTTGCTAAATCTCTGCTCAGGACAAGCCAAAACTTCCCGATGATATTATATGTTTTAATGTTATCATATTCATCAAGTTTACCTGTAAAGAAATGAACCGATTCTTGTTGTTGCTGGTGAAATGTCAAAGTTTTTGGAGAGCTTTTTGAAGAACTCGGCTTGTTTGATATAGTCGGCATCATTGACGTTGTCAGAGGAATCCAGAGCAAACACAATGTCTGTTCGTTTTCTGGCACATACTGCAAACATATAGAAGATGAATTTCAATTTCTCAAGAGCAACTTTTACAATTAACCATTTATTCATAGCCAATCGGCATATAAATATACCTTCTGCCATTAAACTTTTACATAAAAAACTATGGCCTTGGTACCAATAGCATCGGGTACGTTGTAAGGGATCTCTTGTTATAGCTAAAATAGTAACATGCACATACTATTATGCATATCGACCTTGAAAACTCTGGAGCTGATGAGTAAGTACAACTGTATTTTAATCGTTTTATCGAACCAAATAAATGTACTCATGAAACCAGCGAACATTTTGATAAAACCAGACAAGAGTGCCGGAAAGAGAGTACTAAATATACCGCAACAACTGCATGAAGTGTCTGTAAATAACCACATCAAAACAACGGTAAACAAAACAACAGCAGCTACCTCTATAAAGTATACATCATCTAAGAATAAAACACCCGTGTTTATCATTATTTATAGTTTATGGTCTACCAGATGCGCCGCAATGTATACTGCATATGCAACACATGTACCATTAAAGAGGGATTACACCCACATAGTAAGGCAACGAAAACGAATAAACGTCATGAAATTAGACATGCAGCACTTATCCATGTGGATACTTGCACGTAACATTAAATGTCTATTTGGTTTCGTAACTGTTTGATCAAATAATGTTAAAACAGTTTTATTATTGCCTTCCCCAAGGATATTAGCTAGTTATACACTTCTAGCCCAGCAGAATGCAGAAAAAATAAAGATTGATGCAACGATTACGTTTTATGGGCGTGGGGAATATCTTCAGGATGTAAAAAGTTGAAATACCCTGTATTATAACTATGTTTAATGTAAACTCCCTTTCAATTACTCGTTTTAGCATTCATTGCTTGAAAACACTTCGCATAATGTACTATATACCGGTATTTATACGTGTCTTTCAACCTTAGAATTAAGAGAGAAGCATTGTCCAGGATTTTAAGAGTGGCCTAACTATCTTGGATTTCCTAATCGATGCGAATGTTGTGACCAGATGCTTACAGCGGTATGATAAGCCAACGACACTGAAATAATGTATTACCAGAAATAAGGCGACCTCTATTAAAAGACCCAATCCGACAATGGACGGACACACTTAGATTTTAGCATACCTAGTCGCGTTGAGAGCTGATATATACCATACAAATGCGGAACAAATGTTAAAAGAACACACACTGCCAGGCCTTATACTTGAGGTCATTGCGTGGATTTGTATAGTTGGTGTTAAATTAAACGAATGACTTATAATACTTTACAAATGTAACTTACATCGTCTGGCATAGTCGTATAATGACGTCGTTGTTGTTGTTGGTGTCGTGGTAGTAGTGGTTGTTGTTGTTGTCGTCGTTGTTGTAGAAGTAGTAGTTGATGTTGTCGTTGAAGGCGTGGTCACTGAAAGTATACACCAATGAATATGCATAAGTAACACTATAAGAAATTGTGTTTAAAGAGGGTGATCTTTTTGGTTTGGGAATACATCCCGAGCCGTGAAAGTAGATCAGCTTACGGATTCGCTAGCCCAGGACGGCAGATATGTCGAATGTATATATTTATAATCGCATGGTCTACATACATGTATATTAACAGAAATACTGGTTGATGGAACAGTATAATAAATATACTTTATACTCGTAGTATCTTTGTGTACATTTTTTGACTTGTAAATATACCCATTCATCAACGCCTAATAGCTTGAAAACCCACGATTACACGATTACACTTATGCCAGACTCTTACGAAAAACAAAAGTACTATTTATTCATCCCTCTGCATGTTAAAACTCTCAAAGCATCAGTATTCAGAAGGAGTATTTCGACACGGTGCTACGTTATTGGGACGGACAATAATTGCGCAGATAAACACGTTAAGTGTCAACCATAATCAGTCTTCAAAGTTTGTTTTGCACACTTCATGGTAACATTATACCAATAAAATGTGACACATTGAAAGTTAATGTCAAAAATACTTAAATTAGCTTGCATGTAATAATACTGTTATTTATTGTATTGTAGTGATTATTATATATGTATTGCTTGTATTGTATTATTGTGTCAATACCATAAACCATGTTGTTACCATTCTTTTATTGAATAAACGGGGTTAACCGAGTTGGTTCCTCAAACTTAAAAAAAAAAAAAAAAAAAAAAAATGTCAAAAATACTTTCAGATGATTGATAGTTTAACGACGAAACCAATTAGTATGTATTAGACAGACCAGAGAGAAGGTAAGCATGCACCGTGGGTGAATTGTTAAAATGATAATTTAATTTAGCTACGGTTATAATATGTGTTCACTATGTGCATAATTTGATTGCATATTTCATAAAAATGTTGACGTTTCTGGGTTTGGCAGATGTGTTAATATTAAAGTTTCATATATCATCAATCAATATATCATATAAGTCATTTCCCATCGTCATACTTAATTTTACAATTGCATACTTTTGTTGCATCGGCGAAACTGAGCTCGGTAGATGTGTTTATATTAACATATACGCAATATGCCTTGCATCAATATAACGTTCTTTCCCATCGTCATGCTAAATTTTCAAATTAAGTACAAATGAACCGCCTCCCATAATATTGTGGTTATAATTAATTAATCTATAGACCATCATGCATTCGTACTTAAATATTACCAGCACGTATTATGTTTATTTGAAAGGCAAAAGTGCATGGATTATCCGTTAATATTTAACGGTTACTTGAAACGCCTTTATAAGTCCACAACGTTTGCAATCGTATACACTGAGTAATGATTAAACTATGCATGTGATATAATCATTCTTAATGCTGAATATATAATTTCATCTGGCTTGGTAATTAAATACGAGTATTGCGGTTTATGGCGGGTGTGGTAACCGCGGGTGGTGTCATTAGAATTAATAATGAAGCCTCATTGCAGATAATTATTTGTCAGATATTTTGTATCTTAGCTTATGATGTTCTGTTTCGACTACCGTTACACCCATTCTGTCTACAAATTGTTATTTTTGACCACTATCCGCCAATCCACCTAACAATTGCCGACGAACATTTTGTAGAAGTTTATTGACTAAATTAATACCATGTTGGCATGTTCTGAAATTTATCTTCAAAACATTATTTTTATTTGTCATATTTGGGATGTTAACTGCAAAAGGGATGACTTTTCATCAATACTTTTAACTGTTTATAGTTTTTCAAGGTCGTAGAAAATCAACGCATTAAGGTCCTGACGTAACACCGTATGTTGCATTTCTTAATGAAATATACACTCGTGTGTTTTTGTCGTAAACACTTGTTAACTGATGCCAAACATTGCAATATTGAAATCTATATCTGTCTGTACATCATTTATCTTGATAAAAACAAATTCGAAAAACCACGAACACATGGAAAAGAACGGTCGTTGACTTTGTAAGTGATAGATAAAAATTAGGTAAGGGTATCAAATTAGGTAACGTGGGCAGATTGTTTATTTTCAAATTCTTTCCTATTGACTATTTTTGATACCTTCAGGGTCCATTGAAACTATTTTAACTTGCAAAGATATGTTAGGAATTTCTTATTTAAAATATTCACTTTCATTTAACTTATGTCAAAACATTGACGAGACAAGAAACCATCCAGTGAAAAGAATCACTGCTCTAGATAGGTATCGTATGCGTGTAGCGTTTTGGTGACATCTGTGTCAATTGCTCAGCCTTTGGTGAACAACATTTAATTTACTAGATTTATCGATGGTGTGAAATCAAAAAAATATTTAAAAAACACTCACTCAAAGAAAATATGTGTGTCATTCTATCAATTACTGGTATCTACGAATGACATGGCAGTTTCGTTTGAAGTAAACATGTACATGCATATTTTGGATTATTATTAAGTAGGTAAAAGCAGAGACTTCCATTGCAACGGAACAGCATGGTCAGTGCATTTAAACAAGGTATTAAGATACAGATACCAATGAAGTTGTATTCGAAATAATTTCTTCTGATATAATGTTTATAATGTATGCAATACTTTTCTAGTCGTTGTCTCGCAAATCATGAGGTCTTATTGGCATAATTTCAGTTGATGTGATCTTTAAAGTAGGTATGAATTTTCTAGTCTCAAAGTCTCACAAATGATGACAACAAATGGCATTTTATCAAAATAATTTCAGTTGAAATAAATTTTAATGTAGGTGTGATTTTTCTAGACGATGTCTCGCAAATGTTGTTTTCTTTAAAAATCATATCACTTTTATCAATCAATCAATTTTCGCTTTCAGAACATTGACTTTAATCCGAAACTATTTCTATCAAAACGTAAACAAAATCATATCTTACAACTGTATCTACGACAAGATATGTGTCTGTCAAATTTGATTGATTCGGCATAAAACATTTTGACGAAAACTAATGTGTTTTGGAGTCGTTAACCTTTATATGATACTCTTTCTAATGTGCTTGATTTTATCAGAACAATTTGATGCATATATCAGGCAGCAATCGGCAAGCCAATTACGTAGTGCTTTTCAAATAGGTATGCAACGCGCAATGTGCAAGCCAAGACGCTGGCTTCGTTAAGACCTTACATACTAAAAACGCCAAATTCAAAACACATATAACTTCTTATATTTCAAGGTTTAATATTTCGCATTGAGTCAGCGAAATACCCAAGTTTTCCAGATCTCATTAAAGGGATTTAAATTTAGAATTGGTACATTCTTTTAGGTTATAAAATATCAATTAGCTGAACAGATGTGTTTTTAATCTAGCGTTCGTGTATCCAGACAATGGACCAATTTACACAGTAGACCAAGCCTTTGAAATTTTAGAAACATTTTGTTAGAAGTCCAGACTATCTCATTAAAACGTCGTTTGTTTCAGACATTGAGACAAAGCCTGCGATAACACTAACATGTTAATCTGTTTAAATCATTGATAAGTAAGAAATACAAATCTTGATAGGCACGATAGACATCGCTTAAAAAAGAACAACACCTATGACCTTGAATTTTTTCGAAAGAATGTTTAAATAGTGTTTTATCAAACATTCCGACAGTACTTGACACGCAGTTGGCGCGTGTATGCCAAGTGGCTCTTGATTATAACGTTTTTAATCCCTTAATTAGCTATTCTTATCTAAGACCCTGCATTGTTGAACCCTATTTTATACATTTTTTGTTTCATTTGTTACCCGATTTGAAGCAGGTTTGTGACAATATTTGTCCGGTGAAAGTTGCACATACTTTCTGGTTGCATTTTATCGACATAAAAATTGCTATCTAGCTACGAAACAAGGGAATGCTAAACAAATTGGCTTCATCATTGCATCAATATTACGAACAAAGGCTAAAAAGAGAACATATTTTGACATAATTACCTCGGCATGTCTTCACAGCTAAGGAGTTCTTAATGGCATCGAGAGCAGAATAACCGTCGACTTTGAAAGTGTATTCAGATGCAGGTCGACTAGCAATCCCAGCTAATTCTCGTTCGTTTATACGGCTACCAATACCAACAGCAAATATGGTGATCTTCTTCAGTTTGGCCCTAAATGACTCGAACATTGTTCTTCCTATGTTCTGTGACTGTCCGTCAGTTAAAACAATGGCAATCTGTATATATATAACATATATATTCTATGATATGTGGCATCAAACGAAATATGTGTAAAGGGCAATTGAGCTGTTTTATAAGTTGATCAACATATCTGGGTAAAGTTGTAGTTTTCGAAGTCTAGAGGTCTCAAAAGACTACATCTCTATCATCCAGAGCTACAAACAAAGACGAAAAGACAAAAAGGCATAACGTAATATAAAAGATAAGTGTAAAGGTGCTGTTTGAGTATGTTTGTATTAAGAATTGTATTTGCTTTTTTCCTCGTCGTGGTATATCTAGTACAATGTTATGCAGAGTCTCAGATGAAGCTCATGATAAGCACAAAGCAAATTTATGTATTTAACCGAAAAAGCTTGTATTGTCTGGAAGGCCAAAAGCGAGAGTACCCATTACTTTGCTACTCAATTGGTCTTCTTGTACAATGTATTTTCGATCGCCAACACTAACCTTTGCAACATCGTCACGTGCACCACGTTTCTTGGTGAACATCTTCCTTCTCATATGCCAGATGGCCAAACCAGTGTTGGTACTGAACCCTTGTCGTTGTGTAACCTCGTTTACGGCATTACGCATGTCCTCTTTATCGTAGTAATCATTCAGATAGAACTCTCGATACACTTGTGAACTGAAAGTTAGAAGGTTGAACACATAATGCTTTATATTCCCATGGTTAATTTATAACACAATTTATTATCTCCAGAACAATGCAATAAGATACGCTTTAACTTCATAAAGCTTGTGTTTATGTACTAATAAACTTAAAATTTTCAAGTTACGGTTTCGTGTCTTGTTATTACAGTATTTCGACCATTCCCAGTAATAATGGGAAACAAAAGGAACAAACGAGAAAACAACATACATTGCATTTCTGAAATAACGAGTGTTTATTTAATAAACCAATCAAAATTAGACACATAATGATCCTATAAAGACGATATAACATTAAAAGAGAAGTCAACACTGAACTGAAATAGCTGAGAACAGAACTAATACGGTACACAATCGTTCGGCACATTTAACAACATGCAAGTGAACGAGGAACTAAACCGCTGAAAGTAGAAGATTCCAACTGTCAAAAAGTCGGAAAGCAAATACGAAAGCTAAAACGCTTTCACAAAGAGTGTGTAAATTTCTAATTCAAATCTTAATTAATCTAGACGTACCTGAATGTAGTAAGCCCAACTCTTGTGATATTTTCCGCCACTTCAAACATGCTGATCACATCATTGACGAAGTCGAGTTGTTTCAGAAAGTCTGGTCCCCATATACTGTTAGATACATCCAGGACAAATACGACATCCGCTGGTTTGTTCCCGCAATAATACTCAACATCTGGAATAAAAGAAAGTATAAGTTTCAATTAATAATTTTTGGAAATTAATACAGTTTCGACTATCAAGTGCCAAACCTTTTAAGAAAGTAATAGTCCGTCCGACTGTTATTGAGAAGTTGAACGTTGTGTTATAGACTTTAACGTTAAAAATGTTTAGAGAGACACATTAATTCCAATGCGGAACACTGAAAAGACAGGTTTTTGGCCACTCGGAAGCATGTAGTAAACTCTTATTTCTTTCACCATCAGTAATGTTTTTAAAAAGAAGATGCCGCATGATGAAGGATGGAGTTAAAGCAGTTGCTGTGCAGCTTGAAAAGGTGCTTCCACAGTTGGTCTGTCATATAGGTATATATTGTCTGTCCTTCAGGGCGTCATTGCTTGTTTATGTCATTGTGCATAAAATGTCTGTCAATCTGTTTCAAGCTGTCCGTTTACTACTTGTCCTGTATTGCGTTTGCATGAATTTATGTTGGCATTCCCAGACTTATGCCGTTCTCGTAATATTCTTAATAGTTATGACACTAGTTAACTGATATCAGATGCCAAATAACACTTACATTAATGTAGTCTTAATTAAAAACATATGGTATATATTGCGATAACTGAGCATGTATATTGTGTCATATGGGTGCATTAGTTTTTATAGTAACATTCTAGCACACTATTTTTGTCAGTGCCTCATGGTACAGGAACGGTGTCAGAACAGTTGGTGTGCACCTTATGAAACATGCAATGCGCCCTTGGCCTGGTTAAGCAGCGCAACAACTTACCAAGTTATGCGTTTAACTGTTTGTGTTATTATGGTTTTTTCAAGTTCATGCGAATGTCGTTGACACATTTATCGCTTCAATCAAAGAATGCCCACAGTAGTAAACGACGCACTAAATGCCAATCTTACTGTTTAACACTTTTTTGCACATTTGGCTTTGATATGAGAGTGTGTGTGTGCAATGGTATAAGCTTCTCGGTTACATTCTGTCTTTAATGTTTGTTTATTTTCTTTGTTGAGTGTATTTCGTTATCAATTGCTCGAGGTCTAGCAATTGCGTCGCTAAAATGCAATACAGGAGTTAATTGTTTACGCGGTTTCACCGCAGGGGGTACCTGTCGCCTTAATTATTCACCTTGTCCCCTGGACTATCAATTTACAAAACCGCATTAGAAGATTTCAGATTAATTGCAACTTCTTAAATTCTTCCCCGACTTAATGAATGTTTACATTAAGTATTTATAGCGATATTTCATCCAAGAAAATAAATGGTTGCAAATTTCAAAACGAACTAACCGTCTTTATTGAATTTTATTTATGCCTAAAGTCACTCATGTCAATGATTGCGTTATACAACAAGTGCGAATTTGATCCCATTGAAAACTGTCTCTCTTATTGCACGATGATTAAGTTGACTTTATTTTATATCATTTTAAGCGAACAGTCAACGGTCGACATCTATCACACGCGGTTATATTATCTGAAAACGTTTTAAAATATCGGAGGCTTGAAATAGTTCAGTGACTAATGCGTGAGCTGAACAAATAGTTTTTACAATATCTATCAATTATGGTGATATTTCTTATCCCAAAACTTTTTGAAAATATCGAACGCTTAATATAGGTTAGTGAACAAAGCCCGAGTTGAACTGATGTATTATACTACAGCTATGCTTATGGTTTACTTATTCTGTCCTACTCTGTCAAGTTGATGGATAGACATGTGTCTGCTATGTGCTTTATTGTGCAATAATTCTGAATTATAATCTCATACAACGCAAATCAAGTAATCAACCTGAAGGGGCATTTTTAACGAGTTTACTCTCCAGAATGTAATTCCGCTAAATTAAAAACGCCACTAGGCATAATAATTTTTACATTATCTCGGATTCGAATGAATTAGCTTGAATGTTCTTTTATTGTCGGACGAATCATGAGAATTGGCATCGTGACATCAAATGTGCATTACAACAACTTTCTCAAACTTGTGTCTGTAATAATGTTCAGGTTATAAGGTATCGATATGTTGACTGCGAAGATAGTAAAATGAAACTGGTAAAACAAACAAAAGCGCGGACAAACTGTAAAGTATGATTGACTACTTGCAATGCGCAAATTAAGTTCAACATTGAACTCACAAAGCACGTTTTTGCCCTGTTTTGTTCTGCTGTGTCCATACTTGCTAGAATGTCCAGTGTAACCATCCAACGTGTATGGAAAGTGAAAAGGCTGTGTCGACTCTTTTAAATGTGTCAGGAACTAAATGTGTTCACCTTAGTGATTTAGACGTTTTTGACATTCATAAATTTACAACGTTTGTTTCCTGTAAATATTTTTGAGTGGTGTCCCCGGTCAAAAATGGTTGAGATTATCGCATAAATTAAGGTAAATCATAAATGTATAATGTTGTAACATGTTTCCTGCTACGTAGGTTTTGTTTTCATGTTATCGTTGACATATCAGACAAATACAAAATACAATATTTTCCGGGAGAATGGTGACGTGAAAGTAGAAAACATTACGACGCATGAATTACCGGGCAAACAAAATATGCGTGAACTTTTAAACTCTTACAAATGTATGCTAATGACATACCTACGCATGATACTATCATATTAGCACATGAGATAATGAATATAAATATTTATATCATAACAAAAGTCATGGTATTTCACACGCCTTCTTTGTATCGGGACCATGAATTTTAACTGCGCTTGTCATTATTATACTTATCATACGCGGCGTTATCTGATTTTGTGATAGGTGACGGACATACACACAATAACATTTTTAAATAACACCGTTTTTATGTACCGCAAAGTAATGAACTTTTACTCTATAGCCATTTAGATTTCACTTGTCATGAGAGAGATCGTATTCAGTAACTACCAATATAAGTATTATGTGGCAGTATATATCAATGTACAGCTAGGACGATGTATTTTTCAACAGCCTTGAACACACGTCTGCACTATCATTAAAATGCTCCGTATTCTGAAACCAAGTCTAGACCACTTTACCTTTTTCCATCACTATGCATGTTGAATCATTCATTCAACTTGTGGTGTATTTTTAGTGAACGATCTATCAATCACAATTTCACTGCATTTAATCTTAATTATGTTTTTTTAACTCAGAAACCACAGACATGAAGTGTGTTTTAAGTGATAAAATGCACAGTTAAATGACAATGAATTGACACACTCACACATCAAAGGATTAAAATTGATTATCTCTTTACCTGTTTTAACTGAATACATTAATATCATGAATGATATCAGTATTACTCATTTGTATGCAACGTAAGAATATCATATGTATCAAATTAATTGTATATTCCGAAATAAAACACAATGAACTACATGTACTAAATGAATCACTAAAATTAACGACGTCGGGGACGCTCGTTCGCTTGCCCACTCTCCGATCCTGTGACATCTTGTACAGACGTCGGAACAAGGGCAGATAACTGCAGATTTTACGTCAAAATATTTTATCATAACTTTGGTTGGTTCTAGTTAGCAAACGTTACCATACTATCGATGATAGACCTATATTTCAAGCATCAAGGCGAGATGTTAGACGCTAAACACAAAGCAACAAAATCAAAATAAGAAATTCGTCTTTTTTGCCGTTCTGACAGTATAGTTGACTAATAGGATACTGAACTAGAGCGTGCTAATCCGTTAACGTAACGTGTGTACATTGCATGGTAATTATATTACCATCGCTCAAATTGTTCAAGGTCAACCGAAAACAAAGTTTACAGTTAAGTTTAAAAGCAACGCTTTAAATTCACAGTAGTTTCTAGGCGTGATACATATTCGTCTCAACTTAATTAATTTGTAAATTAATTTCGTATTTATAATGTATCGGGGATGCTATATTGAGGCGTTTCAGCTATCAAACAGCTGTCAAAATGCGGCAAAACTCATCACCAACACGTAAATGTTATAAAACACAAATTGAAAACAACTTGTAACATAGTTTAGCGCTTGCTTTACGGATGCAAAACACTTTATACATCACATGGTTTATTACTTATTCGCATTCTGCAGAAGTGACTCAGGAATTATTCCAAACAACATAATATTATGGACTTTCTAACTATGCCAATATTTAATTTTCAACAATGTAGTTCGTCAACGAAGACACCAGTTGGATGTGTATGGGCAATGCTCATGTTATTCTAATTATTCAATTACTCCCGTCCCTCATATTTATTTGCTCGTACATTGCTTCTATGAATACAAATGAGACATTTAAAAAGGTTTATCCTTTATTTGCATTAAAATCTTAGTGAGTATCCACGTCTTCCGATATACTGTTCAATTAGTGTTCTTGTACATCATTCAGTGTATCCGCTTTCTGAACTTGAATTCGTTTGTTATCTTAACACCTTTGACCTGCACTTGTACGCTGTTACGTGTCATACTTACTTTCTTATGTAGATCAATGTATAACACTTGAACTCTCAAGAAGGATAATCTTATGTTAGCATCATGATTTACTATTGGGAAGCCACGTCATGTGTAATATATATAATCAATCTTTCACGCACCGCAAGGGAAGCAGGTGTTAATCTTTAAATTAAGTGTGCCATATAAAATAAATTTAGAATGTTTTGCCTGTGTAGGTGTGTATTGCCATAAATTGTTTCAGTTTCTGTAACATAACCTTCTTTGTTTTCTTACGTTTCAGAACTTTAACCATTGATGACGATAATAAATTAAACACTGATACGTTTAATAGCCCTGCCTGTTTACTTTCATGAGTAATGCACTGTTCAATACACTCTTATCATTGGTATCTGACATATCAGTTACTGCTTGGTCTATTGCTTTATTTGCACCAGTCGTTTGTCAAGACCATAATTTCCCTTGACTTAGATCTAGAGTTTTCTAGACGTATAATTGTGCTAATGTTGACTTAAGGTTGCATATCCGCTTAAGCTAGGATATCTATGAAATTGTTATTTAAACAATACTTCGCCTTCCTGTCTTCAGGATGACATACATATTCCTGATGTTTTCAATCTATTTGTTCTTTTTGATGACCCGGATTCGTTATGAACGACAAAAGAAAGAGATTAATTTCTATTTTCTATTTATAACTTATTCAAGTTTTATAAAGTGCTAAGTTTTCCAATTTGATACCAGTTATCGTAATATTGAGAAATATCAAGGACAAATCTTAAGTGCATTAACGAACTATTTGGTGAACACAATTCAGTCAAAATCCGGACCACATTTCGATGACAAGTAACCTGAGAAATTAAATACGCATACCTTGCCATATTTATGGATGTCTATACCGGTTTGCAAATATTATTCGATTATCTTTATCTACAGTTCAGGACTATCAAGCATGGGCTATGTATGAATACCATGGGTGGTATTCACAAAGAAACTTAAGTGAAAACTTAGAATTTTCCCAAAATCTTACTATTTCCTTAAGTGTATCAGCTAAACAAGAAAATCAAGATTATCAAATTTTTACATTGCTATGAAGCATTATGTTAAGCGCTACGAAAATCACCAAGAAAAATTGAGTTATTCTTAGTTTCTTGCAAAATATGGACATATCATCTTTTTAACTTAAGTCAAAATATTTAAGTTTTCACTTAAGATGCTTTGTGAATACCGGCCCATATCAATTTAAATGATTCTGGAAGTTTTATGCTAGGTCGAAAGTGAAAGAAGATCTTGTAAATGTAATTTATCGCTCTTGGCACCTAATTCCGGATAGTATCCTACATTGACATCAGGATATGGTGGGAAAAATAGTTTCTCAGTTTGCATTTGAAATGTTCTTATATTATAATGCGAGGCTAGATGGGCTATTTAGCGTTATGTGTACTTGTAATGCTTGTTTGCAAGACAAATCCGTCCCAATCATAAAAGACACATATTTCAAGATTATTTCAAAATAAACACTGTAGGGTAAACACGTTCCTGACTCTAATTCATGTTAATGTCAATAATAACCGATCAAAATGATGACTTCGTGTATTGTCAGTAGTTTGCAATTGTCAGAGGGTTTTTTTGCATTTGTTTTTGCAAGCTATTCTTTTAATCTGATAAATGGATAAAGATACTTAAAGTCGATTGTAGAACTATCTCAAGTTATGCAGATAGATAAAGTGTAGATATCAATCCCAAATGTCTTGTCAGGTCAATTTCATAAAAATCTAACTACGTGTTTGTTATTGTCGCCGACGTAGTAGATTGTCAAAAAAAACGTCTTGTCACAAAAGTTCAACTTAAGTTGGGTGATATTTCTATAGAATAGTTGGGTGTTTCAGTAAGATAATGTAAATCATTTAAAGATCATTATCTAAGACCAGGCTGATATTTTAGAACAATAAACTCATCAAACTTGACAAGATACCAACACCAGTGGTGTCGCGTTCTGTCTGAAAGGAATGTGATCGTCCCATTGTCGTCAATAATGTGATTATAAACATATACTTAGATAAATCTTTAAATCTACTGTTAAATAGATAAGTCAATTACATTAACTTCTCGTCTGTGGTAATAAAATATAAATATTGAATCTATTATATGTCTAGCTACATAAATCACGTTGGAGGACAGACTTTTCACACGCCTGTCAAACAAAATGTCGACTCATATGTCAATATAACTACGTCAAACAAGGGTTAAGAAGTTGAAAAAGTTCAGAAGCGAAATCCTAGTGACATTGTACTTACCACTAAGTGTTCTTCTTTGTGCAGCCTGAAACGAAAGACAAAGGCATTAGTTAATAAGCTACATTCCTTTTTGTAAAATTAGTAACAATTTGATACAATGATTCAGAAATAGTAATAAAAGTGGCGACGTACCGACATAAAATTGCTATTCTGACAATTACGGCTGACTGCATTTAAAAGGTATTAACGTAATACAAGTAGTATAGGTGTAACAATATAGCATTGATCATGACGTCCGTCAGAAAATGTATACTTTTTTGTCTAATTAATGTATGAACTTTTGTTATTTAATTACAGACTTAAGCTGTTTATGAATACTGATTATTTTATTTATGTATTATGAAGTGACGTGTCCATAATCTATCTATGGTAGAGGCGTACTTGTTTTAAAATTTCAAATTCCGCGTCTGAACTGTTTTGAGTTTCGATCGAAACAATGTCGCCAAACAAGGGCGTTAAAAGATACTACTTTCTAATTAATAACACATGATAGTGAAACAATATGCACACTTCTGTTATCATACAAATCATAAGTATATTCAGTTATTGTTTTCAAGATCGTCGGCGCCAAAACTTAGTAATGCATTTCTCGACCCATATTCTAAATAGCTATTTTATTGGTAAACCATACGCAATTACTAGTATGACATGGTCAAACGCTTATCATGTATAAACCTTTATTGGTGTGGTAAGTAATTATGTCTAGAACAAAATTTAACATATTTTGAGAAATAGAACTTAAAGAATATCATATTATCTTTCGAGAAACTTCGCTGATTAGTTTGGACCTTACAGTTGCCACAAATGAGCATTTCATTAAACCTAATGTCGAGTTTTTAAATTTACTGTAAAAAAGCATAAAAAAACGTCAAAATGTTACATAATAGAAGTTGGCTTTTAAATTCAATGTATTGGGGGTACATTGTTTAACTAATTGTGTTTGTACGAGTTTGGTTAAATGAGTACCATTAAGGTCAACCTCGGTTCCACGAGTTCCATTTCCTGCTTCAATCGTTGCTCTTCATTGTCTATTGCATAATGCTATACATTGCTGAAACATGTTGCTTTTTGCGTTCGTTATGTAGTACGAAGTTGACTTTAGACACCGCGACATGACATAAAACCAGTCTAACAACAACGACTGTTGTGACATGTAAGGTAGATGCTATGACCTAATTAAACAATGCTATGTCATCTTGTATTAGACAGTTAGATGTTATCACAGGTAATTTTGATCGTGATGTTAGACATTTAAGTATGATTACATATAAAATAATACTAAAATGGCTTACATTACAATGGGTTATCAATGGATTTTATTTCATTTGGCAGTCAATAGAAACAAAACAGTCGTTGAAACAGGTAGATGAGGAGGGAATTAAGACATTAAACTCTAAGCAAAGACCTTCTGTAACCAGATTCACCAGAGGTTTTGTTGATAACAAGACATTAAAGGTTTTTTTCTTTTGGCAGCCAAATACAATCCAGTCCGTCAGACATGCGGAGGAGGACAAGATATTCAACCCTTATTAGTAAAATAGCAACGGGCGATGTAACAAGATTCACTACAAGTTTTTTTGCAGATAACAATACATTACGAAATAAAGAAAGAAAGCAAACATTGTTCGGATCAGGGTAGAGTTTCGACAAGTGACTCAGAGTGTATTAGTTAACAGCTAAATTGAAATATTATTCATTATGCAGACAGTACTTTCTGTAGATAGCATTACTATTAGAAGAGAAAAAAGGAACAAAAACATGTTAGACTAAGGTAATGTTCCGCCAACTGAGTGTATAAGTAACCTAAATTGAATTCTAAACCGCAAAGCAGACAGCAAACAAATCGGTTTCCTTTTCTTTATTTGGATTGTGAATTGCTGAAACTTAATTCTCATCCGAGAGACAGACAACAAAAACTGCATCGTTTCTTTTCATGTAAACATATACTTGTTAAGTTGATCCCGGTGTCTGTGTGCAGCTACAATGTCTGACACCATACAATTCCCATGATAATTAGCACACCTGTATACAAAGTATCCCAATAATGTATTCACATTGTATACTAAATCATATCAGGTAGTTTTCTCTTTTTTTGATGTGCAACATAAATTATGTAATTAAATCATTTGTAAGCTATGTTATATTGTCTTGTTTTTATTTGCGTGAAGGGTATGCGTAATTAAAGCGAACGTTTAATGTTGCCGATACTGCAAATTTGTAATGAAAGTACAAATGTATTATGCTATGCAGCAAATGATAACTATTAGCACATGTGTGCATCGATGCACTTTATCCAGCAATGCACATTATCAACAATGAGTTTGTCGATGTGTGCATCAATATCGTCTATGTAATATTGTTCCAAATTGTGAACGTCTGTAGAATTGCCCTTATTTTTGCTAACAAGTCTCTAAATAACCCCATATTTAAGTAGACCAATGTCCCAAAACATCGCTCCACTGCCATACAAAAACCTTCAAACAACCAAGGTAACAAACAAGTTGAAGCCATACACAAACAGTGCCTATCCATTCATGCAAAATACGGACAAGAACGTTCCGTCTGTGTCCCAAATAAAGAATATTTCAAACAAGCCTATATACTGACATCTACAAATGAATAACACACTGTTTGAGTTTTAAAGCAGCACGTACGTATTATCATAAAGGCAGTAATTGAAAATGTCTCAAACACAATTATCTATGTCACTATGATAAAATGGTAGCAATTGACATCAGTTGGATTTCAAGTCTAGAACAGCAGTCTGCTTTATTGTTATTTTTTCCCGGAATATGAGATGAATGTACTATTGTGACATTTGCAACTATAAAAATACTGTATGCCTACATGTATGTTGGTTTAGGATTTGTATGAATCTACGTGGGGGTCGAATATGGCTTCTATAATCTTGATATTTTCTATTTCCGATTCGATTGCGGTTTTTTTCACGTGTAAATGACATCATGCTTATGAGTGGTGCATTTTACGGAGATTATGTAAATATTGGCTTCACAGCGGAACACATGTCGATATTGTGCATGACTTGTACAAGGTTAAACACACACTGTCGGTGTAACCACTGATTGGAATAGCATGAGGGATAATTATGTAGTTAATAATGATTCAATAACCGTGTTTTATCACTTGTCGATCTAAGGGGTGCCAACTTTCCTGAAGCAAACCCGGACTTATGAAGTTCTGATTTTGAATCCAGGGTTGAGATTTGGGATTGTTTGAGTTGATAGTAATACATTTTATCATGGGTATATGCCTATCGAAAGAACAGTTTGACAATAGCGATGAAGAAAACCTTGGGCGGTATTGTTTGCATGAGTTGAAGGGGCAGTATTATCGGCATTGACGGAGACCCTAAGTTTTCTTCCTGATTTGTAATATGGCCTTGTTGACATACGTGCTTAATCTAATTGCACCTTAAAATATCCGGGTATATACTCATGAACTATACATTAAGTATAGATATTGACATATTCAAGTACGGGCGTCCTCGGAACTGAATACATACGACTTGAAATTGTTTTATTCTACGGATGTATTCGTCTAATAATCCTTATTTCTAGGAACGGGTGATTGTTAGGAGTATGTTGTCCTCATTTTGGGCAATGTAAGTACATAGTATATACAAACAATACAATATAAAGCCAGATAAGAAATAATTTAAGAGGAACAGACACGCTGACTACCTTGTAAGTGATGTTCCAAGTAGAGACTTTTCTTAGTAAAGGATGTTCTTACTAAAGAAATAACAAAGTACTTAAGGACGTTTCTAGAAAAGGAATAGCATAATAAAGGACATTCCTAGTAAAGTATATTCCTAGTTAAGGGCATGTTTGCATGCTTATGATGGCATTTAAAACATTTGACGAGTAATTAGATTTCGATACTTTAGTAACTGTTAAGCAAGGCGCATAAATGGAATGACTGACTCCTTAACCTCACTGGTAGATAGTTCTGAAAACATTATAAATGCTATTGCGTTCAACTGAGTCAGTCGTAGAGGTGACCATTGGATTTCAGTCCTTTTTATTTGTCAATAACGTTCGGGATCGAGGGAACTGCGTTGTTAAATTGTGAAGCACTGTATCTATCTTTCATTTTGTGTCAAGGTAAAATCTTAACCTGCTCTATATACACACATTTATAATTATCTTAGATCTATAAAATGAACTATATGTATGACATTGCCGAAAGTCGGTTACATTCCGTAATGAGCGGTTTCTGAATTCCAAATTTTCCTTAATAAACTCAGGAATGTGGCACCATCTATTATTATTCGCCGTCATCATCCACTGCGTTTATATATACACTATATAATTATATAATTCAATTATGCATGTGGAATGCATTTTAGCACAGTAGGTGGACGTCTTAAACAAAGTGTTGGCAAAGTGGTTGGACAAAAAAAGAGAGCTTCTATTGCGTTTGTTTCTGCAGTTTTCATGACGTTCTAATTTTAAGGTATTACATTTTTGAAATAACTATCAATTTTAAAAGTTTCTTATAAAAGCTACGGATTTGCAAGGCTTATAAACCAACTTCAAGCAATTATAAGACGTCATTATACGTTATCAGATGTTGATTTTGATACGTTAATAACTAGGTACTGGCATAGTATTATCAAGTCAGACATACAAGGCGCCCATGACATGACGGAACTTTTGATAATTTGACTTGTTGCATCACGTTTCGTTTTGGGTTCATTTGACGCATTTTCCTTTGGCTCAGGATCGGCGAGCATTATATCACGGAGCAGCGACTTTAATATTGGCATGCAACAGGTTGCGCAAGGAGTTAGGCGCAGCCACTGCACTTAGACACGCAAAGTGTGCAATGTCATCGGTTAAGGTTACCAAATACTGCAATTCTAATCACCGTGCACTAGGTTATGCAATATTTGATACCCCTTTATTGAGTTTACTCAATTATTCCTCTATTGCACAGCGAGGTCAAGGACCATGACTTGATTGTATAACCAATTGCGCCGTACCATTATATGCTCTGCAGAGATGTTGTTGTCTTGTATATCAACTGATGTAGGTTTGCCAATGTGTCTATCTAACCCACACAGTCACACAGTCATTCTATCGCATCATTATCTAAATATTGCATGCTAGCATTTAAATTTGTTTAGTAAACCTTATATAAGTAGTTGACAGTAAAGTAATTAATCTTCAACCCTGTCAAATAAAATACCACAAAAATGTAGCTCAGTGGTTCTTCATTTTCTTCAACTCCTTTTAAATAAAACGATTAACTGTAATTATATACACCTATAAAAGTGACAACATTAAGATGCTAGATTGTGTCAAGTTATTATGTAACGAGTAACGTTATTAACGTATTTGATGGATGTCCTTGCCGCTATCCGGTAGCTACTCATTATCTGGATCATAGTACAGTAGTGTCAAATTTGCATTGCGCTTTAGACGTCTTCAAAGGGATGTACTGAAGGAAATTTGAAAATTTAACCGACTTTTAAGTACGGTTAATTTGCTCCAATTATGTGGGTCGCTACACGTGTCCCATTGATGCCATTTTGTGATGATCTCACGGTTAACTGGTCAACAATACTAACATGTTTTAGACTAACAGTACTTTGCCCAACACTAACCCTCTACCAAGTTGAGACACAATTTGATTTTGAGGCACCTAAACTCTATCTCCATCAACATATAGATATCAAAACTCGACCGATTAATAGCTAAGAATATACGAATTCATGGACCACCCCTAAAAAACGTATTGCAACGCAATGTAGATGTATCAAAGGTATCAATCGCCATGATAAATGGTACTCATGAAATTAAAATTTTTGATATAAAAAAAACAGTATGAAGATAGAAGTTTTCCAGCCATTAACCAGAACTACAAAGATGATTTGATAAGGGGGGTTGTTCAATAAAGGGTTAAATGTATTTTTGACATTTAAGATTTTATCGACATTTTCCATTAGCTTGTATCACTAGTAAAACGATTGATATCATACTATGCCAAGTTGTCACTTTAATACGAAGGTTACTTAAAATACTATAAAAGAGTATCAGCTTGTTTTATTATAGATTGAAATACAAATTATTTGTGGTAATTTTCTTCTTAATTTTCAACTTCTTAGCCAGATGCCTTTAGAAATTTTTTGAAGCAAATTTAGCCTGAATGCCGAAGCTAAAATGTTGCATTTCAGACATTTTAGAGGTCAGAGGGTCAAATGGTCAACTCAGTGTGTCAAATGGAATCCTTGACGATTTAATGGTAGTATGCTTATTTTCTGTTTACAGTGTTGGTGCCGCTGACTGTCATACCAAGCCATATATGGAGTGTAATAGTCCCCATACGATGACGCATTTACAGTCGAGCGGTTAATTTATGCACAACGATACATTCCAACTTTTGTAAGACGACAGTTGCAACCACTGCTTGTGCATAATGTTGAAACGTGAGCGAAAATGCATCCTTTAGCCTACAGACAAGGTATCTTAATTTGCATAATTTATCTTTTCTAAAGTGACGTTAATACGTTCAGGGTGAATCTACTTGACTCACTGTTTGGATTTATCAACAGATAAGCCAGGAAACTCTTTATTATTTACTTCTGATCTGTGTGTCTATAATTTAGGACCTTAGCTCGTTCACAAGAATGATGCAATCTCTAAAAACCCATACGTATTACACATTGACGGAAAATCCAAACTTAAGGAAATGACAAATTTATGAAGTGGGAATAAAGATAAATGTACTTGGAAGTTTGATAAATTTATCATTTTAGATAACCACTTCACTCACTCAAAGGCGTACGTTTAATAAATTTTAATCTTTATGTGCAGCAGTAAATTATAAAATGTATCCAAAAAAATCAGGTAAAATGGGTATTAAATCTACCTACGCTAATTGTCTCGAGTTTTCAATTACTACTTATATGTTTTTATTCAATTGGGCATTAGGCCATTAACAGGGATTTTCACCGATCATTAAATTTTACTTTTGATGGTTTTGCACATAAGTGGTTGCGACCCGATGATACTTTAGCGAGTCAGTGCAACTGTGATTCCGTATATAACCCAGTACCATTATGGTTCTGTACAACAAGATTTAATGGTATCGTAATTCTATGGTTCCATGCATTAATTTAGCTCTCCGTACATTTACAGTGATCCCGCATGTTTAATGATTCCGTATATTGGGTGATTCTGTGCTGTAGTGATTCAGTCCAAAAGTGGTTAGTAAACTTATATTAATTATAGCGTAATAGTTTTCACCATCGGATACCCAAGGTATATAACTATACGTGTAAAACGTAATAGATTGAACGTGGATTCCGACTATGAAAAGTTATGTGCATGATGCGAACTAGAATTCCATGGAAATCAAATCATAGTCTGATGCCCGAAATATTTCACGTTCCCTGCGAACGCCATCCGGTAACACGCAACTTTACGTGTAAGCTACAATAACAAATTATCAAACAGGTGGGGAAGACACATACGTAATATTCCTGCAAAAAGCAGAACATGGAATGCGATGCGAAATGATGGAACACCATGGCTACATTCATCATATATGATTGTTTTTATGCGATCACACTTCATACGAGAATTTTATCAGATGAGAAATCTAAATCTTGCATAGTTTCCGCGGTTGTTACTATTATTGAAATGACCTTCTTTCAAATCTCTGTAATTTATTTTACTTTCTGATGTTTGCTTCTACTTTATGTTACTTTCTTTAACTTTCTGTTACTTTCTGCTACTTTACACGACTCTCGAGTACGTTTTGCTTCTTCTTCTACTTTCTGCAATTTTCTTCTACTTTTCTCTACTACTTTCTGCAACTTTCTTCTGCTATTTTCTTATACTTTTGGGTACTTTTGGGTCCTTTGGGTACTTTCTTATACTTTCTTATACTTTCTATTTATTTCTTCTATATTCTGCTACTTTCTTCTACTTGTTGTTATTACTGTCTTGTGATTTCTACTAATTTTATCTACTTTACTTTACTCTCTACAAGCTTATTTTCTTCTATTTTATGCTACTTCTTCAGAGCGACTCTTGTATTCTTATTGCGTTGTAGACTGATCTACTGTCTACGCCTACTACAAACACTTATAACAGACAATTTACAGACCCTATCGACTGTTACAGAGTTTTCACTTTTCTTACGTCACAAAATATTCTACAGGTATTCCGTTCATGAAATTCATGAATTAAAAGAGCTTGGCTGTGAATGTAAATACGCAGTTCAGAGTAACGCTAGCCTAACTAGACAACGTAATTACATAATACAGCAGTTATTTAATTTATGTCCCAGATTCTAATAAATTAGTTTGTTATAGAAATGTATCGTTGGGTATTATTATCTAACACAATTAAACTGAGGAACTATCCAAATTAAAGAAGCATAAACTCGGAGTCTCATGCGTAAAATAAAAGTTAACGTTGTTTATGAAATTGACTTTTTGAAAGATTACAAGAAATTTTCAGATACTAAGTAGTTCAGCGTCATTCATTATTAAGATACAGATAAATTTCAAGTTGGAAAAGTTAACTATTTTTTAATGTTCGGGTGTTTTTCCTGTTAAACTAGAAAAGATGCAACTTGATAGATACGTCAGTTTTAATGTACTAGAATCTAGTATCTTAACGCGAGTGTATTAAAGTCACAGCGTGTTTAACAAACACTACCCTAGTATCATGTGGATCTTTACAAAACATTTAATGTGTAGATAACATTCCAAATTACATTAATGAAGAACTCATGAATAAGTATGAGGAATGTTAATGTATAATGCATGATAAAATGTACGTCAGTTAGTTGTCGCGGTAAGTTTATTTTCGCTAATTTTCGCGAATTGAGATTATCGCGAATTCATACATCAGCAGAAATGTTTTTATTTCATATTTTAATATTAAACGTATCATGGAGCATTTCAGAGACTGCGATTTCATTAATCTGCGTAATGAAACTTGCATAACACATAAGCATAAAAAAAATTAGAGCATCCCATGGGATCTTAGGCCGAGCTTTAAAAAATGCACGAAATAAAGCTGTTATACCGAGATCCGGATGGAGGCACATACATATGACTGCCATATTTCAGTAGAAATAAAAGAGCAAATAAAGGCTATGCTCGGCATTTTCGCGAAATAAAGATACCGCGAATGTTGATTTGTAGTATACAATGGTGAGGCGTACATTGGAACCCATCGTCGTTAAAAAGATAAGCTTCATCCAACACGACCCTCGGGACAGTATTGTATATCATAGAACAGACTTATAATGTTAATCAACCGACATATCAAACTATAAAATAATAATTAATCACCGTGTTTTATTAATTAAAATGACATATATAAGACTTAATTAATTAGCAATTAAGACAACAGGTGTCTCGGTTTACTCTGATTACATCGTGTACCGTACCTCTCGATTGTACAGCTTACAACCATACTCACTGTATGCCTTATTTGGAGACTTTACCATTAAACTGTTTATCAAAGAATGTATGAGATTTGCCGTCACTGTATGGCTTATTGCAAACTAAACAACTTTGATTCTTGGCCGCTGTATGACTTATTGGGATACTATACAATTTAAGGTGTATGATTTATTGCAATAACAGGTTGTTGACTCTTAAATACACTATGGGTTCAGTGATTGAAATAACCAGCAACATCAGACAGATACGTTTAAACGCATTCAACATCAAATACTCGAAAATAAAATTAATTTTCATAAAAAATATTTTAAATATCTTAAATATTTCAAAGATGATAATAACCCGTCCTTTGATTATTTGCGACTCCTTTATTGTGCACTAGATAAAAGGCGTTTTTGAAGTATTTTATTATTTATTGCATCAAAATGCAAACATAATGTTTTAAAAAGGCTATAAAATACGTTCAAATACCCACTTAAACGTTATTATCCAAGTTTAAATATTTTAAATTACTGGTATATTATGTTACGTGGGATGTTTGAAACTGCTAATTGAATATTTGAAGAGGTACTAGAGTCTAGTCATTGCAGATTAAACAATTCATTTTTACTACGATTTTGAAGAGATTTATTAGATATGCACCACTCTCGATCACTTCTTCCTGGGTTGAAAAACAGTACTGCAGACGTGCTATCAAGAAATTCTGAGTCCATATTTCAACACCCACACAAAGTGGGGAATTGAGTTATGGTTATGTCATTGCGCATCAAGAGCAAGTCGCAAAATATCCTTGTACCCTACATATCATAGGTCGTATATCTAAGGAGTGGACCTTCATTATATTGACGTACATTTTTGTTGTATTTGGTGATATCGTGTGAAAATGCAGCATGCAGCATGCATTCCATTTAGCACCTAAATTGATCCTTAAAATGTACCAAAGCCTTATTTTTACCCTTCTTGAATTGTCAATTGTCAATTATGTTTGACTATTATGAGTAAAATGACAAAATCCAGCACGAACAACCATTGACATGCAGCCCCTAATGAAGATATCAACTCCTGATAGCCCCCCTAATGTTGAAATGTATAAACACCAATGATTGCAATAAGAAAATCAGAAGGCCTTAATAAGTAACGCACTATTTAGTACGATTTTTTTATTTAAGCTAACGACATCGTAAAAATGCAAAGTCACTTTCAATTTAAATGTCTTCTTAACATATCTATAGCAATAAAAAGACTATAAGTATCCTATTAAATTGTATGAAACTTTGCTAATAATATTAGCATAACTCAACTTACCACTACAGAGCATGCGACGACGAATATAAATCCAACCAACTTCATTTTGAATAATTTTGATACTTCAGTCAATTCACAATCAATGCCTTTACTATAATGTTTTAATTTTGCTAACAATTTTACAGAAGTGAATGTTTAATTTCTAACACTTTTACAGAAGTGAATGTTTAATTTCTAACACTTTTATAGAAGTGAATTCACTTTGCAGCACAAGCGAGTTATGTAAGATTTCATGTTACGCGGGCCTTATATATAAAGTCAATCTACTTCGTCATAGTAAAACGCAATCCGTAGTAAAATGTATCAAGGCGTGTCTGTTATGAGAATACTGTAGGAATGCAGACTATGCAGCCAATCAGAGAGCGTACAGGTAGATAGCAGGCGTGGCTGAAAGACGTATATGGTATTGGTGATATCGTCAGTGTATAGTACAGTTCATATTGTATCTTCCTATTCATTCAAACAAATAAAATAAAAACATTTAAACTTGTGTAACATTTATAATCGTCAAGTTGCATTTCATTGTATGGCCATGAGTTTATGTACACATGATTAAAAACAAAAATGGAATAGGCAATATCTACTATAAATTAATGGACATTCAAACATGTCTTAAAATCTGGTGGGTGGTTGAAGGTTCGAGTCAATGTATGGGTCCGTTTTGATATTATGGGCGGATTTGGGTAACGGTAGTTGGTTTTTGCTGCTAGATATATGTGTGTCTTCTGTTAGGTATTAAAACGAAAAAATGGTGTTGGTCATAGAAATAACGGACCCTACAACAACGGAGCATCTTTCATTATTGAAAAAACATAAACATTTAATTGCTATTCCTGTTCGCAGACAGGATGTTGAACAGTTTATGTCATTATCTGATTAGAACTTATAAACCACAATGTTGCTGTTTATTTCTCTGTAACAACGAACCGCAAAACACGTGTAAATCCCATTCATAATTAGTTTTGTTAACCGACGATTTTGTAACTTACCTGTAAAACTAGCAGATCGGCAAGCGCAATATCTCCAGAATAAATGAATGAATGAACTCGACTCACAAACTCGTAGTAAACAAATCAGAAAGATTACGTGAGTATATGTTATAGAATGTTAACTATTTGATCACATGCCCCACCAATTATAAAGATGTCTAAAAATACTTGATAAAATGTAGCGCAGATAAAAAAGCAGATAATACATACACTGCGGGCCGATCCGGGGGAGTTATTCAATGTGTTCGGGTTAGAAAAGTCATAAATTGTTAAATATTTCGGCGGGGATTGACTTTGTGAGTGAATATGTATCTTCTAGTACCTTCTACGATAGACACTCTTAGATAAAGCACATAATTATAATCTTCATACAATTACGTAATAACAGTGCGGCATTGTTTCTTCTTTCATGCAAAAAGTGAAAAATGCGTTTCATGTCAGTCTATTAATAATTTATCATGAATAGTTCAATGGATCAAGTTTATTTGCATTATGCAAATAATAATTTAAAAATGCAGCGTGGATATTGATTTAACAGAAGTGCATATCTACTCAAATGATTAGTTTTTATTTGTTAACCATTTTAAAAACATTTTGGGTCACCCGGACAAATTCAAATTGAGTTTGTTTACAATGTATTTTTCTTTCCTATCTCAACATGTGTGGGCGTGTAGATACTGTGTTCGACTCATGCCCATATTTGGGCAAAGTACCGTTTAAAATACCTGAGGATGTTTATGCGTTTTTTCAGTTTCACGCTGGGTAAATTAGAAATCAGATCTGACTAGATAATAATATATGTAGGGTTTAAAGTGATTAAATATCAATTTCACCATGATTCACTTTCATCTATTCTAATTGCATGCATTCATGACATAGGCGGTTTTACAAGATATAGTAGTACAACTAGATAATCAATTACCCCACCCATTAAATGATGTGAAGTTTTCAATAGAGACGCGCTATGTAAAATATTTCAGTCTATTAGTCGACCGAGTGGCGCGTAGAAAATTGATACAATTTCAAAATCTCAAAAAACCTTTATCCATTGTTACACACAAAACAACAACATCATCATCATAAGTAACAATAGAAGTAGCAGCAGCAACCATATATAATACAAACAACAACAATTTCAGCATCACCACCAACAATAATGGTAACAGCAACAACACCAGTGTCATCACCATTAACAACAACAACAACAACAACAAAACAGCAACAACATCATCAGTGACAACAGCAAAAACAGTAGTAAAACAAAAAGATCTGCAACGAGTATCCGATGATACCTTGTCATTTTATAGCGTTTGGTTTAAATTTGTGTAATGTGTGAAATAGTCGGTTTTTGATATTGCCCCTTGGTCTAACATTTACTTTCTATTTCATTGTCGTGGAGTTTTCGATCTTTTGCATACGATAGTATCAACGATGACATGAGCTATGCATTTTTTGAATCAAAACGTTAACGTAAGGTATAATTAAAAATGAAACTGAATGGTTTGTTTCAAGTGACATTCGTAAATATTCCGTAACGTATGGTGAATGATTTTTGCCAGCTTCGTACTGTCGTTGTGCAGATGACGTTAGATTATCATGCGGTCGCATCCTGAGAGGAACGATTGCCCTTTGGCGCGTGTCGTCATACTAATTTGTCAGTCAGATAGTCGCACCACAACTACAGAAGAATGTGACAACCCCTTGCTCAGGACATTTTAAGTCAATGTGCATTATTCACTGGTAATTGCAAACATCAAATATCAAACAGTTCCCAAAACGTTGTTTATTTACCCCACCCCTTCAATGAAATGTGATCATTGTCACACAAGCACACGCGTATCAGTTAGGTGGAGATTTGATATCATTAAAGAGAGATTTGTGTTATGCAATAGTATTACTTTCTGTAGCCTGTCGCCATTGAAACTACTGCTAATCATTTATCAGATAAAGCATGCATGATGTCCAACATATTCATTAAAATGTATTTTAAATTATTGTAACTGGGATCGGATATTCTAAATGATTGGGCGCTTGCTGGTCAGATTGGCGACTTCAAAATATGCAATAAGAAGATTAGGTTTCCAAGAGACAAGGTAATGTTTTTAGAATTTGGTTGTTTAGAAAAATGTTGGGGTAGCTGGATACACGAATGGCTGCACGTTTATGATTGTGTAGTTATGAGAACAGTCATACATTGTATACATACCTTTATTGGCCCCTTCTACACCAATAAAGCCAACGTGCTATGTCATGCTGCGTAAACAATACCACAAGGTCCTGATCAACACAACACATGAGAGACGACAAGTCAGTTGCCCACATCTCTTCATACTAGTACTTTAAACGACATTTAAGTCTTACAATCGATCAAATTTATTAAGTAAATGTATAAAAAATGACACAAGTGTGATACTTTAGTACAGAGATGAACAGTATAAATGTAATTGATATGTAATTGAAATTTATATATAGCTAAATAATTTGACTAATTATTGTTTCACGCAGATAAAGTTCAGTTTTTGCGCTAAAACAACTTCAACAAATAATGTGTATCTTTGAATTACACATCCCATGTTGACGTATCTTTCATGAAGAGATTTGATCGTGGCCCATAAAAATGAAACAGATGTGTCATTTTCGTTACCCGTAGAATGCTAATCAACAACTCCATGACGCCACTCCATTGTCGCTGTGGCTGACGTATGAGAAACGTTTTGTGATAATACTTTGGTTACCCTCACAAGGCGGTGGAGATCCTGTTAAATTCATCACTTGAGAATTTTTAAGAACATATTTAATATCACAATAGGAATGAAATCCGCAATTGATAAAAGGAACACAATATCAAAAGGACTATCTTAGGCAGAAATCTCATCTTGCAGATGTCAGTGAAGATAAAACTATGCTATTGCAAATTATATTGTCAATAGTTTGGCGAATTTTATTTATGTATTGTATGATGTCGGTATTTTAAAATAATACAGTCATACTGAATTCGGAGATCTTGGAAATAACAGTGCATGTATATGATGTATAACGTGTATTTTGTACACCTTTGTACCAGGGCTCACATACGATTTCTAAATATATGCAAATTGATAGCTAATGTCCTAGGCATCTACCATAAGCCTAGGTTGAGTGTCTGGTAGTCAGACATTAAGTGGTTACAACTTGCAGAATGCCGAAAAATAGTACTCCTTGCAATTTATTTCCGTCCTTGATATAGGTAGTCTAAGGTAGACTTGTGTTCATTTCACTCGCATACATGTTATAATTACATGTATTTCTATCTCAAATATTTTTAAAATATTGCAATTAATTATTATCATAACTTACTTATTAGCCACCCAGGCAGAAAGGCTTATAAGTAGGTGCTTTACTTAGGAACGTGAATCCCCTGGAATGTTATGATAGAAAAAGTCGGAATTTATGCTTAGAAGGTCGTAATTATTTAAGCCTTCCTTGATTAAATTGGATGAATTTCAAACCGAAATTAATTTCCTGCGTTAGCTCATAGAAATAACGGACCCTACAACAACGGAGCATCTTTCATTATTGAAAAAACATAAACATTTAATTGCTATTCCTGTTCGCAGACAGGATGTTGAACAGTTTATGTCATTATCTGATTAGAACTTATAAACCACAATGTTGCTGTTTATTTCTCTGTAACAACGAACCGCAAAACACGTGTAAATCCCATTCATAATTAGTTTTGTTAACCGACGATTTTGTAACTTACCTGTAAAACTAGCAGATCGGCAAGCGCAATATCTCCAGAATAAATGAATGAATGAACTCGACTCACAAACTCGTAGTAAACAAATCAGAAAGATTACGTGAGTATATGTTATAGAATGTTAACTATTTGATCACATGCCCCACCAATTATAAAGATGTCTAAAAATACTTGATAAAATGTAGCGCAGATAAAAAAGCAGATAATACATACACTGCGGGCCGATCCGGGGGAGTTATTCAATGTGTTCGGGTTAGAAAAGTCATAAATTGTTAAATATTTCGGCGGGGATTGACTTTGTGAGTGAATATGTATCTTCTAGTACCTTCTACGATAGACACTCTTAGATAAAGCACATAATTATAATCTTCATACAATTACGTAATAACAGTGCGGCATTGTTTCTTCTTTCATGCAAAAAGTGAAAAATGCGTTTCATGTCAGTCTATTAATAATTTATCATGAATAGTTCAATGGATCAAGTTTATTTGCATTATGCAAATAATAATTTAAAAATGCAGCGTGGATATTGATTTAACAGAAGTGCATATCTACTCAAATGATTAGTTTTTATTTGTTAACCATTTTAAAAACATTTTGGGTCACCCGGACAAATTCAAATTGAGTTTGTTTACAATGTATTTTTCTTTCCTATCTCAACATGTGTGGGCGTGTAGATACTGTGTTCGACTCATGCCCATATTTGGGCAAAGTACCGTTTAAAATACCTGAGGATGTTTATGCGTTTTTTCAGTTTCACGCTGGGTAAATTAGAAATCAGATCTGACTAGATAATAATATATGTAGGGTTTAAAGTGATTAAATATCAATTTCACCATGATTCACTTTCATCTATTCTAATTGCATGCATTCATGACATAGGCGGTTTTACAAGATATAGTAGTACAACTAGATAATCAATTACCCCACCCATTAAATGATGTGAAGTTTTCAATAGAGACGCGCTATGTAAAATATTTCAGTCTATTAGTCGACCGAGTGGCGCGTAGAAAATTGATACAATTTCAAAATCTCAAAAAACCTTTATCCATTGTTACACACAAAACAACAACATCATCATCATAAGTAACAATAGAAGTAGCAGCAGCAACCATATATAATACAAACAACAACAATTTCAGCATCACCACCAACAATAATGGTAACAGCAACAACACCAGTGTCATCACCATTAACAACAACAACAACAACAACAAAACAGCAACAACATCATCAGTGACAACAGCAAAAACAGTAGTAAAACAAAAAGATCTGCAACGAGTATCCGATGATACCTTGTCATTTTATAGCGTTTGGTTTAAATTTGTGTAATGTGTGAAATAGTCGGTTTTTGATATTGCCCCTTGGTCTAACATTTACTTTCTATTTCATTGTCGTGGAGTTTTCGATCTTTTGCATACGATAGTATCAACGATGACATGAGCTATGCATTTTTTGAATCAAAACGTTAACGTAAGGTATAATTAAAAATGAAACTGAATGGTTTGTTTCAAGTGACATTCGTAAATATTCCGTAACGTATGGTGAATGATTTTTGCCAGCTTCGTACTGTCGTTGTGCAGATGACGTTAGATTATCATGCGGTCGCATCCTGAGAGGAACGATTGCCCTTTGGCGCGTGTCGTCATACTAATTTGTCAGTCAGATAGTCGCACCACAACTACAGAAGAATGTGACAACCCCTTGCTCAGGACATTTTAAGTCAATGTGCATTATTCACTGGTAATTGCAAACATCAAATATCAAACAGTTCCCAAAACGTTGTTTATTTACCCCACCCCTTCAATGAAATGTGATCATTGTCACACAAGCACACGCGTATCAGTTAGGTGGAGATTTGATATCATTAAAGAGAGATTTGTGTTATGCAATAGTATTACTTTCTGTAGCCTGTCGCCATTGAAACTACTGCTAATCATTTATCAGATAAAGCATGCATGATGTCCAACATATTCATTAAAATGTATTTTAAATTATTGTAACTGGGATCGGATATTCTAAATGATTGGGCGCTTGCTGGTCAGATTGGCGACTTCAAAATATGCAATAAGAAGATTAGGTTTCCAAGAGACAAGGTAATGTTTTTAGAATTTGGTTGTTTAGAAAAATGTTGGGGTAGCTGGATACACGAATGGCTGCACGTTTATGATTGTGTAGTTATGAGAACAGTCATACATTGTATACATACCTTTATTGGCCCCTTCTACACCAATAAAGCCAACGTGCTATGTCATGCTGCGTAAACAATACCACAAGGTCCTGATCAACACAACACATGAGAGACGACAAGTCAGTTGCCCACATCTCTTCATACTAGTACTTTAAACGACATTTAAGTCTTACAATCGATCAAATTTATTAAGTAAATGTATAAAAAATGACACAAGTGTGATACTTTAGTACAGAGATGAACAGTATAAATGTAATTGATATGTAATTGAAATTTATATATAGCTAAATAATTTGACTAATTATTGTTTCACGCAGATAAAGTTCAGTTTTTGCGCTAAAACAACTTCAACAAATAATGTGTATCTTTGAATTACACATCCCATGTTGACGTATCTTTCATGAAGAGATTTGATCGTGGCCCATAAAAATGAAACAGATGTGTCATTTTCGTTACCCGTAGAATGCTAATCAACAACTCCATGACGCCACTCCATTGTCGCTGTGGCTGACGTATGAGAAACGTTTTGTGATAATACTTTGGTTACCCTCACAAGGCGGTGGAGATCCTGTTAAATTCATCACTTGAGAATTTTTAAGAACATATTTAATATCACAATAGGAATGAAATCCGCAATTGATAAAAGGAACACAATATCAAAAGGACTATCTTAGGCAGAAATCTCATCTTGCAGATGTCAGTGAAGATAAAACTATGCTATTGCAAATTATATTGTCAATAGTTTGGCGAATTTTATTTATGTATTGTATGATGTCGGTATTTTAAAATAATACAGTCATACTGAATTCGGAGATCTTGGAAATAACAGTGCATGTATATGATGTATAACGTGTATTTTGTACACCTTTGTACCAGGGCTCACATACGATTTCTAAATATATGCAAATTGATAGCTAATGTCCTAGGCATCTACCATAAGCCTAGGTTGAGTGTCTGGTAGTCAGACATTAAGTGGTTACAACTTGCAGAATGCCGAAAAATAGTACTCCTTGCAATTTATTTCCGTCCTTGATATAGGTAGTCTAAGGTAGACTTGTGTTCATTTCACTCGCATACATGTTATAATTACATGTATTTCTATCTCAAATATTTTTAAAATATTGCAATTAATTATTATCATAACTTACTTATTAGCCACCCAGGCAGAAAGGCTTATAAGTAGGTGCTTTACTTAGGAACGTGAATCCCCTGGAATGTTATGATAGAAAAAGTCGGAATTTATGCTTAGAAGGTCGTAATTATTTAAGCCTTCCTTGATTAAATTGGATGAATTTCAAACCGAAATTAATTTCCTGCGTTAGCTTGGAAATATTATACAAATTCAAAGATACACATAATTTATCGTTGAAGTGGTTTTGGCGCAAAAATTGCATATTTTCTGTGTGAAAGAATAATTAGGCAAATCATGTAGCTATAAATAAATTTCAATTACATATCAATTGCATTTATACTGTTTATTCCTGTACTTCAACACCACACCTTTGATGGATTTCTAAGTGTCATTTTTTATTCATTTACTTAATTATTTTGATCGATTGTAAAACTTAAATTGCGTTTGAAGTATGAAGAAATGGGGGCAACTGACGTGTCGTCTCTCATGTGCCGTGTTGGTCAGGACCCCGGGTATTGTTTACGTAAGATAACATCGCACGTTTGAATCATTGGCGGAGAGGGACCATATAAGGTATGTATAAAAAGTGTGACTGTGGTCATAATTAACAATCGTAAACGTGCAGACATTTAGGTATCCAGCTAATCCAACAATCTTCTAAACAACCAAATTCTAAAAACATTACCTTGCCTCTTGGAAACCTAATCTTTTTATTGCATATGTTATGGTCGCCAACTTGACCAACATGCGGCCAATCATATTGAATATCCTCTCCCAGTTACATAAGTTTAAAATACATTTTGATGAATATGTTGAACAGCATGCATGCGTTATCAGATAACATTGCCGGTAGTGTTTTGACGGCGACAAACTATGGAAAGTGATAGTATTGCATAATCTAAAGCTCTCTTTAATGTGGTCAAAGTGCGACCCTGCTATACCTAGTTGATTTGGGAATGTGTTTGTGGCAATGGACGCATTTCTCGGGAGGGGATGGGGGTAAATAAACCACGTTCTGTAAAGTGTTTGATATTTGATTTTTGCCAACTTTACGTCTAAACTTTTATATTGAATTACTTATGAATGATGCACATTGGCTAACTAGGTACTGATGTCAATGTGGTATTTGGTTCAAACCCAACCAAACCGTATCACTAATACTAAAACATAACTACAATTACTCTGAACTACTTCGATATGCCGAGCATCGATATAACGAGCGTCCAGCATATCTCGAGCACGTTTCAAAGTTCCCCTTTTTGTTCTATATTGTTTTTAATTCTATAGTTCCATGACGAGGATCAGAATTTTTGATATATCGAAGAAGCTATGGAGTTTGGAGTTCTTGGACGTATACAAAATGCTCATTGCGCAGGAGGTTGCATTCGATGGTGTGTGTAGCAACCCTACGTCCACATGATATTCATGACAATGTACTCTTTTTAAAATACCATTATCATACACTATATGAGTAAATTTCGTCAAACCATTGCCAATTGAATTTGCAAAAGCATAATTATCTGTTTTTATTTTCGTAAGGTAGTCCTTTAGATGTACTTTTGTCAATTGCGGATTTCACACTTATTGTGTGGTTTAAATGATTACTACGAAAAACTTTTGAGCTCAAATTGAAAAGATCTTTAACGACTGTAGAAGGCACATACTACAATAGTAGTAGGCATACGTCAATTGTAGCAACAATGAAATTCTTCTTAACGCTATCTTTAGAAAGTATTGAGAAGCATCTGCATAAAGATAAAGAAAAATATCAATTTGTTTCGCTTTTGCGGGCCATGATAAAATCTTTGAAAAGTTTAACGTGGAATATGTTATAGCCACTGTGTAGGTTGGTACAAAATAAAATTCCGACGTTGATGTGTTTTTGTTTCGTTCCGGAAATAAATTGAAAAGGTAATTAATTCTGTGGTTGTGAGTGGGTTGAAATTAAAGACACTGTTGAAAAACATTATGCAAATACTTGAAAATTATTGTGACACCTTGACAAATATTCGTATTTTTTAATTAAGAATATGGTTACTTATTCAAAGTACATCGTGAAACTTGTTCTGCAACTTCGACTGTGCCTAAATTTCACGGCATGAATACAATATAATTAGACAGGGAAGGCTGTGTTAAGCATGCATAGTAAAACCCAAATGTACATTCAAACTATAAGAGTGAACAGTCACAACAAAAAAGGGTATGAGGGAATCAGACAGGGAAGGTAGCATTCAACCTAACCAGCCGAGCACAGAAATCAGAAAAACAATAACACTAATACATTTTGCAAAGCCCACACATAAACCAATGAAACAATTAAAAGTCCAAGTCCCCGCCGAAAAAATGCAGGATGACCCAAGTTCACGAAGAAATTATAGAATAGCGGTTATTGCATGAGACCAAATGAATCGCAGCCAAGACCCGACCAAGTTCCCAAGGCTCCGCTGCACGGCGACCATTGTACATTCAATCGTTTCGAGAAGCTATAATGACGGGGATCGGTACTATCCGGTCTGAAATCTAATAATAGATTCTACGGTCTTAAGCAAACTTAAAACTCACAACGAATAAGAAATGAAATTCTAGAATATGCATAGTGGAAAATTCTTGCTCACACGCTTCTTTTCAATCTTGTTATTATAAACTTGATATTAGAGTACGCTCGTACTGTTAAATGTGGCGTAAATCATTCTACACGAGTACGGCTAAAATGACAAAATAGTTCATACACAATGTCACTCTAACTCTATATCTCTTAACTGAATAATAAAGCAATTCGAAACGCAAAATGCATGCATGTAGGCGTTATACAGTAGATCTATATCAATAATGGAATAATTATCTGATGTTATCATATTTATCAAATAAATCAAATTTCATATTTTCTACATTTCTTAGAATTTAGGACATACATCATATTCAGACGGATATAATTAAGATTAAGAACCAGCATGGGTCCAACATTGGGGACACACCAACACATGGAAATGGTTGAACGTTTCTGTATCTGACAACGACACCCCATGCTCAATCAATCGAGTAATCAATCAATCAATCAATCAATCAATCAATCAATCAATCAATCAATCAATCGAGTAATCAATCAAGTAATCCATCCATCCATCCATCAATCAATCAATCAATCAATCAATCAATCAATCAATCAATCAACCAACCAATCAATCAATCGATCAATCAATCAATCAATCAATCAATAAACTACTTACTCATATGATATTTAATGTTTAATATTATTATCAACAAAGACAACCGATGTGTAAAAATAACTACACGTTTACTTGAATAATTTAATAACTACATAATAATCATTTTGTAAAACGACCACATCAGAAAACATTGCATTAATTGCATGGTTGATAAGGCACGATTGCCTATTACGTAATGTCTCTTTCTATGAATCAAGAAAACATTTTCTTATATAATTTAATATCAGTACATCAAGCCTGTGGTGCATTCTGCAAAAATCCCTTTAATTAATGGAACGAATTGTGCAATAATGTTATGTCATCTAAGAAATCCGCAAACATCAGTTAGAATTAAAACCACGCCGTCACATTGACTACATGGCGACTTTACCAGACACGTTAATCATAGCCTTACACCATGAGGTGACCACATCAAGGCAACGATAACATTCTCTAGTAATACATCTAAAGATGTAACAGCTCCTGAATGTATAGTTGTAATTGTAAGACAGCTTATGTTACACATGAATATAACCCTAAGGAGAAATTTAGTAATGCACGACCGACACAAAAAAGACTCTAGACAACAAAGAATTACATTTGTATTCATTTCTGTAAAATTGGTTTTGTTTGCGACAATGTAATTGTCACGTGAATTTGATTTATGCATCAGTTATGTCATGAACATTACAATTAACGAGTAATACTATATCTAGCCGCAAAATAATGGTTATATATTCCAATATATTTACTGGATGCATTTCTTTATTGTTATATTAGAGTACGCCCCTACCGCTAAATGTGAAATAATTCATACTATACAAATACGGTTAATGTGACGAAACATTTCATACACAATATCACTCTCGCTAAACTCAATACTAGTAATCAAGAAATTCAAAACGAAAATGCATGTAGGTACATATAGGCGTTATAAAGGCGTCCATGGTGTAATAATGTGATATTATCATATTAAATTTCACATTCTCACATTTCGAAGTATTGTGTACGTGTATCACTATTATAAGGCGACGATGATTTAGACTTACTGAGCATTGATGAGACACTAAAACAAGGAAGGAATTGCAGGTTTTAGTATCTGACAACGAAACATCACGCTAAGGGAAGGCATGTCGATGGTTCAAAATCAATAAATCAAGGACAGTCGGTGTTTACGTGCCTTAAGCAAACACCGAAGCAGTCGATATTAAGATTGTTATATTCACCATACTTCGAGTGGATGTCGAAGGTCCAAAATCAATCAATAAATCAATTAATCAATCAACCAAAGACGGAAAGTGCTTACGTGCCTTAACAGAAGCAGTCGATATTAAGAAGTGTATTGTTATATTCACTATATAGTAGTATCAATATTACATCCATTTTTCGTAATGGACTTCACCAGAGAACGCATTGCATTCAATGCATGGTTGATAAGACATTTTAGCTTGTAAATTACTGTATCTATCTATGAATCAGGAAAATAAGTATTCTTATATAATTTGATATCAGTACATCGAGCCTGTGGTGCATACTGCAGAAATCCCTTTAATTAATGGAACGATTAGAATAATTTGTGCAATAATGTTATGTCATCTAAGAAATCCGCAAACATCAGTTAGAATTAAACCAGGCCGTCACATCGACTACATTGCGACTTTGCCAGACACGTTTATCATAGCCTTACACCATGAGGTGACCACATCAAGGCAAGGATAACATTCTCTAGTAAGACATCTAAAGATGTAAGAGATCCCGAATCTTTATTTTTAATTGTAAGACAGGCTTATGTTACATATGAATATAACCCTAAGGAGAAATTCAGGAATTCACGACCGACACAAATAAAGACACTCAACAAGAAAGAATTACATTGATATTGAGTTCCGTAAAATTGGTTTTGTTGAGATTAAATGAAATCCATGAATGAGTTATGACATGCACTTTCAAACATTGTAAAGTTATTAAAGTTGATATTTTATTGAAACATTTAATGACAAACATAATTGTATGGTATGTTTATCTACGGTGAATTGTTGCTCGTTTTCCATGCATTTAGTTATCAGTGTTTATTACAATCCTATATTTGTAGAAAAGCCGGAATCAATGTCGTTTCATCGGAAAAATGATCTACAACGTCTTGAATTGTAGCCAATGTAATGTTAGTGGACATTGCGTTCAGAAAACAATTGGTTGTTAATATCCCACCGTATTCCTGAAATAGTTCCGACTTGTGACAATGTACTGTACTTTTGCACACTCCTTAAACAAAACAAGAACCTAATGTAAACAAGGATTATGTTTTGATGCTCCCAGATACCAAGCTTTGCGTACGTACAGTAACAAACACACAACACAAAATAACTACACGATGCAATGCCCGTACACAACCCAACGAAATTATTACACGGCCAAGTTCCAGCCGTAAAAATGCAGGATGACCCAATTGCACAAAGAAATAAAACAATGGTGATCCCAAGTGACCGAATGAAACGCAGCTGAGACCCAATCCAACTCCCTTACTTCTCGCTGCATTATTACCTAGTTTCACTAATTTATGCCAAAACGAAGACTCTAAAGCGTCCAATAATATAAGTGGTCACTGATATCGTCCTGGGAAAATCTATCTAATTCAAATTACGTCATGGACACCCGGAAACGTTTCGTTCGTAGTTCTTGATGGAGTGCGCGTGGGTAAAAAAGGTGCTCGGTCTTTTAAGGCATCGTAATTTATTTGAAATAGTTTTCTTGGTAATGTTCGTGACATATACATGTTTAATTATATATCTATTTATTGACACATTCGTTTGAATACATCGTCATAATCTTATATTTCACATGAACGTACGATGGTCATGATAATTAATTATTTCCCTTAAAATGATTGATCCACCGCATGCGCTGATTTATTATAGAACATGTAACTACGTAAGGATAAATTGTAACGTAAATATATCATCAGTAAGGGCTAATTGTAAAATGGATGCACCTTGCTTCATCTAACGATCTAGATATTTAACGTATTTGGAACAAGATTATGCGATGGTCGTAAAATAGATGTTTAACACCAAATATTCGTTTGACCTTATCAATTAATTACGCAAAACATGCACTTTAACAAAACTATTTCAATAATCTCACCCGATAGATGATGCAACACGCTTTTGAAGCTGTATCTGTTTAACAAAGAGGACTTTTACATCGACTGTTATAAATCAAAGTTATCATTTAATCAATGTGTTTGTTGCACTGTGTTCGTGTATATACATAATCTTTTATCTAGCCATGAACGTACGATGGTAATAATATATTAATTATTTCTCTTATTTCCCCCGCTGCTTCATGTTTAATATGTCATGTTTGCGCATTCTGTTTGGTATGGCATTGTTTGTTGCCCTTGCGTGCAACATATGAGCAGTCTCTGGTCAGAGTTTTTGACTAAAATCGACTACACAATTACGTATGCTGTAGAATCCATTTGGGCCAAAAATTTGACATTTGTTGAAACATATTTGGTTACATTACATGGGAAGTGCTCATTACCGGCTTGAGTATCGAACAGACTTCGTTGAAATCGGTCAAGAAATTAAATACTAACGGTTGTTTCTAGCATGTTTTGGCAATTTTGATTTTGTAACTGCGTTCTTAACTACCCTTAGTTATATTGAGTGGTTGAAATAAAAGTATTAAAAAACTGCCTTGACAGCACGAAAAGTAGAATGTGGGAGGGATTACTTATCTAGGAATGGAGTAAGACTAATCGTATCTAAAAAAGTAAATGTTTAAATGACGTTTAATCATGTTTTATTCACAAAACTTCAGATGATATGTCTTACATATAGACTTTTCAATGGACAAATCCAGAACGGTGGACTATTGCCCAAATAGTATTTCGCCAAAACAAATCTAGCATGCCAGATCAAAAGAATCACATAAGTATTTTGACTTCGTTCTCGATAAGATTGCTAATTTATACGCATGCGCAATGGGTTTATTTTGGTTTTCGAATGTGAGAGTTTTTACATTAATGCGTTCATTGATATAAGTCACTTGTCCATGCAGGCTTAAGAACATTGACCCTCATGAACTACTTACTTACTTTATTAGTTGGCCTATTGTTGTATCATTTGATACTGCAACATGATTCGTATCAGTTAACACTATTTTATTTGAAACCATGATACAAATGCATATATACATGCCATGAATTATTATCAGTTGTATCAGTTTGTAAACACTTATACATGTCTGTATTTTCATTGACATAATCTGAAATATATGTCCGCTTTGAGGGCTCGAAGTCGACAGTTTGTTACATAGATTTGCCAAGCCAAATGTCAGATAAGCAAATAATACACTGACAAAGTTTAAATATGGCTAAATGTGGCTATTCGTTTTTTTAGTGCATATTCTCAAAAGTTTTGCTGACCGTGGTACAACGCGTTATCGTCTTAAACTACCAAATGATCTTCATGAACGGACGGAATATATGACGTAAATTATGATTTCGGCGATGAATTAACGTCATGAATTGTCTTACACCCACTGAAAATGCAACTATGTCAAGTGAAAGTAGTGCCTCATTTGGTCAATTGAGGTCAACGTTTTTGGCAATGTTGACATATATTTATGACACTTAAGGTTAATATTCAGATGTTGACATCCATCTGGTAATTGGGCATTTCAATATGATTTTCGGTTATGTGTGGGTATTGTGCCGTGGATTGTGTTTTGAGAATATGTTTTTCTGCTTGTATATTTGAGTACTGCCGTACCTGTCCGATTTCCTCATATCTTTAAGGTGTGTAACTGCCGACCTCCTTGAAGTAGGTTTGGAAAATATACGAATATAAAGGGGCGTAATGTGTTACATAACAAGTCCAACTTGGACTGAACAAAGAAGAAATTCATCATGTAAAGCATAACTAAATGACATGTCTAACCGACAGCATTGTATTCATCAGTGATTTATTTTTACCATATGGTATAAGTATAATTAAACAAACGATATTCCAACAGCTTGACAACTCTACATTTGATTATCTAAGAATGGCTGTCAAATTAATTTTAATATTTATCAATGAAATTCCCCACATTTATTTGCGTATCGTTTTAAAAATATTTGTTTTTTGTAATTGATCAATCCTAAGTCAATTTGATTTGATAAAATGTATGTTTAACTAATATTTATTTTTTGCCCATAGTGCAGATTTATGTTTTATTCAGTGGGTTATAATCTACTTATAGTTAATATTTTCAACTACTTGTTACTAATTAAGATAAACTTCATATCTTATACAAATAACATTTTTGCCTGTTTTGTAAAATCCAAGTCAAGGTTGAAATTAATAAATCGGCGTAAGCTGTCCGATTTTATCACATTACTTGTTGATAATTATAGTAATATTACCATATGTTGTGAGTGTAGGCACATGTCTGCGCCAAACATACTTTGCTTCTGCTATCACTGTCTGAAGGATTTCATCCATCCTGCCACATAGGCTACAATTACTGTTGTTAAAATTGTCGGACTATATTCTTCATATTAGCATGTTCGGCTCAGGTCTATTTCTGCTCCGGGTCTGTGTGCTTTACTCTATTATAAACAGCCATGGGTGCCTTACTATGTTACATTTTACAAATCTGCTCGCTCTTATTTGCAGCTACTTCTTTAGTAGAATCTGCATTGATAAAAGTTCCACCGGATGGAATCGAGCACAATTACGTGAGTTGCGATACGTTGCTACAGATACCACATGGTATCCACCTACTTAATTGATATGTTACACGAATGGTTATATAATTATATCATCCTGCAGTAAATATTATACAGTATACGCCCTAATACGGATTCAATTTTACAGTAAATATCATTAATGTTTATTGGTACTTCATAATGCATTATGAGTCATACCTTATAATAAGTTGCATATTTCTGTTTGGCAAAGAATTGGATCAGACATAACGGTGCATTTATTTACTATAAACTTTATTATGATATTTCAATAATAGATTTTAAGACCAGTTAAGAGTTTATTTATCACCGGGGTGTGCAATAATTCTAACCAATGGTGCCAAAATAATTAAGGTTAAAGCGAGTGAAATTTGCAATACATTGTACCATTTGCATTGAACAATTACTTGCTTCCTTGAGCAAACTTCTTTTTTTTTTAAGTTTGAGGAACCAACTCGGTTAACCCCGTTTATTCAATAAAAGAATGGTAACAACATGGTTTATGGTATTGGCACAATAATGCAATACAAGCAATACATGTATAATAATCACTACTATACAATGAATAACAGTAATATTACATGCAAGCTAATTTAAGATTAATTGATATGTTCTTTTATTTTACTTAATAAATGATCAGTATTATTTTTACAATAAGATTTACATAAATACCAAAATTCTGATTTAAATAATTTGTAGATATCAAAAGACTTAGTTCTGCTTTCACTTAAAAAGTATGCTTTGTAAATACAAAATCCGAAAAGTGTTAAGATTAAATTCAAATAGGTATTTGCAGGATATGATAGTCTATCTCCTATTACAATACTCTGGAGAGATTGAAGGTTTTTATTTACTCCGCATTCACTTAAGCAATGAGTTAATTTGATCCAGGGATCTGTAACTACAGGACATTTTAAAAATGTATAATCATAATCTTCAAGTACGTTGCAGAGGTTGCAATTCGGCGAATCAACCATTTGCCATCTAAATCGGATTTGTTTACATGGAAATATATTGTGTATTAATTTGTATTTATATTGTTTAAGTCTGTTATCTGGTAAGTATCGTAAGAAATTATAAAAGATTGACCAATCAATACGTGTGTCAAATTGTGAGTTCCAATAGGTATGTATATATGGCTTTACGAACTTATTTGACAGTGATACCTAGTTGTGTTTTCACTAATGTCAAACGAGACTGTTCTGTTTGTATTTCTTGAATCCACTTTTTGGGGATACATTTCTTTAATAGAGTTTTTTCGGCTATCCAATTTGATTTATTATTTAGTTTGTTATGTATCATTATGCTTCCTTGAGCAAACTTGGATCGTTGGACTATATATGTTTGAATGACTGATAATGGTGCTGGCTCGCTTGGTCGGCTCTCGGTGTATTGGGTCAGCTTTAAGAGTTATGTACCCAGTGTCATGACAAAGAGACAATGATGTTGTGAAACTTTTGGTTGTCCAGCTTTTTTACAGATGAGATTTGAGCATATTATTTTCTCGTCAGGTTATGTGTGGGAATTGTCAAGCGTAATTGTTTTGTGTATTTTTGTTCCTTTTTTGGTCAATATCTGAGACAGAGCAATTAAAGCCGATAAATACCACAACGTAATTGATCACAAGTGATTTGTTGTACCCGGTTTAACATATTTGGCAAAGTCGTCCGTTACTTATATACAGCCAATAATTGTTCTCGGTACATTTTTTGGCGTATTTCAAACAAGTTCAGAAACAACGTAAACAATAACAATGATACTATGCTGCATTAATCACAATCTACCCACCCCCTTACAAAAACAGAGCAAAAATAAAAAGATCACCTGCGATCATGGAGTTCAGGTCCCTGTAACAAACGTGCGTAGAAAAATCTATGTGCGCAAATCGTTCGCAATACATCCGTGTTGTGTAGTTTGCGTTTGGTTCTGCATTGTTTCATTTACGTAATAGTCGTCGTATATCTCTTTCATAAGATTGCCGAAAGCATACACCTATCATCTGGTCACTGTGCATGTTAAATTGTAATTAGTTAGGGTAGCGGTTTACAAACAACATAACAAAACAAACCGAGGAGTCGCTCAGTACACGAACGATGGTTTTGTTTGTACACATTTCGTTGTCCAAAGAATGAAAGAAAATGATGCGAATGAAAGATCTAACATTTTGTTCAAACCCGATATACTTTTGCCGAAAACCTGTCACACTGCCTTTGCAAAAGCCTTAGTGAGAACATGCAATTGTCAAACTAGAAAATTAATAATATGCAAACAGGGTTAATATGAGGCAAATATTTAAATCAATTTTAATCGCGTATTATTTTTGAAAGCAAACTAGAGTAATTTGAGGTTGATACCAAAGAAAGAAAATCATACTGTGATGTAACGTGCAACTGTGTTTATTGGAATTTGGTCATCGAAATTTTGGCTGCACTGAACCATGCCCACACACAATCCACTTAATGATAAAAACGTCCAAGTATATAAAGACTAAGTATAATTGCGCATACATAATGCTTATGTCATACATTAATTTTGTACTTAGAAATAGAAAAATCGTAAAACGTTATTAGATTATATAAGACACGCCCATTAGTTTTACTGAAGCTGCCAGTAATCATCTTGGCAAACATTGTCGTCAACCACAGGAATGCTAAACGTTCGTGTCTCTCATTTGATCATAGAATTGACATAAGCTATATGTATTCTGATAATTACAACTACTTGACTTACATGAACTTAATACGGAGCATTAAGAGAAACAATGCATACAACAAGGCGTATTTTAGTGTCCAATTATAAACAGCATTAATATCACCAATTTTTAGGACGGTATTCACGAAGTACCTTACCTAGATTTACCTAATTTCACTTGTATTTTTTCGCTTTCTTCTAAACAACAAAATATTAGGTTGCATAAGATAGTTGGCTTGTTTCGTACTTTCTGAAGATTCCAATGTAGTAAGTATCGTTTTATGCCAACGTCTAAAGTATATTAAGTTTGTGCACACATGCCCCGCGATAAACTGATGCCATGGGGTATTTTGTCTATCAACTTGATATTTTTACGACTTATTTTATATCAAACACTCGGGACCGTGTTATATAAATAACAAAATGATCTGCCACTTCGGGCCTTGTGCACTTATGAGAACTCATATTCTTTAGAATTATAATCAGAATTATCAGATCTGGGAATTTCAATTGCTTTATTTTATACCGATATGTGATAAACACGTTTGTATGTTTATGGTGTTTAAAATCAAAGTTTAATTCATTTCTCGATCATGTTTCCAGATTAATGTTTTATGTATTAATATGCACTTGGTGATCTAGTTCTGCTAAAATGTTACTCGTGCGACCTTTTGCAACTTGTTTTAAGGCATATTCTGACTGTTCTGTCTATTGCAATTAATGTTCGCTCTGCTGCTGGTAGCATGTTCTTTTTACTTAACATACCTTCATTGTTTCCACAGAAGTATTTCCACTGCCATATACTCTAATACTCTAATTTGCTACCAAGTACAATTTGCTCTCTCAATTTGTTTCATTTGCTCCGCACCAGTCCTGAATTGTTTTCAATTTCATTGTTAGTATTCATTTTCGCTGTCGGTCTTGAAACTTTTGAGTTTGTGATATTGTTGTTGAGTGCTTCCGTCAAAGTCGGAAATGTAAATATCAAGTTTCGTTTTCATTCCCATCCTTCAATAAGAGCATAAAGCATTGAAAATGACATTTGATACGCAGGTTTTTCAAACTTCAAGGATACTATTATTCTAGGAACTAAATATCACACTTAAAAACAATTTCTAAAGGAGAACAACTTTGAAATGAATTACAGTATGACGACACTAGAAAGACGGATATTTTATAACAAAGAGAATTGTAAGGCATTTGACGTCATCAGGGAATCAGGGAACGGTAAGCATTTGTAGAATATCATATCCATGTCTATGTATTGTGACAAAATTGCAAAATGTATTCAAATGAACTCCCAGTGGATAACATAAATTTTCAAATAACAAAGACTACAATATAATGTTGTTATTCATTTTTTGTTTTGTACATTTAAATTTGTTATTATTTTATACTGTAAACAGTCATTTTATTTGTTAATAACTGCGTTATAATTTCGAGCCGTGTACTTTTCGTGAGTCCTACACGTACAAATGTATATGGTTTGGATGAATTTCGAGTAACAAACAATTGTAATTATCTTAATATTACTGATACGTAGTAATGGTAGTATCATATTCGATATGTTCACATCGTGTAACGTTGGCTTAACTGGTGTATGAAATAAATTTGTACGAAAAAACAAAACAAGTTTTACAGAAATGAATATTTCTTTGTTGTTGATAATCTTTATTTACGTCGGTCGTGCATTCCCGGATTTCTCCTTAGGGTTATATTCGTGTGTTACATAAGCTGTCTTACAATTAAAACTATACATTCAGGAGCTGTTACAACTTTAGATGTATTACTAGAGAATGTTATCTTTGCCTTGATGTGGTCACCTCATGGTGGTTTAATTCTAACGGATGTTTGCGGATTTCTTAGATGACGTAATATCATTGCACAAATCGTTCCATTAATTAAAGGTATTTCTACAGTATACACCACAGGCACGATGTACTGATATCAAACTATATAAGAATACGTTTTCACCGTGTACTGAGCAACTCCGCGGTTTGTTGTTTGTGTTATTCTTAAACCGCTACCCTAAATAATTACAATTTAACATGCACAGTGACCAGACGACAGACAATCTAATAAACGAGTTATTAAATACCTTTATTACGTAAGTGAAACAATGCAAAACCTAATGAAACATACGAAAAAGACGGATGTTTTGTGAACCTTTTGCGCAATTGATATTGTACGCACAAATACTCACGTTTTGTATCCGAGGGCTTCAAATCCCTGATCCCAGGCAACCTTTTGTTGTTGTTCTATTGTGTAAACGAGGAGTGTAATGCATGAAGTGTATTATTCGTTATTGCTTACGTTATTTCAGAACCTGTTTTCGAATACGGCAGAAAATTTACCGAAAACAACTAGCAACCAATATTACACTGATTGCAATTATGTAAGTAGCGGACGACTTAAACATATACTCGTATATTGAACCGGGAACAACATAGCATTTGTGGTCAATTACTTTGTGACATTTTATCGGCTTATGAAAAGGCTCTATTTCAAACTTTGACCAAATACAGTAATACAAATGGAAATACTGATAAGTGGTAAGAGGAGAAATAATTCAGTATAACCCGACAATAAAGTATGTTATTTACTGAATCAATAAGCGATGAGTAATTATAATATTACTCTGACAATTACAGAATCATAACACTATAACTGCAAATCTAATAAATCACTCGCTGCAACAAATACTGATATTTAGAAAATAGTTGAGTGTGAAAGTGTGACCACTGTTAATAGTACGTGGGGTGATCAAAAAGTAATGCGACAAACGCTTTAAAATGATAATTCTACGTGATTTCAATAAAATAAATTTTAATTCCAATAAATATGTATCCTCTCTCCGTCTGCAGAGTTTTATCAATTTTCATCCATTGCTGGCAGGGATGTTCACTGTTTTGCATCCTTCGGTACAGCGACTCGCCACACATTAACGACGTCAATGACGTCACGTACGTAAATTGTTAACTACTCGAACTTATCATTGCTCCGAAAATCGCTTATGTCTCTAACACTATTGGATTTATTTTCTAATTATTCAGTGTTTATTTAGAAAAAATATTTGATCATCATACGTATGTGATTTTTAACATTAACTTAATGAATAATGATCAATGGTCTCCACACCTCTTTGCATTGCAAGGTTTAACAAATCATGAACAGCAACGTTACATTTTCAACTATCGGTCAGAAGTATGCGCTTTCCGTCATAGGATTAATTCGATGCCCTATTCGACCAATATAATTTTACAATACCATTCAGATGTGACGAACTCGGACAGAAAGGCAGCACTCAACTTAATCATTCGAGCACTGAACTCATAAACAACTCCATACAACAATAGTACACGTCACAATGCCAACACATAGCCCCACGAGAAAAAAAAATCCCAAATCCCAGCTGTAAAAAAGCTACACAACCAAATGTTTCACAAATGCATTAAATCATTGCCACTAGGTACAGAGCTCATACAGCTGACCATACACACCAAGGGGGCTAATCAAGTAAGTCAGTACCATCTGCTGTCATTCTAATAAGTTTGTGCATAGAGGCAAGTAATTTAATTTTCGGTGGTAGTGGTGCAATGTTTTGCACTTTTCGTTCGCTAAAGGCCAAATCTTTTTGGTACAATTGTTTAGAATTATTACGTACCCCGGTGAAGAATAAAGTCTTAACCAGCCATAAACCCTATTCCTGGAATATCATTATAAAGTTTATAGTAAATAAATGCAACGTTACGCCTGATCCAATTCTTTGCCAAACAGAAATATGCAACTTATTATAAGGTGTGCCTCATAATGCACAATGCAGTACCAATAAACATTAATTATATTAACTGTAAAATTGGATCCTTATTAGGGCATTTTCTCTTTAATATTTATTGCATGAATTGATGATATAATTATATAAACATTTATATTAATCAATTGAGTACGTGGATACCAGTGTGGCATCTGTAGCAACGTGCCACAAACCAGGTAATATGTGATGTGATATGTGATAAGTATTGTATCCCATGCATGAAATCCACCCAGTGGAACTTTTATTAATGAATTGTCTACATTGAAACTAATTGTTAAAAAGAGCCACGAAGAGCGGAGTATTACAGAGTACAGAACTCTGCGCGCAGCAAGAACTGAACAGAGCAGGACAGACGCATATGAGCAATTATAAATGTAGAAGTCTTTAATAATGATACGAATATAATTAGAGCTTTATGAATGGAATTGTTAGCTAATGTGCAGTAACGGATGGCAAACTGGCCTACTGACAACATAATAGCAACTGTCAAATTACTGATTCTTAAATGGACCATATTAGAACGGTGATTTATCTAAAAAATGTGTTCTTGAAAATTAGGTCAGGTGAGCTTTTAACATTTTATACTTTCAGATGGTATATTAATACGCATTGGTTGACATGCATTGGGCCATTCAATGGCAATAAGAATAGACCATGCTTTTAGCAAGAAAAAGTAAACTTGGTGCAAATATGTGCCTACACTCACAACATTTGGTAATATTACTATAATTATCAACAAGTTATGTGACCTAATCGGAGAATTTACACCGATTTATTAATTTCAACATTGACTTGGATTTTACAAAACAGGCAAAAATGTTATTTGTATAAGATATGAAGTTTATCTAAATTAGTAACAAGTAGTTGATAATATTAACTATAAGTAGATTTGAACCGACTGAATAAAACATAAATCTGCACTATGGGCAAAAATTAGATATTTGTTAAACATACATTTTATCAAATCAAATTGACTTAGGATTGATTAATTACAGAAAACAAATATTTTTAAAACGATACGCAAATAAGTGTGGGGAATTTCATTGATAAATATTAAAATTAATTTGACATCCATTCTTAGATAATCAAATGCACACTTGTCAAGGTGTTGAATTATCGTCATTTAAATATACTAAAACCATATGGTAACGATAACACACTGACGTATACAATAGTGTTGGTGGAACAAGTCAGGTAGGTATGCTATACACGATCGCTTTCTTCTTGATTGTTCAGTACAAGTTGGACTTGATGTGCAACACATTATGCCTGTTTGTGTCCTTATATTTGCATAACCTACTCCAAGGAGGTCGGTTGTTACACACCTAAAAGATATGAGTATATCAGGCTGGTACGACATTACACAACTAAACCAGCAGAAAACTTAAACAATATTCGCAAAACACAAATACACGGCACAATACCCAAACATAACCAACCGAGAAAAACCAACCCACGTCCTAGCCATCCAAAAGCTAAATAACATTAATAAGTGTCATAAATATATGGCAATATTGCAAAAAGGGTGATATTTTGATTATACATAGGTACTGATCCCGGATGACCTCAAATACTGTACCAACGACATTTTTGCAAATCATTTTCAGCCATTTTATGACAAATCATAATGTTAAATATTCGACAAAATCATACTTAACCGCTTATATATTTCGTTCATGAAGATGAACGCATTGCACGACTGTCATCAAGACTTTTGAGAACATTCATTGTTAAAAAAATAATATTCAGTCATATTTAAACGTTGATATTGTATTCTTTGTTTATCTCATCTTGGTATGACACACACATGTGAAACCAACTGTCGACTTGCAGTCCCTAAAGCGGACATATATTTCAGATAATGTCATTGAAGAGTATTTAACGCAGACATGCATAAGTGTTTACAGACTGATATATATGATAAATACTTCATGTACATGTATGTTTATCAAGGGTGAAATAAAATAGTGTTTAAACAAACTGATACGAATAGTGTTATATAGTATTAAAATAAGGCAACAATTGGCAAACTAATATAGTAATTAAGTAGGTCAAGAAGGTCAATGTTCTGACATCTGCTTGAATAAGAATACTATAGCGACTTATATCAATGAACGCATTAATGTAATGATTCTGACATTCGAAAATCAAACTAAGTTCATTGCGCATGTGTATTGTTTGTCAATCTTATCGTGAACGAAGTCAATATACTTATGTGTTTCGTTTGATCTAGAGCATGCAAGATTTGTTTTGGCGAAAACCTAATTGGGCAATAGTCTACCAGTCAGGATTTGACGATTGAGAAGTCCACTTGTAAAACATATCAGCTGGGGTTTTGTGAATGAAGCATGATTAAACTTAAGTTGAATATTTACTTTTTAGATATAATTGGACTTACTACATTCCTAGATAAACAATCCCTCCCATTTTCAAGGTTTCATGCTGTCATGGCAGTTATTCTAAGATTTTGTTTTAACCAATCGATCGACTAAGGTGTTTGGTAAAGAACGCAATTTACAAATGGTCAACAATGTTAAAAACAACCGTACATTTTAAATTTCTTGACCGATTGCAACTAGTCCTCTTCGACGCTTAAGCCGGTACATGTAATGGGCAATGCCAAGCCAAATAATATATTTCAACAGAAGGTCAGAGTTTTTGCCCAAAACAACTATACAGTATACATAACCGTTTAGTCGAATATGGTCAAAAGCTGATTCGAGACACGCAGCGGCAACACCGAAAGCAACTCCAAACATAATGAGAAAATATGAACGTTTGAAAATGAAGCAGCCTTGTGCTAGACACGACAAAACAAAAAGATAAAGTTACAAATTTGTCTCGACACGTATCATGGTTAAATGTTGCCTTAATGGTAACATCTGGCTCTCATACTTTACAATTTTGTGTATTTGTAATAGTTGATGTTTTATATGTTACTGTTAAAATAAATGTTCTCTGAATTCAAAGAAAGTTAACAACAGCTATAATGATTACCAAAACGATAACTTTGATTTATAACATCCTAAGTGAAAGTGCCCTTTGTCAAACAGGTACAGCTTCGAAAGTGTGTTGCATCATCCACTGGTGAGATTATTTAAAAAGTTTTGTTAAAGTGCATGTTTTGCGTAATTAACTGATACGATCAAACGAATATTTGGTGTTAAACATCAGTTTTACGACCATCGCATAATCTTATTCCAATTACGTTAAATATCTAGATCGTTAGATGAAACAAGGTGCATGGAATTTGTGATACGCTTTTGCTGATACAATTTATCCTTTTTCGTAAGGTATGATAAATGCATTTGATTGGGTTTGCTTTATTACAAATCTTTGTTCATGATGAGGTTAAGATTATGACGCTTTATGTAATCAAATGTGCCAATATCATTGTATACATTTAAACATCTATGTGTCACGAATATTACCAAGACAATTATTTTAAATACATCACGAGGCCACAAAAGACCGAGCACCTTTTTACCCACGCGCAATCAATCAAGTACTACGAAGGAAGAGTTTCCGAATGTCCATGACGTAGTTTGAATTAAAAACATTAATACATGTGTTTGGACGCTTTATGGTCTTTGTTTTAGCTTATATTAGTGAAACTAGGTAATCATCGGGCGAGAACTTAGGGAGTCGGATTTGGTCTTATCTGCGTTTCATTCAGTCACTTTGGATCACCATTGTTTTGTTTCTTTGAGAAATTGGGTCATCCTGTATTTTTGCGGCAAGGACTTGGCCTTTTATTAATTTCGTTGGGTTGTGTTGGGGCATTGCACCGTGTAGTTATGTTGTGTTGTGTTTGTAACTCTTCTTTGTGCTCAGTTTGTTGAGTGCTGTCCGATTTTCTCTTTTTTATAACTAATACGTGTAGATCACAAAGTCCAAGTTCGGATTTTAAATATTTTTTTGTTTTACTGATTTGCTTTCATTAATAGTCCATCATCAATAAGTATTTGGACCTGGACATTTTCATTCAAAAGAGTGTTTGTTTAGTTATTACATGAATGCATTAATTAGACTTTTACGAAGCAAAACATGTTTTCACGGGTTTAGTAATTCCCATTAATTTTGTCCATGAAGTACACAATTTACATGTAAAAGGTATGAATTATTTTCCTATTGTGCGCTGAATGTTTCGTCGGATTGTTGTTGATGTACCACTGGCCAATTTATCGTAATTAACAATGTCCAGTGACCATACGACAGATGTATGCTGTGAGATATCAAATGAAAACTGTTACATAACAATTATAACGTAAATGAAACAATAAAAACAAGCGATACATACGCAACACGAGTGTTTTGTGAAAGATTTGCGTTTGTTGATATTTTACGCATAAACGTACGTAAAGCTTGGTACATTTGCATCTTGGAGCATCAAATCCTTAATCCTTGTTTACATTGGGTTTGTGTTTTGTAAAAGCAGTGTGCTAGAGTACAGTATATTGTCACTAGTCGGAACTATATCTCAGGAATACGATGTAATATTGACCTAACCAATTGTTTTGTGAACGCAAATGTCCACTAACACTATTACATTGGCTTCAATTTAAGACGTTGTGGAACATGTATTCGATGAAACAACATTGCTTAAGATTTTTTTAAAAATATAGAAATGTAATAAAATACTGATAACTAAGTGTATGGTAAACGAGCAACAATTCACTGTAGATAAACATACCATAAAATCATGTTAGTCATTAAATAGCAATAAAATATAATTCTAATATTTTTACAATGTTTGAAAGTGCTGTCATAACTCATTAATGGATTTAATTCCCGTGAAAATTACATAGTCACAAACAAAACCAGATTTGCAGAACTGAATACAAAATGAAATTCTTTGTTCTTGATCGTCTTTATTTTCTTCGGTCGTGTATTCCCGGATTTCTCCTTAGGGTTATATTCGTGTGTAACATAAGCTGTCTTACAATTAAAAATATAGATTCGGAAGCTCTTACATCTTTAGATGTATTACTAGAGAATGTTATCGTTGCCTTGATGTGGTCACCTCATGGTGTAAGGCTATGATAAACGTGTCTGGAAAAGAAAGTCGCAATGTAGTCGATGTGACGGCGTGGTTTTAATTCTAACTGATATTTGCGGATTTCTTAGATGACATAATATCATCGCACAAATCGTTCCATTAATTAAAGGGATTTCTGCAGTATGCACCACAGGCTTGATGTACTGATATCAATTTATATAAGAAGACGTTTTCTTGATAGGTAGATACATTAATTTACAACGACCACATTAGAAATTATTGTATTCATTGCATGGTTGATAATACACATTGGCTTGTAAATTAATGTAAAAATGTGTCAAAAAGTAATGCGACAAACGCTATAAAATGATAGTTCTTCGTGATTTCAATAAAATTAATTTTAATTCCAACAAAAATGTATCCTCTCTCCGTCTGCAGAGTTTAATCAATTTTCATCCATTGCTGGCAGGGATGTACATGTACACTGTTTTGCATCCTTCGGTACAACGACTCGCCACAAATTAACGACGTCAATGACGTCACGTACGTAAATTGTTAACTATTCGAACTTATCATTGCTCCGAAAAATCGCTTATGTCTCTAACACTATTGGATTTATTTTCTAATTATTCAGTGTTTATTTAGAACAAATTTTTGATCATCATACGTATGTGATTTTTAACATTAACTTAATGAATAATGATCAATGGTCTCCACACCTCTTTGCATTGCAACGTTTAACAAAGCATGAACAGCAACGTTACATTTGTAACTATCGGTCAGAAGTATGTGCTTACCGTCATAGGATTAATTCGAGGCCCTATCCGTCCAATATAATTTTACAATACGATTCAGATGTGACGAACTCGGACAGAGAGGCAGCACTCAACTTAACCAACCGAGCACTGAAATCATAAACAACTCCATACAACAAAAGTACACGTCACAATGCCGACACATAACCTAACGAGAAAAAAGAATACTCAAATCCCAGCTGTAAAAAAGCTGGACAACCAAATGTTTCACAAATGCATTAACTCATTGTCATGTCACTGGGCACAGAGCTCATACAGCTGACCATACACGCCGAGGGGGCTAATCAAGTAAGTCAGTACCATCTGCGGTCATTCTAACAAGTTTGTGCATAGAGGCAAATAATTTAGTTTTGCAATGGTAATGGTGCAATGTTTTGCACTTTTCGTTCGCTAAAAGCCAAATCATTTTGGCACAATGGGTTAGAATTATTACATACCCCGGTGACAAATAAAGTCTTAACCAGCCATAAACCCTATTCTTGGAATATCATTATAAAGTTTATAGGAAATAAATGCAACGTTATGCCTGATCCAATTCTTTGCCAAACAGAAATATGCAATTTGTTATAAGGTATGACTCATAATGCACAATGAAGTACCAATACACATTAATTATATTAACTGTAAAAATAGAATCCGTATTAGGGCGTATACTCTTTAATATTTATTGCATGAATTGATGATATAATTATATAAACATTTATATTAATCAATTGAGTACGTGTGTACCAGTGTGGCATCTGTAGCAAGGTACCGCAAACCAGGTAATATGTGATGTGATATGTGATACAAATGTAAGTATTGTATTCCATTCATGAAATCCACCCAGAGGAACTTTTATTAATGAATTGTCTACATTGGAACTAATTGCTAAAAAGAGCGACGAAGAGCGGAGTATTACAGAGTAAAGAATTCTGCGCGCAGCAAGAACTGAACAGAGCAGGACAGACGCATATGAGCAATTATAAATGTAGAAGTCTTTAATAATGATACGAGTATACTTACAGCTTTATGAATGAATTGTTAGCTAATGTGCAGTAATGGATGGCAAACTGGCCTACTGACAACATAATAGCGACTGTCAAATTACTGATTCTAAAATGGACCATATTAGAACGGTGATTTATCTAAAAATAATTGTTCTTGAAAATTAGGTCGGGTAAATGGTTATCAACTTTTTACATTTTAAATTTTCAGATGGTATATTAATACGCATTGGCTGACATGCATTGGGCAATTCAATGAAAATAAGAATAGACAATGCTTTAAGCAGGAAAATTTGCACTTAACTTAATCAACACTTATATAATAAAGCTTTAGATGATAGAAGAAATCAAACAACATGCTTAACATTGCCAAAGTAAACTTGGTGCAAGTATGTGCCTACACTCGCAACATATGGTATTATTACTATAATTATCAACGAGTTAGGTGACATAATCAGACAGTTTACACCGATTTATTAATTTCAACCTTGACTTGGATTTTACAAAACAGGCAAAAATGTTGTTTGTATAAGATATGAAGTTTATCTAAATTAGTAACAAGTAGTTGAAAATATTAACTATAAGTAGATTCTAACCGACTGAATAAAACAAAAATCTGCACTATGGGCAAAAATTAAATATTTGTTAAACATACATTTTATCAAATCAAATTGACTTAGGATTGATTAATTACAGAAAACAAATATTTTTAAAACGATACGCAAATAAGTGTGGGGAATTTCATTGATAAATATTAAAATTAATTTGACATCCATTCTTAGATAATCAAATGAACACTTGTCAAGCTGTTGGATTATCGTCTTTTAAATATACTAAAACCATATGGTAACGATAACACACTGACGTATACAATAGTGCTGGTGGAACAAGTCAGGTAGGTATGCTATACACGATCGCTTTCTTATTCATTGTTCAGTACAAGTTGAACATGATATGCCCGTTTGTGTCCTTTTAGGTTAGAAACCAACCAAATAGATTTGCTCTATAGCTCAATGTAAATTGGCCATAGTAGGCCCCAATTTTCATTTTTTTTAGTCTATGGCCACCTGGACCACATATATCATTGTAAAGAGGGGCATTTAAGCTTCAAAATAATGAAATAAAAAGGGGGGTCATGTATCTTCTAAGAAAGTTTTTGTCCTTCAAACACGGTCTATCCGTTTTTACGCATGTCCGGATTTATGAGTTCTGGGTGTTAGCCTAGTCTACTTTCACTTTGGTATCAAGAACAAAATAGTGGAATAATACAAATATTACAGTTTTACTACACCGCATGCATATTTACCAACGATTTAAACTCAATTGCATCATTCAACTCCACATTTGTCCAGAAATATATCCATTTACAGACAAGCCAAAGTTTTTTTAAGGACTACTTGAGTGTATCACCACTTTGTCCGCGGAGGCATTTAGTGGTTCTTTACCTTAAGACAGCCTAGTTTTACTTATTAAAGTGATTTTTGCACTTTTTTCAATACTACTATGTATATGCAGCACACAACAATCAAATTGTGCATGAATTCTAGAAAAAATGACAAACACGCATATGCGCCTTTAAGGAGAAATTTGGCCAGCACCTGCAAAATATTATGCATAGTGATTTTAAATTGGGTTGTATTTGTGAAAACTATTTCACTGAACACTAATTATGTTTAGATGCCTAATAATGTGTCTATTCTTCATATTTAATCACAATTACTCCTGTCTGACACTAAAATAAGGTCAATTTTGGCATAAAAATGTCAATTTTAGAAGAAAAAAATCTGAAATTTTCTAGATTTTCATGATAAAAATCCAAATTTTCACTTTTTTAGACAATTTAAACAGATAAAAGTGGTCAAAACCCTATCTGGGATGCATTTCCATACATTTGAATGCAAAAAAATGAAAACATGAATTTACTAGAATTTTGCCCTTCTTTAGGTTAGAAACCACCAAATAGATTTGCTCTATAGCTCAATGTAAATTGGCCATAGTAGGCCCCAATTTTCAACTTTTTTTAGTCTATGGCCACCTGGACCACATATATCATTGTAAAGAGAGGCATCTAAGCTTCAAAATAATGAAATAAAAAAGGGGGGGTCATGTATATTCTAAGAAAGTTTTTGTCCTTCAAACACGGTCTATCCGTTTTTACGCATGTCCGGATTTATGAGTTCTGGGTGTTAGCCTTGTCTACTTTCACTTTGGTATCAAGAACAAAATAGTGGAATAATACAAATATTACAGTTTTACTACACCACATTATGTCGTGTAAAGTGTTGCATTATTGTATGTTTAAAAAATATGGTATATTTTTATATATTCATTGTATACGGTAAAATTTTATTCTAAAACAAAAAGTAATTGTTGTAAAAAGTAAAATATTTATTCAATGTGAAAAATATTTATTTGATAGTTTCAAAATTTTTATTCTATCCTATAAAATATTTGTTCTATGTGATAAAATATTTATTCAATACGTCAAATATTTTTGTGCAATCCTGTAAAATATTTGTTCAATGTCTAAACTATTTATTCCATTCTTTGAATATTTTATTTAATACATTAAAATTTTTGTGCAATGTGTAATATATTTATTCGATAAATCGAAATGTTTTATTGTATCGGTTACAAATAATTGTTCAATAATTTGAATGCTGGGAAATTTGCTGTTTTGTTACGACGGACTTCATTGGTCGCGACCAATAGCGTATATTAAAGTTGCTGCAGTTAAAAAGCTCGTAGTTCGATCTCGGGTGCAGGCTTGCGGTCCGCCTCGCGGCGGTCACTGCTCGTCCTGACCTCCACGCCGGTTGTCCGCGCCTTGGTGCTCTTGATTGAGTGTCTCGGCCGGCCGGAACGTTTACTTTGAAGAAATTAGAGTGCTCAAAGCAGGCTACTACCGCCTAAATAATGGTGCATGGAATAATGGAGTAGGACCTCGGTTCTATTTTGCTGGTTTTCGGAGCTCGAGGTAATGATTAATAGGGACAGACGGGGGCATTCGTATTGCGGCGCTAGAGGTGAAATTCTTGGACCGTCGCAAGACGAACCACAGCGATAGCATTTGCCAAGCATGCTTTCATTAATAAAGAACGAAAGTCAGAGGTTCGAAGACGATCAGATACCGTCGTAGTTCTGACCATAAACGATGCCAACTGTCGATCCGCCGGAGTTGCTTCAATGACTCGGCGGGCAGACTCCGGGAAACCAAAGTGTTTGGGTTCCGGGGGGAGTATGGTTGCAAAGCTGAAACTTAAAGGAATTGACGGAAGGGCACCACCAGGAGTGGAGCCTGTGGCTTAATTTGACTCAACACGGGGAACCTCACCCGGCCCGGACACCGTTAGGATTGACAGATTGAGAGCTCTTTCTTGATTCGGTGGGTGGTGGTGCATGGCCGTTCTTAGTTGGTGGAGCGATTTGTCTGGTTAATTCCGATAACGAACGAGACTCTAGCCTGCTAAATAGCTCGGGGATCCTTCGCGAGTCCCCGTCAGCTACAATGAATGGATCAGCGTGCGTCTCGCCTGGTCCGAAAGGATCGGGAAACCCGTTGAACCCCATTCGTACTAGGGATTGGGGCTTACAATTGTTCCCCATGAACAAGGAATTCCCAGTAGGCGCGAGTCATCAGCTCGCGTCGATTACGTCCCTGCCCTTTGTACACACCGCCCGTCGCTACTACTGATCGCTCCAGTTAATGAGCTCTTCGGATTGGACCCGTGGGCCCGCTTCGCGGCGGGCCGTCGGTGGCCGAGAAGATGCGCAAATTGACCGGGGTAGAGGTCGTAAAAGTCGTAACAAGGTATCCGTAGGTGAATCTGCGGATGGATCATTACATTGCATTGATCCAATCAGATGACGCGTTACAATTGGTCGTCCTTCCCAGCATTCAAATTATATATTCAATAATATTTTGTACAACATCCAATAAATATTTAATTTAGCACAAAAAAATTCAAAGTATGGAATAAATACTTTTAACATGGAACAAATATTTTGCAGGATTGCACAAAAATATTAAACGTATAGAATAAATATTTTTATCACATAAAACAAATATTTTAAAGGATAGAATAAAAATTTTGAAATTATCAAATAAATATTTTTCACATTGAATAAATATTTTGCCTTTTACAACAATTATTTCTTGTTTTATAAAAAAAAAGTTCCATATACAATGAATATATAAAAATATACCATATTTTTTAAACATACAATATTGCAACACTTTACACGCCATACCACATGCACATTTACCAACCATTTAAACTCAATTTCATCATTCAACTCCACATTTGTCCACAAATATCTCCATTTACAGGCAAACCAAAGTTATTTTAAGGACTACTTGAGTGTATCACCACTTGGTCCGCGGAGGCATTTAGTGGTTCTTTACCTATATTCGCATAACCTACTCAAGGAGGTCGGTTGTTACACACCTAAAATATATGAGATCAGACTGGTACGACATTACACAACTAAACCAGCATAAAACTTTAAACAATATTCGCAAAACACAAATACACGGCACAATACCCAAACATAACCAAACGAGAAAATGAAATACCCAGGTCCCAGCCATCAAAAAGCTAAATAACCTAAAATTAATAAGTGTCATAAATATATGGCAACATTGCCAAAAGGGTGACCTTAATTGACCAAACTAAGCATTACTCTGATTATACATAGTTACTGACCCCGGATGACCTCAAATACTGTACCAACGACATTTTTGCAAATCATTTTCAGCCATTTGATGACAAATCATAATGTTAAATATTCGACAAAATCATACTTAACCGCTTATATATTTCGTTCATGAAGATGAACGCATTGCACGACTGTCATCAAGACTTTTGAGAACATTCATTGTTAAAAAAAAAAAATATTCAGTCATATTTAAACGTTGGTATTGTATTCTTTGTTTATCTCATCTTGGTATGACACGCACATGTGGAACCAACTGTCGTCTTGCAGTCCCTAAAGCGGACATATATTTCAGATAATGTCATTGGAGAGTATTTAACGCAGACATGCATAAGTGTTTACAAACTGATATATATGATAAATACTTCATGTACATGTATGTTTATCATGGGTGAAATAAAATAGTGTTTATACAAACTGATCCGAATAGTGTTATAGTATTAAAATAAGGCAACATTTGGCCAACTAATATAGTAATTAAGTAGGTCAAGAAGGTCAATGTTCCGATTTCTGCTTGAATAAGAATACTTCAGCGACTTATATCAATGAATGCATTAATGTAATAATTCAAACATTCGAAAATCAAACTAAGTTCTTTGCGCATGCGTATTGTTTGTCAATCTTATCGTGAACGAAGTCAATATACTTATGTGTTTAGTTTGATCTAGAGCATGCAAGATTTGTTTTGGCGAAAACTAATTGGGCAATAGTCCACCACTCAGGATTTTTGAGAAGTTTTGTGAATGAAGCATGATTAAACTTCAGTTAAATATTTTCTTTTTTAGATACAATTAGACTAACAACGTTCCTAGATAAACAATCCCTCCCACCTTCAATGTTTCATGCTGTCCTGGCAGTTATTTTTAGATTTTTATTTTAACCAATCGATCGACTAAGGTGTTTGGTAAAGAACGCAATTTACAAATAGTCAACAATGTTAAAAACTACCATACATTTTTAATTTATTGACCGATTTCAACTAGATCTTTTCGACGCTCAAGCCGGTACATGTAATGAGCACTTCCCAGAAACATAATCTATTTCAACAGAAGGTCTGAGTTTTTGCCCAAAACAACTATACAGTATAAATGACCGTTTAGTCGAATTAGTCAAAAACTGATTCGAGACACGCAACGGTAACACAGAAAGCAGCTCCAAACATAATGAGCAAATATGAAAGTTTGAAAATGAAGCAGCCTTGTGGTAGACACGACAGTGTAACAAAAAGACAAAGTTACGCATTTGTCGCGGCACTTATCATGCTTAAATGCTTCCTTAATGGTAACATCTGGCATCCATTCTTTACAATTTTGAATATTTGTAATAGTTGGTGTTTTCTATGTTGCTGTTAAAATAAATGTTCTCTGAATTAAAAGAACTTACGAAAGTAAACAACAGCAGCTATAATGATTACTAAATGACAACTTTGATTTATAACATTCTATGTAAAAGTCCCCTTTGTTAAACAGGTACAGCTTCGAAAGCGTGTTGCATCATCCAGTGGTGAGATTATTGAAATAGTTTTGTTAAAGTGCATGTTCTGCGTACATTGTAATTAATTGATACGATCAAACGAATTTTTGGTGTTAAACATCTGTTTTACGACCATCGCATAATCTTATTCCAAATACGTTAAATATCTAGATCGTTAGATGAAACAAGGTGCACGCTTTTGCTGATACAATTTATCCTTTTTCGTAAGGTATAATAAATGCATTTGATTGAATTTTATTACAAATCTTTGTTCATGATGAGGTTAAGATTATGATGATTCATGTAATCAAATGTGCCAATATCATTTAAACATCTATGTGTCACGAATATTACCAAGACGATTATTTTAAATACACCACAATGCCACAAACGACCGAGCTGCTTTTTACCCACGCGCAATCAATCAAGTACTACGAACGAAGAGTTTCAGAATGTCCATAGAATTAAAAACATTAATACATGTGTTTGGACGCTTTATGGTCTTTGTTTTATAACTTATATAAGGGAAACTAGGTAATCATGCAGCGAGAACTTAGAGAGTCGGATTGGGTCTTAGTTGCGTTTCATTCGGTCACGTGGTATCAACATAGTTTTGTTTCTTTGTGAAATTGGGCCATCCTGCATTTTTGCGACAGGGACTTGGCCTTTTAATAATTTCGTTTGGTTGTGTTTGGGCATTGCACCGTATAGTTATGTTGTGTTTTGTTTGTAACTCTTCTTTGTGCTCAGTTGGTTGAGTGCTGTCCAATTGCCTCTTTTTTATAACTAATACATGTAGGTCACAAAGTCCAAGTTCGGTCAAGTTCGTCGATAAGTATTTGGACCTGGACATTTTCATCCAAAACAGTGCTTATTTTGTTATTACATGAATGCATTAATTAGACTTCTTCGATGCAAAACATTTATTCGCGGGTTTAGTAATTCCCATTAATTTTGTTCATGAAGTACCCAATTTACATGTACAAGATATGAATTATTTTCCTACTGTGCGCTGAATGTTTTGTCTGATTGTTGTTTATTTACCACTGGCTTAAGTAATCGTAATTAACTATGTCCAGTGACCATACGACATATGTATGCTGTGAGGTATCCAATTAAAACTGTTACATAACAATTATAACGTAAATGAAACAATAAAAACAAGCGAAACATACGTAACACTAATGTTTTGTAAAAGATTTGCGTTTGTTGATATTTTACGCATAAACGTACGTAAAGCTTGGTACATTTGCATCTGGGAGCATCAAATCCTTAATCCTTGTTTACATTAGGTTTGTGTTTTGTAAAAGGAGTGAGCTAGAGTACAGTATATTTTCACTAGTCGGAACTATATCTCAGGAATACGATGTAATATTGACCTAACCAATTGTTTTGTGAACGCAAATGTCCACTAACACTTTTACATTGACTTCAATTCAAGACGTTGTGGAACATGTATCCGATGAAACAACATTGCTTAAGGCTTTTTTACAAATATAGAAATGTAATAAAATACTGATAACTAAGTGTATGGTAAACGAGCAACAATTCACTGTAGATAAACATACCATAAAATCATGTAAGTCATTAAATAGTAATACAATATAATTCTAATATTTTTACAATGTTTGAAAGTACTGTCTTTACTCATTAATGGATTTAATTCCCGTGAAAATTACATGGTCACAAACAAAACCAGATTTGCAGAAATGAATACAAAATGAAATTCTTTGTTCTTGATCGTCTTTATTTTCGTCGGTCGTGTATTCCCGGATTTCTCCGTAGCGTTATATTCGTGTGTTACATAAGCTGTCTTACAATTAAAAATATAGATTCGGAAGCTCTTACATCTTTAGATGTATTACTGGAGAATGTTATCCTTGCCTTGATGTGGTCACGTCATGGTGTAAGGCTATGATAAACGTGCCTGGTAAAGTCGCAATGTAGTCGCTGTGACGGCGTGGTTTTAATTCTAACTGATATTTGCGGATTTCTTAGATGACATAATATCATTGCAAAAATCGTTCCATTAATTAAAGGGATTTCTGCAGTATGCACCACAGGCACGATGTACTGATATCAAAGTATACATATTACGTTTTCTTGATTCATAGATATATTACTTAACAGGCAATCTTCTGTCTTATCAACCATATAATGAATGTAATGATTCTGATGTGGTCGTGAATATGGTTGTTATATAAATACGAGTACCAGTATATAGTGAAAATATAATGTCGTCTGCTTCAGTTGTTGCTTAAGGTATGTACCCGCTGCCAGTTATTGATTGATTGATTGATTTTGACCACCACTTTCTTTGCATGGTGTTTCGACGTTAGATACTGTCCTCAATGCTGAACCATATGCTGTTCGTAAATATGAATCATCGTCGCTTTGAACTTTTTTTTCAGCTACGTCACAAAGCCCATTATTTGTCCTCGTCATAGATGGCAGAATGTTGCCGAAACATGATACTTATACTCAATACTAAGAAATTTAAGACATTTTAAATTTGATATTTCATTAATATGATAATATCACATAATTACCCCATTAACGATTTACTTTTCAACGCCTACGTGCATGCATTTTCGTTTTAAATTTCTTTATTATTTAGTTCAGAGTGAGACAGAGTGACATTGTGTATGAAATATTTTGTCATATTATTCGCTTTTGTATAGTATGATTTATGTAACATTAACGGTACGGATGTACTCTAATATATCAGGCAAACAAGATAAACGCCTCCAGTAAACATATTGGAATAAATAGCTCTCCTTTTGCGGCTAGATCTAATATAACTCGTTAATTAGCGTCTTATTTTCAATATATTTTTACTGACGAACATAAACGCCCTTTATTACCTCGAATATCGTAAAATAATGATATAATTGAATAAACGATGCTTATAATTGCCTTCCAACGCAAGCATGTTTGCCCGTGTTTTCTACTCTATCAGCCCGTAACCAGCTTGGCGGTTATATATATACTGCGATATATATCTAAGCGTCATATCATACTTGTAAAGTTATGCATTGTGGTAGAGGGTGAATCTGGTCGTCCGCAAAACAATACTGGACAATTATGCAGAAAGCTGACTGGCAAATATAGGTTTAGATCGGCATTTAAAACAAACTGTTTTCGCAGTGTTCAGATTGTAATCGTTATGAGTAAACTCCACCTTTAAGTAGATTGACCTATGATTTTAACACCATAAAATACAATCGTTCAATAAAAGCATGGTATAAAATAAGTACACAGTTATTGAAATTCCCAGTTTTTAAATTTTGATTATTATTTCGAAGACGATGAATTCCATTAAGTGCCTAGTCATGGCTTGAAGAGGGATTTCTTTTGATTTATATGGTCGTATACTGATATTCTTTCTCAATCATATTTTCATTCAAATAAAGAAGTTAGTTATCAGTTCACGAAAGTGTCATTATATCTTGTTTTAAATTGAAACATTATTTTTGCGAAAATGATAGTATTGCGTAAATGACTAATATTACTTTGCAACGTAACGATAGTACTTTTAAAAGCAGTGCATAAATAGAGGATCTATCACGCGTTGTCAATTGATATAAATTTATATTAAACAAGTATTGTAAATGTTATTAAGCGAGCTTATTAATATTTCCTGAACGAGTTTAATAGACATATTTCAATTGACAACGAGTGATAGATACTTTATACCACATGACACTAAAAACGCAAAATACGCATTGATTTATTGGAAAAACTCAATTGTTTATACTACATGTACACGTGGTACGTATAACGTTATACATACTGGCTATACTTACCTGGATACAAGAAAAGTCATGTGATATATGTATGTTTGTCACTTTGTATTGTCCGTATACAGGCTTGATGCATAAATCACTTATTATGTTCTTGATTAGGTTATTATCTTACTACTTAAAGGTTTAGTAAAACACCCGGATAGAACATTTGCATTCCTGTGGTTGACAAAATGTTGACTAAGATGAAACCATGACGCGACATTACAACGGCACATGTACGTGTTTATTACGGTATGTTCTATGGCATTCGCCTTATAAGCATGGCATAAGCAATTTGTTTATACTACATTGTCTAAGCATAGACACATTTGATTATATATGTTTTATACTACAGTATTATACTATTTGAATGTCCAAAACATATATTTTGGATACAAATTGACATCTTCTACCTGAAAATGTTACAATTTCTATGGCTCACCCTTTCATACAGTTTCACGTTACGTCATCGCAAGTTGTCATTCCTCAAATAGTACTTTCTTTTTTCAGCCTTAATTTTCGTTAGTTTATATTCAAAAGCGTACTATTTACAGTAGTTTGAAACATGTAGTTTATTCACGAACTCCTCTGATGTATATCTTTGGACTTCGAATTGAAAGTTCGACATTTCCATGACGTCACTATGACTGTTTAATCGACATCGGAGGATATCTCCGCAACGCAATAGTATTGATTTAAACATGTTTTTGCAACAAATGTATCGAATGTCAAGGAAATGTCATTTTGTTCTTTCCCATTACTCATATATTTTCATTGGACAACGAAAAGAGCTGAATCAGATGTATAAAGTGTATATAAAATGTCGTAAGTACCGATTTATCTCTTGGTTTGTTGTTTTTAAACCACTGCAAGAATTAATTACAATTTACCATGCTTAGTGACCAGATGACAAGTGTCTGCTCTAGGGCATCTACTGAAAGATCAACATAATTACTATTACGTCAATGAAACAAAAAACATAACAAAACTTCCGGAATGCGGATGTTTTGTGTATGATTTGGTCAAGTTGACATTGTGCGCATCGACGTACGCAATGCCATGTTGTTACCCATAGTTTCCAATTGATGCCCTTGTTTCATTTACGATTTAGCTTTTGCTTTGTTAATGGGACTATAAAAATGCCGCATAATATTATTGTCATTGTACTCGTAAATGTGGTTTCTGAAGTTGATACTGAGATACGGAAGCTACTTGAACTAGCCAGTTGTTTTCAAACATAACGTGTCAACCACTACTAATATGACTGCAAATATAGATATAGCGGACGATTTTCAGCACCCAGACAAGGCCGAATAGAACATATCATTTGTAATGAATTACGTTACGGCACGTTTATCAACTTAAACGATACTGCTTCGAGCTTTTCATCAAATACAACGTATAGCAATATAACTTATAAAATGCTGATATCCAGAAATAAAATGTAACAGAGCAATAATGTGTAATAACATAAATGTGTTATTCATTAACGTATGCCATTGAATTGTGATCGAGCGCTGAACAAGTAAGTGAGCCAGTATAATTTGTAGTCATTAACACATTTAAAGTACAAACACGTTTGCACAAAGATGTAAGTAATTTAATTATTCAATGAATGTGGTGCAATATCTTGCACGTTTAAGTCTTATCTTCTGACGTTATACCAATAAAATAGAGGAAACCCCCAAGATGTTGGCACAATTTGTTAGAATTATTGCATGCTCGATGACAATTAAATATTAAAATATATATTATTGAAATTAAGTATAAAGTTTATTGTAATCAAATGCATTGTTATGTTTATTCCGATACTTTGCCAATATTTAATACTTTGTATAATGAGTATGCCATTAATGACTAGAATAAGGTCAGTAAACTAATGCAGTATAAATACATAAACATGAATAATATTAACTGTACAATTTGAGCATTATAAGGGCGTATGCTCTATAACGTTTATTGTTAAATGATATCATAATTGTTACAGTACCATTAGTATTTCATCTTAATAGATTTGTCATTGACACCACCTTACAACACAGTTAAGCTTCACGTAAACGAAACAGTTCAAAAAAATCCATACGGGAGTCCAGCGGGTAAGTTATCAATGAGACATGCATGTACTGTCTGCAATTCAACAAGTTGTATAGATAATTAGCACAGACTGAGAAGCGTATAGCGATCGATGTCAAGTCCCAAGCACCCACTACGACCACATTAAGTCGCGACCATATTAAGGCGGTCAAATAAACGCTGCTATTTTATCAAGAATTAGTTTCTTATTCAAGAGCCCCATATTCTGACTTGAATACTCTTGTAGGGATTCAAAACATAATTCCAAGGGAGCTAATCGGCAGCAATGCTAGTTCGACAATGGTGGCCTTTTCCTGTACATTTACGCAGGCAAAGTTAAAACGTGAATTTGTTTTGTCTATCTAATATATAAGGTAAAGAACCACTAAATGCCTCCGCGGACCAAGTGGTGATACACTCAAGTAGTCCTTAAAAAAACTTTGGTTTGCCTGTAAATGGAGATATTTCTTGACAAATGTGGAGTTGGATGATGAAATTGAGTTTAAATGGTTGGTAAATATGCATGTGGTGTAGTAAAATTGTAATATTTGTATTATATCGCTATTTTGTTCTTGATACCAAAGTGAAAGTAGACTAGGGTAAAACCCAGAACTTATAAATCCGGACATGCGTAAAAACGGATAGACCGTGTTTGAAGGACAAAAACTTTCTTAGGAGATACATGTCCCCTCTTTTTATTGCATTATTTTGAATCTTAACTGCCCCTCTTTACAATGATATATGTGGTCCAGGTGGCCATAGACTAAAAAAAGTTGAAAATTGGGGCCTACTATGGCCAATTTACATTGAGCTATAGAGCAAATCTATTTGGTGGTTTCTGACCTATAACATTAAATAATAGCGGAAACCAAATAACATATTTGACCTTGACAAGGTAAACTTGTGGAAAATATGTGCCAACACTCACAACATATGGTAATAATGTTATAATTATCAACGCGCTAAGTGACATAATTGGACAGTTTACACCGACTTTATTAGATTCAACCTTGACTTGAAAATTAAAAAACAGGCGAAATGTTATTTGTATAAGATACGAAGTTTATCAAAATTGTTAAGAAATAGTTGAACATATTAACTATAAGTAGATTCTAACCGACTAAATAAAAATCTGCGCTATTGGCAAACAATAAATATTTGTTAAACATACATTTTATCAAAATAAAATTTACGTAGGAGAGATTGATTACGTTGAACAAATATTTATAAAACGATACGCTAATATGTGTGGGGAATTTCATTGATAAATAATTAAATTAATTTGACATCCGTTCTTAGATAATCTAGGGTACACTTGTCAAGATGTTGAATTATCATGTTTTAAATTATACTTAGACCATATGGCGATCATATCGCACTGGTGTACTCAATAGTGTTGTTACATGTCACTCAGTTATGCTATACACGACGTTTTCTTCTATGTTCAACTTTTGCTTGTTATGCAACACATTATATTTGCCAAACCTACTTACAGGAGGTCGATCGTGTATTGTGTTCTACACGTTTAACACACACGTATACGGTTTTAATCAGACCTACCAAATTGATAAATTAAAGCTTATCTTTTGTGCTATATCCGATGACGTTTCATTTTTGTTCAGTACAAGTTACACTTGTTATGTAATGTTCCATTTGTGCCAAACCTCCTTCAAGGATGTCGGTTAAACCACACCTAAAATGTACACGTGTATATTTTATCCGACCAAACAGGTGATATAGGTTCTGCAACGTTTATGCATTCTGTCACGTAACATTATAAGGTCCTACTAAAATTGTCATATTTCCTTAAGATTACATCAGTTACCCTACTCGATTACGTCAGCCAAATCACAAAATAAAACACCCAATACTTCAAAATACAAGATCCAGTTTCTTAATCGTCAACCCAATCATTCTAAATGTCAAAACCCACCAAATATAATTGTTCTTTAACTCAATGTAAAGTGACCTAGGTCAGCCAAAAAAATGTCAACTTTTTCTCCATGTGGCCCTCTCAAAATATTTTAATCAATAGAAATAGCATCCACCTTCAAGAAAAATGAAAAAAGTAGGGGGTCATGTATCATATAAGAAAAATTTGGTTCGTCAAACGCGGTAAGGTTATGATAAACATGTCTGGTAAAGTCGCCATGACTATCTGATATTTAAGAATTTATTATATGGCATAACATCATTGCACGAATCATTCTAATTATTCCGATAATTAAAGGGATTTCTATAGTATGCTCCACAGGCTCGATGTACTGATATCAAATTATGTCAGGAATTGTTTTCTTGATTCATTGTGGGATACATTAATCATAAATGTACAAACCAACGTGTCTTATTAATCCTGCAATGAATGTAATAATTTCTTATGTGGCCGGTTACTAAATGTAGATGCAATATTGATACGAGTATAGTGAATGTAACGATATCTTAATATCGACTGTTTTAGTTGCTGCTTAAGGCACGAAACCACTGACCGGCATTGATTGGTTTCTGATGCATGCTGCCGTCGCATTTATGCACCAAGACGACGTTACGCCCAACCGCTGCCGTCGCTTTGAAGCGACACGATAATTCTATTCCGTGCCGCTCGGGTCGCATTTATGCGACAAGCCGACATACTCTCCTTTCTCGCGTGTAGTCGTCAACATTTTTACCTAACCCAATATTATTTAAGGTCAAGTACGAACGAGGATTGTAAACTATGATTATGACATAAAATCTACAAGTTTAGCTGTGTTTACAGTTAAATTAGCGGCGATGTAAAGTGGATGAATGCCTGCGATGCACAAGTGTAAATATTTGCTAATGACGGCTGTGATCATGCATTTTCTAGACCAGGTAAATGATTTGTTATGTGTTTTCGCGAGGAATGTGTAAACTTACGAAATGAAAACATTATCGGTCTTGTTCCAAATAAAACTTATTTAGAAACAAAACTGATATTGAAACTTGATGTTAGTAATAAGCGCAACACTTTTTCTTGATTCAAAATGAGAAATTGTTCGCAATTTTCTATTTGCCTGCAATTTATCAGTGTTTATAATCAACGGTAGGTCTAGGCTTTCATGTTTAGGCTCATACAGTATATCTACTGCTTATACTCATTATTTTCCTTTGTGTTAAATTTTAAATAGATCTACCAAATAACTAACAATTTTCTAGGTTATGGCAAATTATTGAATATTCTCAGAAAGTATTGTTTGTATTTTCAGAACTGCCGGTGGACTGATCAGTTGATGATACCAATGCTATTGCTGCTTACTGGATGAGACTGTACCATTAAACTTTCGATGGTTAGGCTAATGAACACACACCTACACAATGGAATAAATACTAGGGCCAAACATAACAATGATTCAACTGTTGACAATGGCACGGATGGTGGAGTTCGCAGAAATTGTTCAATTATATGTTAAAAATGAGAAAATAAAACAAATAAATCATATAATTCCACTTTGTTTTGACAATCATACAATCTACATGTGAGAAAGGTGGATGTAAGCAGAAATAAAGTTGTTTTTAAATCCTCAAACTAATATTAAACGTAGATTTACTGCTCACATTATCAAAGTTTAATCACGAAAATTAATTCAGTTGCAGCCGTGACGTCATGACGTTACGTTGACAGTATACTGCAATAGTGTGCCTATTAGTTAGGCAGCATGCTAAAGGTTAATTGTAAACCTTCTGGGGAGCGGTGGCCTAGAGGTAGGGCGCGCGCTTCGGGATCGAGAGGTCCCGGGTTCGATCCTCCTCTGGACCACTGGTTAAAATCTCTGAGCAAGACCCACAGCTCCACTCCACCATGGTGTGAAATGGTACCTGTAAGGGCAGTGTCTATTCCTGGGCGCCGCAGATCGATGTTGGCTGCCACACCACAGGAGAGAAATAGTCTCCCCAGGGAGACACGAGTGTAGGTTTCCATATGTAGCCCAATGACCAGGGGAGTTATAATGTCAAAGGGTGCTTGAGCGGCCTAACAGCTGAAAAGAGCCCTAGAAAATTGGTAACTTTTTTTTTTTTTTTTTTTTTTTACATCCACTATCTTAGCATGGTGTTGTGACGTCAGATACAGAAACGTAAAACCATTTCCTTATTTCCTCAATGTTGGAAGCATACTGTTCGTTAATCTGAAACCTCGTCGTTTTAAACTTTTGTTAATTACTTTCAGTTATATTGTAGGGTTAACGCATGCTTTTTTGTGCTATTACATCTGCAAAGTCCCGAGGGGCGGTTGGTGCCCAAGCCCGTCAGGGCGAGGGCACCAACACTCCCGAGGGACTTTGCAGATGTACTAACGCGAAAAGGCTAGCGTAAACGCTATTATAGCATAAAAACAACACTTTATTAGTATGTTTTTAAAATTATGACATTTTGGCGGGACATTCTGGGCGACGTCGGGAAAACAAACGCGACGTCGCCTAGCAATCGTTTCGTCACATAATAATAATAATAACGACTTTATTTATAGTGGATTACATATTTGGTTCGAGACCAATTTTCAATATGGTCCACATCAACATGAAATATATATACAGCAATTTACAGAAATACATAATACTGATAAACAGAAGATAAATATAACAGAACTAGTCAATAACCAAGAAACAGAACACAGTACAAACATAACAGCATTATGATAATGGTATCCATACTAACAAATATGTAGTTTATGGATGTAATTTTGTAGTGTGTAATATATATAACTAAATAATATATCATGTAGTGAGTCCTGTGTAAAACCACTGCAAATAGGACCTTTTGAATTGTTGAAGTGTTTTGGAAGTGCGGACTTGTTTTGTGATGGCATTCCAAATTACAGGCCCTGAATAATTTAAGGACTTGCGGTAAAATTCTAGTTGTGGTTTAGGAACTGCAAGTTTACAGTTTTCAGTAGATCTAAGTTGGCGATCTGAGTGCTGGTAGTTTTGATTTAATGTGAATTTCGAATTAAATTATTCTGGGCAACTATTATTTAGTGATTTGTATATTAATATTGCCTTTTTATAACAAATTCTATCGGAAAAAGTCATCCACTTCAAGTCTTTAAATAACTCTGCTGAAGGTGCGTTATATTTCTTGTCAAAAATTATTCTGGCAGCACGTTTTTGGAATTTAAGCACAGTTTCTAAGAGTTCCCCACTACAGTTTCCCCACACTGTACAACAGTAGTCGATATGGGGCAGTATGTATGCATTGTAAAACATTTTTCTAGAGTGGAGATTTAGGTTAGTTTTGATTCTGAGAAGAAGATATAAATAACTGTTGCACTTCTTAAGAGATTGTTGAACCTGACACTTCCAGTTAAGATTTTGATCAACATGCACTCCAAAAAGTTTTTTCTGATGAGGAGTATGTCAGTGACTGTACTTGCATATGAATGTTGTGAGACGTTGTATGATTGAGAATCCTTTGGTTATTGTTGGAAGCCGTTATATACATTGCTTTAGTCTTGTTAATATTTGGTATCATTGAATTTTGCCTACACCATTCGTCTACAGTATTGACCTCATTTTGTAAAATTGTATGTACTTCATCTATGGTATTGCCATAAGCAGATAGTGTTGTATCATCAGCAAACATGTCGACTGACGAACAATGAGTATGAAGCGGAAGGTCGTTAATGTAAAGTATAAAGAGTATAGGCCCAAGAACAGAACCTTGGGGAACACCTGCTGAGATTGGTTGTGCATCTGATAGCTTTCCAGATATACATACTTTTTGAGAACGGTTTGTCAAGTAGGATGTAAACCATTTTACCGAAGAATCACTGAAGTGATAAAGTTGAAGTTTGCTTATTAGGAGAGAATGATTAACAAGATCAAATGCTTTGGTAAGGTCTTAAAAAATAGTACCAACATAAGACTTATTATTGATAGAAGTAATCCAGTCATCAATTATGGCAGTAAGAGCTGTTTCACATGAATGGTATAGTCGAAAGCCCGATTGCCTATCATACAAAAGTTTGTTAATCTCTAAAAAAGTTTTCACATGATCAGAAACATGCTTTTCTATAATCTTGGATAAAACGGGCAGTATTAAGATGGGTCTGTAATTGGTTTTATCAGACTTGCACCCTTTATTAAAAATAGGCGATATTTTGGCCATTTTAATTATGAGCGTCGACTTCCGGTATCAGCAAATACCAAGAAAACAGTGACATTGGGAGTATGTTTACGTTTATTATTTTACTATCATAGAAAATTGATTAGAAGTTACAGATAGAATGTGAATTACAGTTCATATAACACTGTAAATCATTTATTTTCGTCGACTGGGTTCTGAAATAAGCATACTTAAAACTGAACACCAACAGCGCGTGCGCGCGAGAATCTTTACAATAACGTACCTTTTTTCCCCGTTTAAGTATGAGCAAAATTACCGTTTTTATGCTATAAAGTATATTAATGGTCCACGTCATAGATGGGAGAATGCCGCCTGAACATGATACACGAACACAATACTAAGAAATGTGAGAAATAGGAAATTTAATGTAGTTTGTATAATTATGATAACATCATATAATAACATCATAGACGATTGACTTTATAACGCCTACGTACATGCATTTAAGCTTTGAGTTTCTTTATTATACAGTTTAGAGCGAGACAGAGTGACATATTTTGTCATATTTGTCGTTTTTGTATAGTATAATTTATGTAACATTTAACGGTACCTGCGTACTCTTATACACCATGCATTATGATAACATCAGATAATTACATCATGGACGATTTACTTTTTAACGCCCACGTGCATGCCTTTACGCTTTGAGTTTCTTTATTATACAGTTTAGAGCGAGACAGAGTGAACTATTTTGTCATATTTGTCGTTTTTGTATAGTATAATTTATGTAACATTTAACGATACCGGCGTACTCTAATACACCATGCAAAAATGATAAACGCCACCAGTAAACATATTGGAATATATAGCGTTCATTTCCGCCTAGATCTACTAGAACACATTAATGGCGTATTTTTTCAATATAATATTGCTTAGGAACAGAACACCTTTTATAATCATAAATAACTTAACAATAATGATATGATGCATAAATGATGTTGACAATTGCCTTCGTGTTTTCACCTATAACCAGGAGAATACACCGTTTCCATGTTCCTGTTTGACGGATATTCAAGTAGCCTCAAAGTGTCCACTATATATTAACATATGTGTACTGTAGGTCGTTTCTTTTTTTGCCTGGTGTATCAACAAGGTCAAGTCGCTGCTAAGCTCTATTTTGTCACTTTGGGCACAAGTTTTGGCATATCTTTGTGAAACTAGGATATCCATCTCTTTTACAGAGAGGACTTCGTTGGGTTGTTCATGTTTTTCTATTTGAGGACCCATTTGGGTAACCCCGTTTATTAGCCATTGTTCACATGGTAATAATATTGTTCAAAATATAATAATCATAAAAAAGTATTACAATTGTATAACAATTCTTGGGTTTCCCAAATGTGACACTTTTTGTGAAAGTTTATAGTATTAAAACTCAAATTTTCCAAACTGTTATTTTAAAAAAAGTTTCAATTTTTGTTTTCGGATTTCTGTTCTATGATCGTGTGTTGTAAGTGATTATGTATATCTTGTAGGTAAAGAGAAGATGAGATAAGGTAAAAGTTAGAAGAAACTGATAGAATTGAGATAGAGGGGGAGAGAGGACTTGGTTCCTGATCATTCATGTTGTATTGTTGTCTATACGTATAGATTTTCATTTCTTATAATGCGATTCTAGCTTACCTTTCATGAGCGCTATATATTTTTCAGTATTTTTTCGTCCTTCTATAAACTGAATGAAATTGTTAAACAATGGTTGAGAATTTCCCAGTTTGCATTTCAAAACATAGTACTTTCCAAGAATAATTACGTAGTTTAGCATGGAGTTAAAATTGTTAGGCTCATTATATCCTAATGATACTTTTTGATACATTTCTGTATCTTAGACGTACATTTATGTTATTTTGCTGTAAGAATAAAGAGCATTTATTCCAAAACAATTGGACTTCGTGACATTCCCTGAACAAATGTGCAACTGTTTCGACAAACATTTCTGTCATATTTTTCGTTAAGTTATGTATGGGCATTGTTCCGTGATATAGTGTAACACAGTTATGTTTTTTATGTTTTCTGTGCTAGGCTGGGTAAGTTGGGTGCTACCTTCACTGTCCGATTTCTTCATATCTTTATGAATCTACTATTGTATGCATTAATGAAAGAATTTCGTTATTAAAAGCGCATATTTTGTTCAGATAAATGTTACAAACATTAGGTGGTAAATGTAACATATTATATACGAGCATCGCATTAGCTTGCATCACATAATAAATTATATGTAATAGATAGACGCGTTTGTTGGATCAATCATTTCACGAGACATTAAAGATTTTCTTAATTGAATCATAATGTTATAATTAGTACATATAGAGGTCTAAAATCATGACGACACATTAAGCCGATCCATCTACGATTATGTTTCTTGTTTGTCGATTATGTTTCATCAAGTGTCTTTGCATAATATGTATGCGAAAAGCACATATATACGTGGGCCCATCAATTATTTCAGGAACTAAATCAACTGTTTCATACGCTTTGACATAGCTTATTGAAATTTTGCATGGTCAAAGATAACTTATTTTCCAATTAATTAAGCACAATAAGTGATTCATGACGTCACTGTTTATGACGTCAAAGTAATATTTTAATGTCATGATTAAAAATGGCGTCGCCTGTTATGATCGAGTAACATTTTGCATTAAAGATTTATACATTACTCAGGCAATATGTCTTCTACATTCAGAAAAATTTGCACGAAGTTTATATGGACTCTGCGTAATCGAATAGTACATTTTCATTGTCGAAGAAGTATTTAAAGGACTATAGAGGAGCAAACAAAGATGATCATCATGTTCGCCGGTCATTGGTTGTTAAATTGGCGGTCGGTTAAGTGTATTGACCATAATTTTTTGCGACATACAAAGAATAACTTGTCATTTTACTGTGTTTCTCCGAAAGCTACTGTTATTAGAAACTATTGTAGCAATAATTAAATCTCAATGGTTATCGGCTTTTAAATGAAAGCACACACAACATCAAATGTATGACATTCTGATATACCTTAAACATTCCCCAAACCGTAGCCGCAGCTTTGTTTCGGACACGATCTAGGACCTGAATACAGAACTGTTACAGCACCCACCCTATAACCCAGAATAGACTGTTGACTACTTCTGGCCATTTTCCAAAACTCAAACATAGCCTGCATGGTTAGAAATACAAGCCCCGAGAGAAGTTGTGTGCGTCCAAAACAAAATGTTGCGGGAGATGTCACGTGACGGTCTGTATCACGTGCTCCGGTTATGGGTCGAGCAATGGAATAAATGCAAACTGCACACGGGATGTTACTTTAATAAGGACTAGAGGCTAAAAGTGTGTAAGGCTATTTATACTCGCAACAGAAAATTAGTTCACAAATTATCGATGGGCACTCGTACATAACTATATACATTATCTGTGGCTCAATAGATCACAAAGGTCCCAAAGACTGAGTACCTTTTTGGGCACACGCACACTCAATCAAGTCGGCATATGTGAGTCGTAAAATTTCAAGAAACGCGTTGTGCTAAATTTCTGTTGTCATCACACATTCGTGATGTATTGTTACGATATATTGTGGTTTACTAGTTTAAAGTTCACCTTTAAACGGATACTGAAACTCCACTTACTTTTCAACTATTTAGTCAAGTGAAAGCAAACATGTACGAAAGAGTATACCAATGGTAACAAACACGTTGTTTCCTCTTCAAAATAAATTCCGAGCATTCTTTCAACCGAAGTTTAATATAGAACGAAATGAAGGTTTAGTTGTTTATGAAAAATATTTTGCAGTCAATCATTTATTAAAGACTATATACGAACTAAATCAATATTTGTTATAATCAAACCAAAGACAAAAAAACAATATACAAATACTATCATTTTTTCTCCGTTCATGTAATTTTGGAATTATTTTATCAGAGCAATGTGCAAACCGAAGCGTGGATACTTACTGTGATTAATTTTAATAGTATCATTCACATTATTCATACAGTTATAAGTAAACTCGACCTTCAAGTTGACTGACCAATAATTTTGAACACCTTACAATACAATCGTACAATTAAAGCATGGTATAAAATAAGTACAAACGCATAGAAATTCCGAGTTTTGAAATTCTGATAATGATTCGGGAGTTATTGAAATATGTTCTAGATAAGTTTTTACCGTACTACTTAGAGGTTAAGTCAAACATGAGGGTAAAACATTTTGCATTCCTGTGGTTGACAAAATGTTGGCTAATATGAATCCATGTAGCGACATTACAAGGGCTCATGCATCTGTCTAATACACTCTTATTACATGAGGAAACCAGCAGTATATTGTATGTCATTGCGTTTATAAGCAATTTGGTTATACTACAGTGGTATCATACTTGATAAATACAAGATATATACAAGATATAATATTGCCATATTCTACCGAAAACATGCTACATTTACGATGTCTAACCCGTTGCCACAGTTTTGTGTTACTTCATCGTTCCTTCAATGGAAATTTCTATTTTCAACCTCAATTTTACTCTAGTTTTTTTCCACTAAGCAATAAGTACCATTTACATTAATTTAATATTTGTATTTTATTATCAAAATTACCGATCTATATATGTTGACTTTGAATTGGAGCTTCGACATTTCCACAACGTCATAGTTATTTCGGATTACATGCATATTTTCTTTGGACAACGAAAAGAGCTAAGTGGTATACTTTTATAAAGTGTATATAAACTGTCGTATGTACTGAGCTACATGTCGGTTTGTTATTTTTAAACCACTGCCCCAATTAGTCACAATTTACCATGCTTAGTGACCAACAGACAGGTGTCTGCTTTAGGGCATCTACTGGAAGACCTACCTAATTACTATTACGTCAATGAAAACAAAAAACATAACAAAACTTCCAGAATGCGGATGTTTTGTCGAGTGATTTGTATGTTGACATAGTACGCAACGACGTACGCAAAACGTTATTACCAGGTGCTTCTAGTCACTGACTATGCTTTGTTTACTTTCGTTAGGTTTTGAATTTGGAGAGCAAAACACATGTACCATATTGTTGTTAACGTTTTTTTTAAAGTTTTTCAGAAATTAATTTTCAATAATATATAAGAACATCAGACATGGAATGCAGCACTAAACATAACAAACCGAGTACAGAAAGCAGTAATAACACAACACAACACAACGCAACACAACACAACACAACGCAACGCAAATACACACAGCAATGTTCACACGCAACGTAGGCGAGCAGCAAGCTGACGACAATCAACTTTACGTTCCCTGAATGACATACATGGACATGACTATTTTAGCTACGGTTTTGTTTCAAATTCAAGAGACTTGGCTCCTTTCCTTTCTTGAATATTCTTGTTGGGATTCAAGTTGCGAATCGACAAATATAGCTACAATAGTTGCCACTTCCTATGTAATTACGCAGTTCAAGTTAATACGTGAATTTGTATTGTCTATATACTATATAACGTTAAATAATAGTAGAAATAACATGTTTGACCTTGGCTGTGTAAACTTAGGGCAAATATGTGCCAACACTCACAATATATGGTAATATTATTATAATTATCAACGCGTTAAGCGACATAATCGGACAGTTTACACCGAATTAATTAGATTCAACCTTGACTTGAATTTTACAAAACAGGCGAATTGTTATTTGTATAGTTGATTCAAAGATCTCTGTCACAACCGCATAAACAAACATTCACCCTGGCCGATTATTAAAGGAGTGTCTGGATTAAATTCTACCATCAATAATACACTTAAATGATTAAAAAGCTGTTGGTCCTATAGCGTAGTGGTTATACTTGCTGCAATTAGCTATTCAGAAATGGAACAGTAGGGCGGTTTTGACAGACATCTTTGAATCGACTATATAAGATACGAAGTTTATTTAAATTATTAACAAATAGTTGAACATATTAACTATAAGTAGATTCTAACCGACTAAACAAAAAATACAACTCTGCATTTTGGGCAAAAATTAAATGTTTGTTAAATATACATAGTATCAAAATCAAATTGACTGTGCATTGATTGATTACATTAAACAAATATTTATAAAACGATATATAAATAAGTGTGGGGAATTTTATTGATAAATAATTTAATGAATTTGACACTCGTTCTTAGATAATCTAGTGTACACTTGTCAAGATGTTGAATTATCTTTTTTAAATTATATTAAGACCATATGGTGATCATATCTCACGGGTGAATACAATAGTGTCGGTTAGACGTGTCACTTAGTTATGCTTAACACAATCATTTGCTTGTTTGTTCCGTACAACTTTGGTTTGTTATGTAACACATTAGATTTGCCAAACCTACTTCAAGGAGCTCGGTTATGTATTGTTCTATACCTTAAACATACACGTGTACGATTAATACATCATACCAAATTGATAATGTTCCCTTCTGTGCCAAACACGATGACTTTCTTTTTTTCAGTACAAGTTACACTGGTTATGTAGTGTTCCTGTATTTGCCAAACCTACTTCAAGGAGGTCGGTTACACCACTCCTAAAATGTACAGGTGTATGATCTATTCGACCAACCAAGTTATATATGTTCTGCAAGTTTTATACATTATGTCACGTATCATTATAAGGTCCGACTAAAATTGTGACTTTTCCTTGATATCGATTACGACTACCAAACACGTAACACAGATCTACACCCATGTCAATCCCAGCACTTCAAATACAATATCTAGTTTCTTAATCGTCAACCCGATCATTCTAAATGGATGAGTAACTTATACAGGAGAAGATGTTCCCCAAAAGCAAGAGACACAGACGGACGTACTCAAACAATGTCATACTATAGAAAGTGATTTAATCCATTAACACACATATGAGTACACAATATAAAGTGTTTTATAAAATCAAGTAGTTTTGTGCAATTGCAGGTTAGCTACACTGGGAAATGATAAAAACAAATCGGACACTGAAGGACAGAACAAAATAGCAAAACACGTATTGAACATAAAACACAAAAGAAACAACCACTTCAATGACAACCATAACATATTACACAAAGTAACTATTCTAATCACCTTTCATTATGAATGATATACATCGCCTAGTACGAGTATGAGAGAAGTCGTCTGCTTTTAACATCAGGACCAAGCTTGAGCAATACTGGTCCTAACTAGCGTATTTCGTCTTTGGTGTGGCGCAACAGCCATGTTCGGAACCATATCCTAACTTCCAGACCTCAAAGCAAACAAGCACTTACAAACTGTAAGATTATGCCATTAAAATGAACCGATCATTGATAATGTTGGCGCTACGAATAGTTTGACAGACAACAGGATAACGTAACACAAAGACACACCCAAACATCCAAATGTAAGTAGGTCAAAAATATTGCATGCTACCGGTTTCAAATAAATAATATACAACTTTTATCAGAGTATGCAATAATTTAACATATAAAGCGATTACACTTGCGCATGGAGTGTCCATTTTATCACAAACTAAGTCATTGTTAATACGTTATGCATTTGATCAAGGCCATGTAATATTTGTTTTGGCCAACTACTAACTGGACAATAGTCCGACTTTTCGTGCCTGTTGATTGAGAATGTCACATATAAGACACACCAACCGGAGTTTTGTGAATGAAACATGATTAAACTCTAGTTAATTGTTTACATTTTGAGATAAAATCCATGGAAATACATTTCTAGATAGGCACCTCTCCCACTTTCTATTGTTCACGATATGCCGACATTTGTTTTTTACCCAATCGATAGTATGTGAAGGGCAAAGCAACACCAAACCATAGTTTTGCGCAAACGTGCAAATATTTGCGTTATTATTTGATAAGTTCATAAGATGATAGAAGGTCTTTCAACTTTTGATTAACCAGATATTCCATAATACGCAGCAATGATCCCTATATGATATGCAAACGTCAATTAGCTAGGTAATTGAAAATGCGCATGTGTTGGATCGATCATTTTATGAGAAATTATAAATGCATTAATTTAGTACAAACGTAAGTTCATGATTAAGTCTTATATCATGACGGTGTATTCAATCGATCCATCTACTATACACGTACTCGCTCTATGAAGTGTCATCATAGCTGTGTCACGCTCAATCCCAAGGACATGTCTTTTTCAATTGGTTGTCTAACCCATTACAATGCCACCGAAGACAGAGTACCATTTTTCTGTGCGCACGAACATACATACTCTATCAAGTCTGTTTAAATGTAGTTAAGTCATTCTGGTTCGATCATTTTCTTTTAAGAAATGCATTTTGACGGCTGTGAATCACGTTTTGTGTGTAATGTACAGTTACATTTTGATCACTGACAAGAAAGGATTTTAAATGGGCCAAACCTGGACTAATCTGTTCATTAGTGATGTTAGAATTTGTTGAAACTTTCATGATGCTATCTATTTCGGACGAAAAGCTTCTGTTTGAATATTTTGAGCGTATATTATTGTATGCCTCAAATCTGAAAGTGATGCCGCGTATACAAGAGTGAAAAATTTATTACAGGAGGGCTTTTTAGTGATACATAAAAAACATTTATCCGATATTTACACCATCCCCTTTCCGTATTCGGAAAGCCTGTGATATTTTTGCAGGATTGTTAATCAAAACCCCGATGACCAACCTCCAACTGTGAACGGAATTTAAAACCATTGTGACAAAAACCTAGAAACATGACATTTCTTAAAACATACATGTCATGCATTATCAAATGACTTTATTGCTAAGCACACCTACAAACATTCTAAATATGTGTGATATTTTCTTTATAACTACATTATCGTTATATATGGTATCGTGTGGTTTTTACTTTTGATTATTTAAAATTCATTTTAAACTTAGCAGATTACACAATACCGCAAGATATTTCACAATGTCCTTTCAATGACCACTGAGGCTAAGCAAAATGTAGTATTGCATATAAGAGTACATGAATGGAATATCTTATTATTTTGATTACATAATAATCATTTCATATACTGATTGATAATTAGGATGCTATTTTAGTGTAAAAGTAAGCAATTGCTTAACTATTTATTACCTTCAATCCTTTGAAAACTAAACAGTACAATGGCATACGAAAGAAATACCAAACATATAAAATATATTTGCCAATACTTAAATTACGATCTGTCATTAGAGCATATGCAAACAAATGTGGTTTTAATCTATCAAAATTCGACAGTCACTTTTGTCTCACAGTCGACCATCTTTAAACAAATACAGTAAAAATAGATTTGGTTTTAAAAACTTAAAATATGACAATCAAATATGTCTGATATTTATTAAAGGTACATTACAATGATTATATACCGACCGCAAATATGCTACACAAATATTCATCTCAACAAAATGAAATGACCAACTTTGAAGTACTCGTCTCTAAGGTTTTGCCAATGCACTTGTTGGTAATTACAGTTCCAGGCGATTAAATAAATAAGCACTTATATGGAACAACATAAAACAACACTTTTGTTAAGCGGCATGCACCTGTCTGCTGCCACAGTAAACAAAGGCACTTGATGATGTTCAAAGCTAGCCCGGAAATCATGACATGACTTGCTGAAGAATACTATGACTTTGTATCTTTCAAAACATTCAATGTTCTTGTATAATCATGTGGCTGGGTGTCCACTTATAGTTAGTGAAAGGGGATCTGATCTGCAATTTGTCTAGTGATTGTGTGTCTAAATACCAAATTCAAATGTTGATAGTGATCCCAATGCATAACGCTCCGCATAATATGGCTACTCCTCTTCAAGGTATAATACACTAGTGGCGATGAATATACCATTTGAAATATAGTGGCTGGAGTACAAATGATAACAATATGCCGAAAGGTCAAAAAATATTTCCCGAACGATTGAAATGTCCGAATGCTTGATTTGATTCCTAAGCCAAGGCATCGATGCCCGGCGATTAGTAGAAATACATATGTCAAAAGATATTCCGGTCGCCACCCGAACAAAACAGAATGTCTATGAACGAAATAAGCTTGGGTTTCCGGTATCCATGTGGAGGTACATTGTACCAATCACTATTGATTGTACTTTTAGTAAAAACACAAGTGTTCGACTTTTGAGAGATGTGTCCGAAGTTCTTCAGACAGGTACTATATTGTACCTCATGGTATCTTTTGGGCCATTGTAATATCGGTAAACATAAGATATTTACTGTTTGATTTATTACATCTCGTTAATTCCATTAAAACATCAGCAACGTGTTGTATTCTAGATTTCCGGTAATAAAAATACAAATGTATAACAAAATTTATGGTAAACTCGAACGTATGTTATGACTCACAGCATCCGAAGAATTCAATATAATTACGTGTCACAGTCAAACTGTGTTTATTCAAACTATTATTTTATTACACGTTGGGACAAGGAAGGCCCGTTGAATAGTTGCTTACAATAATATAAAAACTCGCTGTATGGAATATACGTTGTAAAAGGTTTGTGTTAAGGCGGTTACACCGTAGTTGCCAAATCATTTGTCGTATGCATACACGTTTTCTTTATTTCTAAGGCATTTCCGGTGCGTACGCGACATGAAATATGTACTATGCTCATGAAACATAGAATGCTTAAGTTAACTACGATTAGACAATACTCGAAGTTTCATGCGGATTATAAATCATGATTAGGTTAGAAAACGGTCCAACATTTTCATTTTAAATCCTAATATTGTGCATTCCATTGTGGCATGGTATTCATAAAATGATTAGTTTATTCGTTTAATTTCATAATTCATACATTAAATTGTCATTTATTACGAGGTTAATTCTAATTTTAGTGACTTTAAATGCGCAAACACTGCAATTAACGAATAAATGTACTTTTAAAAATCATTTATGATATTTAACCTACATTTTAAAAGCATTATTGCTGTATGCTAGTTATGAGACAACGGAAGGCATACTGGCAATCCGTTACATTTTTATTATCCTTTGAGACACTGGTTCTGTCACGTTTAATTGTAGTTTTATTTGCTTGTTTACAGTTTAGACATCATAACATTTTAAAGACGTAAAAAGACGTAGTAAATGATACACAACAAGAAAACGCATCGAAAAACTTTAAAATCGCTGCGAATATGTTGAGGTACATGTACCATGTACATTGCCATTTTCGTGTGTAAAGAAACATATTCTAATCGGTAAGCAAACCTCAACTACCAATTATATGTAAAGGGGAATTTAAATTGTATCACTGATACTATATCAAGGTTAGAAGGAAATCGTTCGCTGTGACTTTGCATCGCAATAACTATGCTTAATGCGTCGCTGCTGGATTACCATGAATGCGTTGCACACTACTTTGATGACGTAATATATAAATCCGATAAAGTATGTATGTCAATGTTTGTGTTTGAAAGATTGTATATCAGTAATCCACGTAATAGAGAATTATGCATATTCATCGAGGAAATAATTTGCTTAACATGATTATAATGTCATACATGTACTATGTATTGAAATGCATTTTCGCATAACAAACGTTAAGTATGTCAAGCTGATTTATATCAAAGGAGGCCAATGTATACGCACATGTTTGATCTCATTTCTAGATGATATGACACGTGAAACGTGAAACGTTTGCCGTTTGGTCGAAAGATGTACACGTGATTCTTAACGGATGAGAAATTGAGAATATTGTTATAATTTTCTGTGGATTGTCACAACTGAACTTGTCATACAAAAGCTGTATTTCAATTCTGAGTACACGATTGAAATCTAACCCCGATATACATATTTCCTGTAATGGTTGCAATATTGAATCAAAGTCATCTGTTAAATATCTTGGTGTCACATTGGACCAATCCCTCTCCTTTTCTGACATGGCAACTTCAATACTCAAGAAAGCCAATGCTAAGCTTAAATTTCTATATCGTAAACAAAATTATTTGACTAGCTCCTGTTAGTGCAGTGTCATTTTGACTATGCATGTTCAGTTTGGAATAATAGCTTAACTAAAGTATTCCAAAATAAATTCCAAACTACCCAGAATAAAATGATAAGATTCGCTTTGGACTTAGATATTTTGGATGGCTTCCTGTACAGAAACGTGCTCAACAAATTATGATAAGTCAAGTTTTTAATATAAATAATGGATCAGCTCCCAAATACATGAACGAACACTTTAAGTCACAAATCTCAGTACATACATATAATAAGCGATTTAGAGAGAAAGGTGCTTTTGCCATACCTAAAGTCAAGAGCTGTGGATCAAAATCGTTTTGCTTCAACAGTTGTACACTGTGGAATAAGCTTCCTTTTAACATAACATTAACTGCAGATTATCCAGGGTTCAAAAAAGCGCTGAAATCACATCTTTTTGACAATATTTAGATGATTATTATTTTTTTTATTTAGTTTATTTTACATCACACAATCTAAGACGTCTGGTTTTATTTCTTTAAATTTGTTCAAAATAATTTTGGTTTAGGTCTATTTATTTGGATTTTTCTTTGTATCTGCTTTCATTGAGGCTAATTGTGATAGAGAATAATTAACTGTAGTGATAATTCATTGTGATAATATTTATAATTATTCTTGCTATAACCTATTACCTATCTCACTGTGATATATATATTTATCTGTATGCAATAATTCTGTGATAGCCTTATTTTATTTGTATTCTTATTTATCCGTTGTAGACAGTAAATTATTTTTGCCTCTCTATGTCATGACATTAACTCAAGGACCACAATGGAAATACGAGTTTTCTCTTTTTGTGTAATCCTTGGTGTTGGTGTGTATGACATGGTTATTAATAATCATGCTATAATTTATTTGTAATTATATCCATGTTTGTTTTGTTATAACCATGTATATGTACAACCTTTACCGAAATAAATCTATCTATCTATCCGCCAATGTACCAGTCATATGCATACAATAACCTTCTGACGCTGGACGACCTTGGATCATGCTCCATGATTGTTTAAGATACATTTAGTACGAGCTATCAAATAATACATAACCTTTAATTATATAACACCGTGACGGTAACATGCCATTCGCATTACAGAACATTGGTAGTGCAAGTATGTGAGTCGTTCAATGTCATATAATGCATGACAACATGCTGTGATGTGAATTACCTCGAGTAATTGCATTTCTGAAAAATCAGGTCAACTTTAAATATGTCATTATCCTATACATACTAATACAAATAAAAACCTGTTCCTATCCACGATCAATCTATGTCACGGAATCAAGACATTCTGACGACATACATCGTGTTTTATCTAATTATGTAGCTTTTTATTTTTTCAAATTTGTAATGTGAACCTTTAGAAAAAATCATGCCACCTGACTGACAGAAACAATGCATATATTGCAAAAGTATTGCCGAACTATTCAACAAATGTATCACTAATAGTTGTTGCTATAAATAATATGACGCAAATTAGCAACACATTAAGCCTACATATTCAACGTCAGATCAATGTATGCTGCCATTTATCAAAACAATAGAAATATACAAATAAATGCAGAAACACATATTTTCAAACCACAGCTATAGCGTCATTAGTATTTGTTTCCGGATTGCCAAACCACAATAATCAGGACATTACCAAAACACATGCCAATATTGACAGTCGGTCCGCCTCACGATAGTCCTCCAAATGCTGCTCATCTCACCACTATATGTTCGCTGCAGGAATGTCTATACTTCCGAATACCATAGCGAATGTGCAAATGCGTGTTTAAAATAAGTCCATAACCAATCAGGGCCATTTTCATTAATTATGTATTGTTTAAAATGAACACAAAGCTACAGAAAGGAAGAAAATGAATTCATCTATTACACTCAATAATGAAGCTACCAGAGGAAACAATGGCGTGGTCCATTGAGCTGTTTGTGCATAACGCCGGTGCTACCACCAGTTTACACAACACAAAGTCCACACTCTGCAGGTGGTTTCCAGGTGCCAAAATATCGCCGAATAGTAAGGATACTTGACATTGTCATCCTTTTATACCTGTTGTACTGAGGAATAAAATGATGTAAGAGAATTACGCATTACTTGGTAAGGTTACCGCTCACCTCTTTGACATGCCATTTTGACATTATAATTCATTTATTAGTCCCGCTAAGGTGAAAGAAACACGAAAATTATAGGCGACATACCCTTCGTCCCCCGACTCTTCTGTATGTTCTTTCTTTGCTTTTGGTATTTCAGTTCTGTGCTGCCTTCACTGTGTGATTTATTAAGCTCTTTTTGGAAAAAGGTCATTTACGTTCAATGGTTATAAATCTATCATTGTATTTTATCCTTATCAATTATCAGGATTTAACATTATAGATATGAAATTTAAAAAAACTTTAATCTAATACAAGCACGCGATATATCATTTTATGTAGTGAACTGTGCGATATGTATTAAAAGTGTCATGAAACTAGTAATAGGAAAAAGAGGAAAACAGTGCAACATGGAAATGTTTCCCTAAATACATTTTTATCCGAATGTATAAAATATGTACTAATAATCTCGAAGTTATCTTGACATTTTCAAGAGTTATCCGCAAGACTGGAGTAGCTTCTCATATTGTAAGAAGGAATGCACGAGCCTTGCAAGCAATCCCATATCTATTTATTCCTGACCAATCTTCTTTTCGTTTAAGTGGAATACCCAATGCTTTCTTAGTTTTACAAATTGACGCGTTTTGTTTTTTCATTTCGGCATTTTGAGTAGTGTATTTTTCCAAGGATAATATCACATGTTATTCATTATATCTTAATGTTAAATCTAAATATGTCCCATCAATAGAAGACTTAAGTAATATATTTGTGTACGAGTATTATTGATAGACGCATCATCTACCGGGAGTGATTTAATCATCTTTAAATGACAATTGTTTTATGGAATATTGCAGTGAACGTAACATAATTCATTGGTAGATGTACGACGCATCTCTGGTACCCCATCATCGGCAGAATCACAAGTTGAACTCTTATTGGCGATAGGAAGATATACGAATTGTAAATAATATATATCAACATACGTTAATTACAAACGTATTCGTAACGGACAATAAAATAGATTGGACATGGGCGCGGTCGTTTAAATGGGTGCACATAACCCAGACCTTATACAGCAATAATGAATATCACAACCACGTTGAATGACTACATTATGATGTAATACAAACTACTAGGACTTTCCATAAACAATCCCAATACATGATTATGCGTCTTAACCTTTGCTATCATGTACTATACTTTGTTACCACCCAGCAGTTTGTACCCCGCATATCATGTAATGATGTACCCGATTTCATTGAAATTATAAATATGATTTTTAAACCCCAATAGAACTTGAATGCGTCGGATTATGAAATTATTTATTAAAATAGAAACGGAAAGTGTCACACCATGTGATTGAAATGTGGGAACCATATTTGAATTTCCAAAAGAACCATTATAGCTCATTTATAATCGGTTGGCTAACCATGACGTAATGATCAGATTATTTCATCGATTATTTTCATTAAATCAACAGGCGATCAAGTATCACCAGTTTTGAATTCCAATTATAGCAATTTTATTGTATGGTAAATGAATACCATATATATTCCGTAGGGAAATAAGAATTCAAAAGCTTCGGTTTTTTCACATCGTTTATACTACGGCCTATGGCATAAAACATGTTAAAACAAAATATTAAAACGCATACATACAGAATTAATCTAATTACCTAAAACAAACATACATAGCAAAATTTATATGACACATCAATAATCATTGTAAAATCTAGATATGCTTTTTCCCCCCGTAAAATTAATAAAAAAGTACATTGTTCATTTAATTTTATCTTCCAACTTACTTATTTTTCCCGCGTAATTTACATATTTAATCTTCTTTTAATATTGTTACTGTTCAAAAATATTCAAACGTTTTTTTCTCTATATTGTTGACCGGACGTAACGGTTTTTTTACGTTTGTTTTTACATGTTTTCAGTTGTTCTGAAGAAGGCCATAGGCCGTAATATAAACGATGTGAAAAACCCAAAGCTTTAAAATAAATAAACACTTAATAAAAAGTATGTGATATCATAAAATAACAATTAGATCCTGTAGTTGTAACAGACAAAATGACACTTGATGAAGACACGTTTTATGTCTGGAGCCCTGAAATGACATGCCGGAGACATACTTTGAATTTGCTTCATTCAGAACCGAATACCCAATGAGAACCCGATTTCTAGACATCGTGCTGAGGCTGGGTGAAGAGTGAAAAAATATACCTAAAGAAGATTCCGACGGCCATCCAAAAAAAATGCATTTGTATCTATGAACGAAGTACGCATGGATGCCACTTTTCGGTCTCCTTATGAAAGGTACCAATCAGTATTGGTCGCACATTCATTTAGTGTTCGACTTAGGAGAGACAATGATCTGCGTGATATTCCGACACTCTTCTGACAGATAATAGATTGTATACAACATGGTTTTTTTACTACTAATGTACATTTGTTATACACGTTAGATGTATGTGGTATGCATTCAAAGTTTCCTTTTTTCAATTTCTACGGCGTTTCCAGTGCATTTGGCGCGACAAGAAATAGATATCATGCTTATGCCACATAGAATGCTGAAATAATCTACGATTAGACAACACTCGAGGTATCTTGTGAATTATAAATCAAGATTATGTTAGAAGTCTGTCTGATACATTCATTTACAAGCCTAATATGACGAATACCATGGTGGCATGATATTTATCAAATGATTAGTTTATTCATTTAATTGCATAATGCATACATAAAACTGTCTTTTATCATGAGATTAATGCTAATTTTAACGATTATAAATGCGCCAACACTGCAATTAACAAATTCATGCACTTTTAAAAAATCTTTTTTATAATACTTAACCTACATTTTAAAAGCACTCTTGCAGAATAATCAGGCAACGGAAGACATAATGAAACCCATTAGGATTTTATTATCCTTTAAGACATTGATTCTGTCGCGTTTAATTGTAGTTTAATTTGCAGTCTAACCATCATAACATACGCAATGCATAATAAATAACCCACAAAAGGAATTACATTGGTCAGAATTATATATCACAATACACAGCACTGAATAAAACTTTAAACATACACTGCGAGTATGTCGGGATACTATGTACTAACATGAACCAGTACATTACCATGTATAAATAGTAACAGATGAATAACTCTGATGAGCATGTCTGCAATAACAAATACGTATTTAAGGAAAACTAAATTGTGACGCTGATGCAATATCAAGGTGCATCGCAGTTTGTTGCTTGCGATCGCATAATGTGTCGCTGCTGGATTACCATGAATGCAATTCACACTACCTTGATGACGTAATATTTAAATCCGACGGAGAATTTGTGTCAGTGTAGGTCATTGAAAAGTTTGTAAAGAACACCATGTATAATCAGTAATCCACCTCATTGGATACTACGTATATTAATTGTTGAGATAATTTGTTTAACATGATTATATAGTGTCATACATTTTCGCATACAAAAACGATAAGTGTGTTAAGTTTATTTACATCAAACGAGACCAATAAACTATCTTTGATCTCATTTCTAGATGATATAACACGTGTTACTGAAATGTATTGCAGTATCGTTTCGTCGTATGTTTGTCGTTTGTTCGAAAGATGTATAGGTGCTTTTTCAAAATATGAGAATCGTGTTATTATTTTTAGCATATTATTACAACTTATTTTGACTTTCAAGTCAGAGTACACTGTCTACATCTGTATGTACCAGTCATATTCTTACAATATTTGTGACAATAGATTCTTAGATCGTGCTCAGGAATAAGATGTTTCCATTACCGGTATATATAAATTAGACATAAAATGAAGAATTGTTTAAGGTATCTTTTTATGCTTGCTATTAAATATGTAAAAGGGTACGAGAAAATCCGACAGGGAAGGTAGCACTCAACCCAACCAGCCGAGCACAAAAATCAGAAATACCACGACACAACTAACCTGAGCAATGTAACAGTAACCTTCAATTGAATAACACTCTGACGGTAACAAGCCATTCGAATTACATTAAATTGCTAGTGCAAGTGTGTGAGTATTTCAGTGTAATAGCATGCATAACGACATGCTGAGAAGTGAATTACCTTTAGTAATTGTATGACTGAAAATCGGGTCAACTTTATATGTAGCACTATTCTATACAAGTGAAAAGCTAACTCTTACCCAGCCTCAATATATGCCATTAAAAATCACAAATCTGTTTGCATACATCGCATTTTATCTGCATAAGAACATTATCTAGTTATATAGCTTTAATTATTTCATATTTGATTGGTTCAGAGTCATAGAGAATATATCACGACATGTTTGTAATGTGACCCCTTTAGTCGAAACCATGCCACCTGACAGGCGGAAAAATGCAAATAGTGCAAAAGTATTACCGAAATATTCAACAAATGTATCACTAATAATAGTTGCTATAAATAAAATGACGCAAAGTACCTACACCATAGGTCTGCATATTAAACGTCAAATCAATTCATGTTGTCATGTTTCAAAAACAATAAATATAGCAAGAAATATTGAGGAGCATGCTTTATAACCACAACTGTCAAGCCATTAGTATTTGGTTCCAGAAAACCAAACCGCAATAATTTTGCATATGAAAAGAAGTACATAGTTTCAGGAAATTACCAAAAAAACATCCGACACATGCCAATTTTGACAGACGGTTTGCCTAATGCTACGCCCTCCGAATGCTGCTCAACTCCCTGAAAGTGTTCGCTGCGGGAAAGTGTATATTTTCAAATACCATACTGAATGTACAAATACGTGTTTGAACTAATTCCATAACCAATCAAGCCATCCTCAGTAATTATATGTTGTTTAACATGATTGAACACAAAGCTACAGAAAGGAAGAAAACGAATGCATATGTATATTCAACTCGATGAAGAAGCTACCAGATATCTATGGCGTGTTCCATTCAGCTGTTTGTGCATATCTCCGATTCTACAATCAGTTACCATTACCACACGCTACAGGTGGTTGCAAGGTGCAAGTATCAACGAATAACAAAGATATCTGACATTGTCATCATTCTTATACTAGTACATGAAGTAATAAGGAACGCAATAGTGTCCGATACTATAAAAAGCTTATTAAAATACATAGCTTGAAGTCCACACTCTGGAGGTGGTTACATGTACAAGACGCCAAAATTTCAACGATATTCAAAATTAATGTACGTGACATTGTCATCATTCTTTTACATGTAGTAATAAGGAACAAAATGGTGTTAGAGAATCGTACATTACATTGTTAGGTCACCGGTCTAATTTGACATGCTACATGCAGTTTCAGTTATGTATTGCCTTCACTGTATGATATCTTAGTATCAAGAAGGGTTTTAACTCTATTATTGTATTTTATCTTTTATCTATTATCTGTATTTAACATTATATATATAAAGTTAAACATCTTTAATCTGATACAAGCACGTGATATATCATCATATTGTAGTAAAACACGCTATATAGTATTTGTTTTAATAAAATCATGTAATAAAATTGTCATAAAACAAGTAATAGGAAAAGAGGAATCAAGTGCAACATGGAATATTGTTTTTTTAAATACATATAATATCTATAAAAATAAAATATGTACTGTTTATCTGGAAGTTATCATGACATTTTCAAGGCTTGCTTACCAACCTGAAGTAACTACTTAACATTTAAGAAGGAAATGCCACAGTCTTGCAGGCAACCTTCGATTTATATATTGTTGACCGATTTCCCTTGTTCGCTCGGAATATTCTATGAATATTTACTTTTACAAATATACGCATTCTTTTGGCATCAATATGATTTGTGTTATTTGCCCATGGATTAATATCACTTGCTATACGATATTGTTGACCGATTTCCCTTGTTCGCTCGGAATATTCTATGAATATTTACTTTTACAAATATACGCATTCTTTTGGCATCAATATGATTTGTGTTATTTGCCCATGGATTAATATCACTTGCTATACGTGTACGTTATCTTTTAATGTTGAATCTATTGATGGGCATAAGTCATAACCAGATTTGGATAACCTGATTTACATATACGTACATGCTACCTGTTGTGATTTACTCATCTTTAAATGACACTTATTCTTTATTGAATTTTGAAGACAACATAATATCATTTATTATTGATTTACGACACATCTTTGGTTACCCAGTTAGGAATCATAATGAAATGAAAGAGCCATTTCATCGCCGGAATACCATGTCAAATTCCACAATTTCACAAAATGTATTGATGACGGGAAGCTATACGAATTAAGCATGACAACATGCGTAAAGTACAAAAATGTGAGTAAGGGGCAATGATTGAGATGAGCGAGCATGAGATATTAAATGGGTGAACATAAATAAATCCTTGTACATCAATAAAGAATAGCACATTCTCACTGAATGACTACAGCCTAAATATCAACACTGAATACAGAATACTTGGACGTGTCATAAACAATCCCAATATAATATGATTATGCGTCTTAACCATAAATTAGTCTACTTTGATACCACCCAGCAGTTTGTACCCCACATACCATGTAATGATGTACCCGATTTCATTGAAATTCTAAATGAGATATTTATAAATTGAAATGACTAAACCTAATAGAATTTGTATGCGTCGGATTATGAAAGTATGTATTAAAATTGAAAACGGAAGGTGTCACACCATGTAATTGAGATGTATCATAATGTGGGAACCATATTTAAATTTCCAAAAACAGTTTAGCTCATTCGTATTCCGTTGGCTAATCCTGAAGTAAGGATCAGGTTATTTCAAAGATTATTTTCATTAAATCAACAGGCGATTAAGTATCACCAGTTTCGAATTCCAATTAAAGCAATTTTGTTGTATGGTAAATGCATGCCATTAAAATATGTGCATGGTGTACAGTGTAGATTGGAATGCAAGTAAACGAATAATGAAACGCGAATAAAAACAAGATGCTCAAAGAAGACTTTAAATTATTTTAAAGGATCATAACCTTAACGGATTATGTCATAACTCGACGCATCGTTTTAGAATAATGTTAAACTGCATGCAAACTATATAAATCCGATATCTGTTAATTAATGAGTTTTAAGAGTATGCACATTCCTTACATAAGGCGCAGATTTGGCGTATTTAGTATTTTTTTTTCAAAATTCAAATTAATCTTATGATAAATGACAGTTTATGTGTGAATTATGCAGAAAACGAATTAACTAATGATATGATTAACATTATGATATTAAGAAATGTGCCATAAATGAAATTTTCGGACATATTTCTTGCAAAAGAATGAAATATTATTCGTACAATTCATTTTGATTGCATTCGGAACTTTTTTGACATCTCAAGACTTTTGTCAAGAAGGTATTTCCTGTCACGACATTTGAATTTAATATGTAAATTTGTGGAAACGCCTACATACAGAAATATTCAAGGAAACGTTAAAAGCATGCATTCATGACCTGTAAGATTGACATTAATTCTTATTGTAACATACTTAATTTCAACCTGTTTTCGTCAATCCTACATGCATGTACATGTGTATTTATCATAAAACACTGCTACGATCTCTTTTCTCGTGTGATATTGACATTATTTATTCTTATTGTCATATGTAGTTTGTATACATGTATCTATTTTGTAAATACTTTGTCTACAGAAGTTCTGATTGTAAATGTGATTTCTTCCAGTTCTGTATGTTTTATAAACATTGCGTAAGGGCTTATTTTGGTTTGTAAATACCAGCGCCGCTGCATCAGGACGCTACGTTTTGAAACCAGGGCGTCGATATTTATTTGCACATGTTTTACATCCCTAACTGTCCTTCTAGATACAAAGTCGGTCCAGTAGGATATGTAGTACGTATCTTGTACTGTTGAATAGTTAAATGAATTGCAATGTTGTATTCACCATTATTATTCTTAAGCAGGGTCAGAAAACGGTCAATGCTCCTGATTGCGTACACCAGGCCCCGATCTCCCGAAGCATCTCAAACAAAAACCTCATCTCAAATTGAGATTTCAGCAAAATCAGAGTCCGAATTTCTTATATATCTGAAGTTAAAACTCATTAAACACCGATGAAATTAACAAAGAATAGCATTTGCTGTTTTTTAAGCTAATTTTGAGTAAATCCTCTCTTGGAAAATATCCAAACGTAAATGGCAATATTTGTGATGAGATTTATCTCAAAATTGAGATGTTTCGGGAGATGGGGGCCTGAGTATCAAGTGCGTCGAATATTTGTTTATGTTTTCTATCTGTTACAGGCACACTGATTACAAATGTAAGATTGCATTAATTAGATAGGATAAGATAACTCCCCGATACCAAAAGCGTCTGTATTATTCGATGTACGTGGTGTTTACTTTCAAAAATTGATTACATTTCAGAATGTGAAAGATGTAAAACATGAGGAAATCGGACAACACTCGGGAAGGCAGCACTCAACTTAACCAGCCGATCACAGAAAGCAGTAACAGCATAACTACACGGGCCAATGCCCATAAACAAACTAAAGAAATATTAATATGTAGAAAGCATCTCTATTGGCCCATGTTCCTTCAGAAAATTTGCTTTGCTTTACTGCTTTTTCATGCATTGTAAGATGAATTTCATAAGTTCAGATATGATGTTTTAAAAAGAAAGTCTGATGTTTTCTAATTATAAACGCATTGCAAATATGTAATTGAATATACCATGATATATAACTTCCGGTTGTATGCATTCGACGCGGATAATAAAGTTAGTGATTACTTAAATAGAATGACACTTATGGCCGCCATGAAACACTACACCTCATAAAATATCATACACAAATATAGGTTAAAGCATGTCACTACGGACTATATCGCCACTGATCTTAACAATCACTCACAAATAATACCTAAATGAATTTATATTTAGCTAGAAGCGATTATATAACATGATTGATATAAAGAGGTTCCACTTGATATTTAAGTACTATACACGATTATCTGTTTTCATACTGTGTTACTATGGATAGTGTCTGACTGTTCCTCTGAAGTTACATGTAGTAACTATAGACAGACCAACGCGTCTGTTTCATCTCCAATGACCTCGTTTATTCATAGAAAACAATTAAAACGAACTTGTCTGAATAGATATATGAACTTTGGCATATATAATATAATTGATGGTACATGTAGTTATAATAAAAAAAGTAATTATGTTTCAGGATAGGGGATGGAAAGGACACAGAGAAATAAGTGTAAGGTAACTGTTTACAGTACTTTAACATCATTCTAGATAACTAAAATAACACCCATAGTAAAATTAAATTACTGATGATGATATTTAGCACTTATATATACATACTTGTCTATGAAGTGGGACAATTAGCTTCATCTAATGAATTAGTTAATCACTCTAGTCTAATTATAGATCCAATTTATCTATTTATTTCTTTTGATGATTGAGTGCTGTTCCGTTAGCACTTTACGACAGAGTACTTTAACACAGACACACAGACGAGACGATTCCTCCTTCATACGTCTACATTCACCTACATATGTGCTCCAGGTCAATTTGGAACTATCAAGGTTTGACCTCCAAACAAAGGAAAGGTTATACTGTAACTTGGTTTTGACTTCTGACAACTGCTCATAGTTTAGTTATATATACAAAAACATGACCGATAACTACAACATTACATGTTTAATAATACATGTACAAATAAATTGCAGACATGCGAACGTATACAATTATACGCTTAGCTATTTCTTGTTGTAATACAATGACAACTTAAAGATGGGGAAATAGAAGCATTGTGTACAGTATAAAATTATAATTTACAGAAGGAACCCAATTCAAATCACAATATAAAATATTGACCCACATTATTTTGGCATTCTATACTCATTTTGTGCCGTGTGTTTCCGGTGGAACAAATTGTGTACGGGTTACATGTAATGAACAGACGTCCAACACATTTCCAGGAAGCTTTCACAACAAAACTGACAATAAAATGTCGAATGTGTTGCAAAAAACTATTTTTTACGATTACTATTAAAATGTGAAAGACAAGCGTGAAAAATGCAGAGGTTCGACACTGATTGATTTCCCACAAAATAAATTTAAACACTTCTTCCATTTATAAAAATAATTGACATAATAACTCATAGACAAATGAACAGGTGTGTGCATGACTCGTTTTCCGTCGATTATTTCGGCGAATATTCCAGGTAGCATTGGAACATGACAATTACTAATCGTTTTGCGGAAGTGTTATGAACAGTTTTTATCATCTTGTAATTTTTTTTACGGAATTCCATTCCTGCGTACACCCACACCATAACATCTGCGATTGGTAAACAAGAATGTGGTGGAATATAACACATGCTGCATTTGATGTAGTCTTGTATTTCTTAGATTCTGTTTTGATACATTATAAAATTATGCAGCTGCAGTTAAAGCTATCAATCAAATTCGTCTTTGAGCTGGTGATAAAGTTTATTTTCCGCGTCAATATGTGTGCCAGGGTCGATGACACTACTAAACAACAAGAAACATAGTGAGGCTGTTTTGAAACAGTGGGTAATAAATGTCAATGTGTTTTCAGAGGTAACGGTATATCAAAATATTTAGTATGACATATATTTTTTAATCAATTTTTGAAAATCTAAAATTATCTGTGTTTACAAACAAATACTATGTAGAAATGCTTTTTTAACGTGTCTCATCTAGACAGGCGAGAAGAGTGTTGTGAATACTTTTTAATTAACATTGACTTTGATACGCACGTGAGCATTTATCAGGTTGACGTCCTTGAAATGAAAGAAATGCATGAACTTACTATTACAATAATGAAACAAGCACATATGTGTGCTAAAATTTGTGCAATGTTGAGTGATTTATCACCTTTAGTTGACAGATTTCTGCAAAAACATTGAAGGTGTTAACATAAAATTTATGAAAGTATGGCATTTCAGAAGTGACATGTTTTATCTTTACGTCGCTCATTTTCGTAATAAAGCAGTACATAATAATGATGTTGATAATTATTCGGTCCGTGTAGTTTTGGATTTGCTGTTGCTTTATGTATGTTAAAACGATCAATAGTTCTGAAAGCATTCGATTCCAAACCAATATGGTTAACCTCAAGAGCAACATTCTGATATATCTGGTATATCACTAAATGCTAACAACAGTCTAACTACTTCTGAGTGGTTTTATTAATTGCTCTCAAATTTTCGACAGTACGAATCCTAAGTACCAATTACATACAGGCATTTATAGAACTTATAAACACCATAAAACACATCTAAGATAATATAGAATTATATCAGTCATGGATATGTCTGATCTTTTACAAAGTATTACTCATCAAAACGTAACGGTGCTGATTGCAAGGTCCTAAAATACGAAATATTTTAAAACCAAGTACTGACTCAAGAAACAATTACAAACGTTTAAAACCAATCGAGTTTCCATCAGTCTCTGCAGAATATTAATACCTTTAAGTCTTCTTCAAGAGTTTGCTTTGATCAATAGACTGTCTAATGACGGATACGTGGCATGCCGCATGGACTTCATGAGTATGTACAACACGACCCATTATCTGACTCTAATACAGCTCATACGTATTGCTTTGTAATCACGAACTACTTTTACATCTTTAATGCGGTTACCTGATGCAATACAAGCACTGGTTTGGAATTATCTAAAAATAAAGATAACATATTATATAAAATCATGCACCACTTGAAGTTATTCTATTAACTCGGCAATTAAATACTCCTGTGTTTTTGGGCAGTTATCAAGCATCATCAACGAACATACTTATCGCGTTAGTAACAACATCATTTTGATAAACGGATTTGATGCTTTTAATTAGAATGCAGGGATTTTCGATTCTAATTTACATGAGCTGTATCTATTATATTGTTAGATCATAACAACGGCTAGTACAGCAATCACAATAGTAAAATGTCCATTAGAAGGTTCATCAGCAATGGTACGATCAACACGGGTAACTTCAGCAACAGTAGTTATATAAATAGAAATATTCCATCAAATTGGCCATCAAAATAATAGTTCTTAAAACATTGCGTGCATACATACGTTATCGCACGTGCGATATTACATAGGTGATTTGGAAAAGTAACACATACAGCTCATGTAAATTAGAATCGACCATCCCTGCATCAAATCCGTTTATTAAGATGTTGCCGTTAACTAACGCGATAAGTATGTTCGTTAATGATGCTTGATAAATGCGCAAAAAAACCAGGGGTACTTAATTGCATAATAATAGAAATACTTCAAGTGGTGCATGGTTTTATATAATCTGTTATCTTTATTTTTAGATAATTCCAGACCAAAATGTTTTGCCAGTGAGTCAGGTACATGTGTAACCCAAATAATAGATGTAAAAGTAGATCGTAATTACAAAACATTACGTATGAGCTGTATGAGAGTCAGATAGTGGGCGGTGTTTCACACACTCATGGTGTCCCTGAGGCATCCTACTTAATCCTCATTAGACAGTTTATTGATCAAAGCGTACTCTTGAAAAATACTTAAAGGTACTAATATACATCAGAGGATAATGGAAACACTTTTAAACGTTTGTAATTGTTTCTTGAGTCAGTACTTGGTTTTAAAATATTTCATATTTTCTTAAACATCTTGGAAGCATCTTGGAATAAGCTCAGTTAATATTTTGTGATTGATACTTTACAAAAATTAGACGTACCAATGACTTATATAACCTATAAATAATTGATACATATGATACCTATGACTGGAAAATTCGTGAGCAATTAAAAGGACCACTCAAGAGTAGTTAGACTGCTCTGAGCATTTAGTTATATATCTAATCAGAATGAAGGTCTTGAGGTTAACCACATGGGTTTGGAATCAAACGCTTTCAGAACTATTGATCGGTTTAACATACACAAGGCAATAGCAAATCCAAAACTAGACGGACCGAATAATTATCAACAATATCATTATGTAAAGCATGAGCGACGTAATGATAAAATATGTCACTACTGAAATGCCATACTTTCATAATTTGATGTTAAAACCTTCAAAGTTTTTGCAGAAAATCTGTCATTTAAGGTGATAAATCGCTCAACATGGTACACTTCGCAGCATACTATTTTGTAAACTAATGTATGCTCACGTTCATATTTAATTCAGTGTTAATTTAAAGGAAGTCACAAAACCTTTCTCGTCTGTCATGTTTTTATGGTAACGAGTTATGTTTCAACTAACAAAATTGACTTGTTTGAATTTGTTTGTAAACATTCGAAATTTTACATTTTAACTTAAATGGTACATTATATGACTATTTGGAGTTTCCGTTACCTCTGAAAACAAATTTAAATTTATTACCTACTTTTTAGAATGATATTGTTCACTATGTCCCTTGATGTCTAAAAATTGCAAAAATATATGATCGACAGTTTTAACTGAAGCTCCATAATTTGGTTATGTTGTTCAAACATTCTGAGAAATACAAGACTACAACTAATGCAACATGTGAAATATTCCAGCACATTCCTGTTTACCAATCACAGATGTTATGGTGTGGGTGTACACAGGAATGGAATTTCGTAAGAGTTTTTTTGGATGATAAAAACTGTCCATAACACTTCCACAAAACGATTTGTTAATGTCATGTGCATTGCTACCTGTAATATTCACCGAATAAACGAGAGAAAACGAGTCATACACACACCTGTTCATGTGTCTATGAGTTATAATGTCAATTATTTTTATAAATGGAGAAAGTTTTTTAGAATTTTTTCTGGTAAATCAATCAATGTCGAACCTCTGCATTGTGCACGCTTGTCTTCCACATTTTAACAGTAGTCGTAAAAAATCGATTTTTTTAAACATAACCGACATTTTAATGCTAGTTTTGTTGGGAAAGCTTCCGGAAATGTGTTGGACGTCTGTTCATAACGTGTAACTGTTACACGATTTGTGCCACCGGAAACACACGGCACAAACTGTTGACAGAATGCCAATCGAATGTGTGTCAATAATTTATATTGTGATTTGAATTGGGTTCCGTCTGTAAATTATAAGTTTATATTTGACACAATGCTTCTATTTCCCCATCTTTATGTTATCATTGTATTACAACGAGAAATAACTAAACGTGTAATTTTATACGTTTGTATGTCTGCAATTTATTTGTACATGTATTATTAAACGTGTTATGTTGTAGTTTACGGTTATGTGTTTGTATATATAACTAAACTATGAGCAGTTGTCAGGAGTCAAAACCAAGTTACAGTATAACCTTTCCTGTGTTTGGAGGTCAAACTTTGTTAATTCCAAATTGACCTGGAGCACATATGTAGGTGAAAGTAAAAGTATGAAGGAAGGATTGTCTCGTCTGTGTGTCTGTGTTAAAGTACTCTGTCGTAAAGTGCTATCGGAACAGCACTCAATCATCAAAAGAAATAAATAAATAAATTGGATCTATAATTAGACTAGAGTGATTAACTAATTCATTAGAGGAAGCTAATTGTCCCACTTCATAGACAAGTATGTAAGTGCTAAACTAGACCATTATCAATTTAAGGTAACTACGGATGATATTTTAGTAATTTAGAAAGATATTTAGGTAATGTAGAAAGATACTTAAAGTCACATTAAGTCTTAAACTGGAATTGTAATAAATTATAACTTGGTAACCTTTCTGCAGAATGTTGTAATTTGAGCTCTTTAGTTGATTCCCAAATGTGAAAAACACCATCAGATAGAAGTTAATGTAGTCAAACATCCAGATGGTTTGTTGAAAAAATGACAATTTGTAAACAATAAATGCAAGTACTACTTATGCATGATCTAAAGTCTAAGGGGATCAACCCTTGCAAACTTAGTATTTTGTTCACCATACAATTTGTTAAATTCGATATTTGGTCTATTATTTCGACAAATATAGTTAACATTCTATCGCGAGTGTTGGTCATATGTTAAGAAACAGCACAATGGTTCCATAAATCATTGCATGTAATGGATGATCGGAAAAAAGTTGCGGGAGCAATAATGTGACTTTAAACCTTATTTCTATTTGACCTATCCATCCCCTATTCATGACGACCTTCAATAATATTATATATAATAGTATATCAAAGTTTATGTAATTATTTATGTGGGAGTGGTTGTAATGATTTTGATCTATTCATATTCGTGGAACGTGTGACAATACTTTAAAAAAAAAACAAAAAAAAACATTAAATTTTAATCGTTCTCGCGCGTATATACGAATACGAAAATTTATTTTGCATAAAGCATAATACAATGCTTTTAAAAATATGTACAAATAGGAGATGAAAAACATGAGTTTTCAGCAGACAAAATAATAATATGAAATATGCATTGCATGTTCGAGTCCTGACTGGCTTCGTAATGGGTCTGGTCAGATTAGACGCACATTATTCCACCAGTCAGAAACAACTGCTTTGGTTTATCTATGGACATTAACTTCAGAGAAACACTTAGACACTATTCATATTAGCACAGTTTGAATGTGGATAATCTTGTGTAGTACTTGATTACCAAGTGGGTACCTCTTTATATAATTAGTATTAGATAATCGCTTCTGGCTAAATATAAATCCATTTATATTTAATTTTGGTAATTGCGTGATTGTTCAAGTGAACGTTAAGGTCGGTAATGATAAATTTAAAAGTCCGTAGTGATATAGTTTAACCTACATTTGTGTATGATATTTTATGAGGCGTCGTGTTGCATGTCGGCAATAAGTGTTTTCTTATTTAAGTCATCACTTACTCCTTTATCATTGTCGAATACAGATACCCGGAAGTTATATATCATGATATATTCAATTACATGTTTGCAATGCATCTGTCATTCTTTGCTAAACATTAGATCGGAACTTGTGAAGTTATCATGCATTATGTACAATGCATTGCGACAAAACTGCAAAGCAATGTTTAGTCTCTGAAGGACTCATTGGCCAATAGAGACGCATTCTAGAAAAAATGAAGAAATCGGACAGGGAAAGCAGCATCAAACGGTTTTGTGGCATTCAACACATTGACAACTTGGAACAGCAATAAAACAAACTTAATACTATATAGCAAGGTCAAGGTCGACATCCCAAACCCTCATCTGGACTATGGATTAATCATGGAAAGAGTTGTTTTGAAAGTAAACATCACGTACATCGTACAATACAGCAGCCTGTGTATCTGGGAGTTATCTTATCCTATCTAATCAATGTAATCGTACATGTGTAATCAGTGTGCCTGTAATAGTTAGAAAACATGAAAATAAAATAAAACATTGGATGCACTTGATACTCTACGCTGTACGGAATCGGGACCACTAGTATTTATCAGTCCGTCATTAGTGCTTAACCAGGAATAGTAATGGTGAACATCCATTGTTATCAAATTCAATATCCATTAGTACAAGCACTACGTTTATGTCCTACTGGACGGTCCGGGGGTATGTTTCCCCGGAGAAAAATTGTCAGCGTATCCTCTAGACTAGAATGAGAGGTTGGGATGCACTACATTTGCATATAACTGACCGTCTGATTTCAAAGTGTAGCGGCGTCCCGTTGCAGCGCCAATATTGTCAAACTAGAAGGAGCGCCAACACAAAGTATACCGTCGAGTAACCTGAACTCGTGATACCCTAGTAATCGTTATAGTTGAACTTCTTTCAATATCAACATTGATATTTTAGTTATGGCACCATTAGTGGGAAAATCGGGAAAAGGTTGGAAGATTTAATTTGACCTTTTAATGCTGCGATATTAGATACACGTGTACGTTTGGTTAATAACCGCCTGTTGTATTCTTACCATTGCGAAAATGGTTAATTGACTGTATGAAACACAGAAATGAAAGAAAAGGCATTTAAACATCAGAACTTCCAACTACAAAGTATTTTTACAAATGTATACATGGATATAAATTGCAAATGTCAATAAGAATAAAGAATGTCAAATATCACAATAGAAAAATAATATTGCAGTGGTACATTTGTAACTTATGATACGTAAGTAGGATTATTATTGCCGAAAACTGGTTCATATAAACAATATTACAAAAAATGATTAATGCCAAATCTTACATGTCATTAATGTATTTTGGTAAACGTTTCCTTAAATCTTTCCGTTTATAGGCGATTCCACAAATTTACATATTAAATGCAAATGTCGTGACAGGAAATACATTCTTGACAAAAGTCTTGATATGTCGAAAAAGTTCCGAATACACGTACAATCAAAATGTATTGTACGAATAATATTTCATTCTGTTGCAACAAATATGTCCAAAAATTTTATTTCAAAGCCTTAAATGGCAAATTTCTTTATGACACAATGTTACTCATATCATTAGTTAATTCGCTTGCTGCATAATTCATACATAAACTATCATATATCATGAGAATAATTATAATTAATAAATTTTGATAACATTTTATACTAAATACGCCAAATCTGCGCTTTATGCAAGGAATGTGCATACTCTTAAAACGCATTTACAGATATTTGATTTATATATTTTGCATGCATTGTTAAAGCATGATAGAACGATGCATCGCGTTATGACAGAATCCGTTACGTTGCTGTGCTGCACTTGTTATCCCGTATTCACTTAAGAGTAGTTATCATTCATAGTTACTTCCAATTTATCTTTTATGTTTTTATATGGATGAAATTCAAATAGAAATCGTACCATTCATTGCGTATCTAACATGTTGGCTTGCTTGAAATATCCATATTTGGTGCTTTGGGTGATTCGGTCTATGACTGACTTTTGCGACGATATTTTGTCCTTTTCCAAGAACTGAGTATCTGATTTTTTTGTGTACGCTTTTGTAGCGCGAGTTTGTTTCACACGGTGGGGTTGCTAGCGCTGGACTTGGGGCCGTCGTAGAAAACTTACTAACATATGTATTTCCGGCGTTCCATAATCATGCAATAATATGAACCGAATGATGGTTTTGTCTGTTTACATCTTGTCTGCGACAAACAAAGTTAAATATTGTTGTCGATAAACATAAGGAGGACTACTTATCTTGCTACAAATTGGGATCCTTACGCAAGCCTGGTAATTTTTTATCCTGGGCATTGAGCATTTCTTCGATGCGTTTAAAGGCGTTTGCAAGCCCATATGACAGCCCCACTCTTTGCAATATTATGCCATAATCCATATTTAACAATAATTATTTACAATACAACTTAATTGCTGAATGTTGAAACTGATGCTACTTCATCATCTGTTGATTTAATAAAGATGAAATATGAATCATTACGTCATGATACGCCAACTGAATCTGAATGAGCTATAATGTTTTTTTTGGAAATTTAAATATGGATCCCACATTTTGATACATTTCAATTACTTGGTGTGACACCTTCCATTTCTATTTTAATACATAATTTCATAATCTGATGCATTCAAATTCTATTGGGGTTAGTCATTATAATTTGAAATCGTAAAGTTATAATTTCAATGAAATCGGGTTCATCATTACATGGTATGTGGGGTACAAACTGCTGGGTGGTAACAAGGTTGATTAAGTTAAAGTTAAGACGCATACTCATACATTGGGATTGTTTATGAAAAGTCCTACATGTAGTATTATTTATTACATCAGGCTGTAGTAATTTAGTGAGGATGTGAACTTTTTATTGCTATTCCAGGATTTGCTTATGTGCACCCATTTAATCGACCACTCCCAGGTCCAATTTCCTTATTGTCCGTTACGAATACGTTTGTAATTTACACATGTTTTCATGTAGAATTCGTATAACTTCTCATTAGCAATAAATTTTGTGAAAAGGAGAATTTTGCCGTGGAATCCCGGCAATGATACATGTATGACCCATTCATTTCATTATGCTTCCGAACAGGATTACCTGAGATGCGTCGTAAATCAATAATGCATGATATTACGTTAAAGAGGCGTTCCCTATAACTTTGATCGTTTAAATCGATTCAGGAATAGTATATATCAAAGAAAATCATTATTGCTTATACTCTTCAAATTTCAACAAAAGCTCCCACTAATTACCGAGAAAAGAATGAAAACATATTTCCGAAACAAGCCAAAATTGTCACGAGTTGTTTCCCTTTGACCACATTATAATAAATCTCTGGAAGCGATAAATTATTATTGGTGATTTAAATAGATTATTGACATCATAGAGACATATTTGAGCACACTTTCTTCTGACAAATTAGGACTATTGCTAGTGCTTTGTACATTTGTCTCATTTAATATGATAGCAGAGAAAAATATTCTATTTACAGGGAATGCCTCTTTAACTGCTGTCCAATAAAGGATAAGTGTCAATCAAAGATGGGGAAATCACGTCAGGTAGATTTTACGCATACCAGTCATCCTAATCTAGTTATATTATGACTTAGGGCCATCATAGGTTCAACATTAAAAGATAACGTATATCAAGTGATAATCCTACATGAAAAAACACTACTCAAATTGATGCCGAAAGAATGCATTGATTTAAAAGTCAGATTTTATAGAATATACACGAGACAAAGAAAATTCAGTCAGGAATATATAGATATAAGGTTGCCTGCAAGACTCGTTTATTCCTTCTTAAATGATGAGAAGTGCGAACAATCCTTCTAATGTCAAGATAACTTCGAGATAAACAGTACATATTTAATATATATAGATATTAAAAGTATCTATGGAAACATTTTCCTTTTTGTACTTGTTTCGTCTTTTCCTATTACTAGTTTTATGACAATCTTATTACATAGTTTTACTAAATCAAATAATAAATCACGTGTTTTACCCTACAAAATGATATATTACGTGCTTGTATCAGATTAAAGTTTTTACACTTCATATAGTATGATAAAGTCAGATAATACGTGTAGATTTATAACTCGACTGAACGAACATGACCTAAATCCAAAAGGATAATACGATATCAGACAGTGAAGGTAGCACGGAACTGAAATACCCGCGCAAAAGAAACCAGAAATAACACACAGAAGAATCGAAGGGGCGAATGGAATGACGCCTAGCAATTTCATATCTCGTAGGGATGTAAAAACATAATGAATTGTAATGTCAAAACGCGATGTACGGTTAACAGACCAAGTAATGCGTAGATCTTTGACATCATTTTATTCCTGACTACAGCATGTATAAGAATGACGGTAATATCGATAACTATGCTATTCGTTGATATTTTAGCACCTTGCAACCACCTGTAGTGTGTGGATTTTACGCTGCGCAAACTGCTAGTAGCATAGGCATAGGCATTGGGAAGGCCACAAGAGCTTGACTTAGCAAGGCATAATTTATCTGGTAGCATCGTTATCCTTTGGAATATCTTCATTCATTTTTTTTAAGATTTATATTTATTTCAAACGGCATGGAAACTAATGAAAATGTTTTCAGTTGCAACGAAGTTATTTCCTACACGTAACTGTATATTCAATGTGAAATTCGGAAGCATAGACTTTCCGGCAGCGACCACCTAGCGGTGTGATGAGCAGCAATATGCGGGCGTACTGTAGGGTGGACCGACTGCCAATATTGGCATGTGTCGGACGTTTTTTGGTAATGTCCTTACATTAAATAGTTGCGGTTTGGTTTTTTGGAACCAAATACTATTGGCGTGATAGTTGCGGTTTGGTTTTCTGGAACCAAATAATATTGGCGTGATAGTTGCGGTTTGGTTTTCTGGAACCAAATAATATTGGCGTGATAGTTGCGGTTTGGTTTTCTGGAACCAAATAATATTGGCGTGATAGTTGCGGTTTGGTTTTCTGGAACCAAATAATATTGGCGTGATAGTTGCGGTTTGGTTTTCTGGAACCAAATAATATTGGCGTGATAGTTGCGGTTTGGTTTTCTGGAACCAAATAATATTGGCGTGATAGATGCGGTTTGGTTTTCTGGAACCAAATAATATTGGCGTGATAGTTGTGGTTTGAAAATATAATTTCAACATTTATTGATATATTTCCATAGTGATAAATGGTAACATAAATTGATCAGACGTTGAAAACGGAGGCTCAGGGAGTTGGTAATTTGTGTCATTTTATTTATAGCAACAACTATTAGTGATACATTTGTTTAATATTTCGGTAATACTTTTGCAATATTTGCATTGTTTCTGACTGTCGGATGGCATGTTTCTTCTAAGGGGGTCACATAACAAACGTTATGTGTTTGTTATGTGCTATATACTTCTCTATTCTTCCAAACTTATCAAATGTGAATTATTAAAAGCTATATAATAAGATAATGTCCTATGTTATGTAGATAAAATGCGATGCATGCAACAGAATTTTTGTAATTCCGTGACATAGATTGATTGTTGGTAGGAATAAGCTTTTATATGTAGGTTAGAAACCACCAAATAAATTTGCTCTTTAGCTCAATGTAAATTGTAGGCCCCAATTTTCAACTTTTTTTAGTCTATGGCCACCTTGAACACATATATCATTGTAAAGAGGAGCATTTGAGCTTCAAAATAATGCATTAAAAAAGGGGGGTCATGCATCTTCTAAGAAAATGTTTGTCCTTCAAACACGGTCTATCCGTTTTTACCCATGTCCGGATTTATAAGTTCTGGGTTTTACCCTAGTCTACTTTCACTTTGGTATCAAGAACAAAATGGCGGAATAATACAAACATTACAGTTTTACAAGACCACATGCATATTTACCAACCATTTAAACTCAATTTCATCAATCAAATCCACATTTGGCAAGAAATATCTCCATTTACAGGCAAACCGAAGTTTTTTTAAGGACTACTTAAGTGTATCACCACTTGGTCCGCGGATGCATTTAGTGGTTATTTACCTGTATAGGATAATGACGTTCATAAAATTGACCTGGTTGCAGTTATGCAATTCCATGAGGTAATTCACTTCACAGCATGTCGATATGCATTGCATGATATTGAACGTCTCACATACTTGCACTACCAATGTAATGTAATGCGAATGGCATGTTACCATCACGGTGTTATTCAAGTGCATGCATAAAAGATACCTTCTGCAATCCATCTTTTTATCTCTCATTTATATATACCAGAAATGGAGTACGGCCTAAAGACGTCCAGCGCCATTAATACAGTGTATACATATGGCTGGTACATTGGCAGTGTACTCAAAATTGAAATACAACTTTTGTTAGACAAGTAAAGTTGTACCAAGATTCTCAGCCGTTAAGAATCACGTGTACATCTTTCGACCAAACGCCAAACAGACGACTATACGATAATGCAACGCATTTTTGTTACACGTGTCATATCATCTAGAAATGAGATAAAACATGTGCGTATTCATTGGTCTCGTTTGATATAAATAAACTTAACACACTTATCGTTTTTTTGTATGCGAAAATGTATGACACTATATAATCATGTTAAACAAATTATCTCTACGATGAATATACGTAATATCCAATGAGGAGGATTACTGATTAATCATGGTGTTCTTTACAAACCTTTCAATGACCTTCACTGACACAAATAGTCCGTCGGAATTAAATATTGCATCATAAAGGTAGTGTGAATTGCATTCATGGTAATCCAGTAGCGACACATTATGCGATCGCAAGCAACAAACTGCGAAGCAATGTCACAGCGAGCTATTTAATTATAACCTTGATATTGCATCAGCGTCACAATTTTGTTTTCCTTAAATACGTATTTGTTATTGCAGACATGCTCACCGATGAGTTATCCATCTGTTACTTTATACATGGTAATGTACTGGTTCCTGTTAGTACATAGTATCCCGACATACTCGCAGTGTATGTTTAAAGTTTTATTTAATGCTGTATATTGTGACATATAATTCTGCTCAATGTAATTCTAGTTGGGGAAAATATGTCCATTTTTGGCCGATTTTGTTACCGGAATGACAATGACTCAATATTTTACAGACACACACCCAACACCTTACTCGACCTTGTAAGGATGGGAGCAGCACTGACAAATAGGTATGCTTAGAGAAATCCAAGATGGCGTCCAAGATGGCCACCAAAAAACGAAAATATCAGTGTTTGCCTATATATAGCCCCTGTGACATTAGAAATGACATTTCTTATGGGAATAAGTCATTTTAACAGTGTATGGTATGTTGTTCTTGTCATATTAGGTGAGTTTGGTGGATAATTTTGAACATGGAACGTTATTTAGTTGTTTTTCATCATATTTATCATCAAATTGAGGCAAAAATTAGGAGTAGGGGTAAGATTTTTAACCACCCATGATTATTCTTACCACATTTATAACAATTCTTGTGTTAAGTATATGCTATATAGTTGGGGAATTACAAATACTAACAAATGTACAAAATAAAAGTACTTAAATATTGACAATACACTATAAAAGTGGGTGGGGTACGAATTTCTTAAAATCTACGAAAAGCATCAATATTTTACTTAATACAATTTATACATATTTGAGAAACTATACCGTACAGAAAACAGTTTGCTTTATTTAACTATTAGGAAAGTCAGAGTGTGTTGTAATTTATGCATCTTTCAATTAAATATTGGAATACTTTGTCAAATTTTCCTATTTCAGCCCAAAAGTTACAATTTCCTCATGGTCTGGTGACAATTTGGCTAAAAAATCAAGGGGGTCTGCCATGAAAGGCAACAAGAGGTGTTATATACCAAAATGTTCGGGAAGGTCTGCTTATTCATAAAAAGGCGGGAGCCTTTCGTGGGGCAATATAGCGTTATGCGAAATCCAAGATGGCGTCCAAGATGGCCGCCATAATTTACACCTGATAGTATATTATCTAATGTGATTTTTATTTATGTATTAACTGACAGGTATTAGCCTGGATATTATTCATTTGATGATGTACATTAACTGGACATGCTGTACTGACCACTTAAAGGTCAAGGTCAATTCCATTCCACGGTTAAACTATGAAAAATAGCTGAAAAATAGATATTTCCTCTCTAACTTTCTTATTTAAGCAAATGTTTGGTATTTAAGTTGGCATTAAATGTGATAAAATAGTTTGTACACATATATTCTTTAATTATTAGTTCAGTTTTCAATGCAAAATACTAAGTCTGACACTGTTATGCGTGTACACGTTGACTGAGAAGGTATTCTTAGGTAACTGCATCCGTAATTTGAATTTTTAAGTTTTCTAATATAAAGTTGTCATTCTAATAGTACATATATAAATAAGTATTTTATCAACATTGCTCATATCTACTCTATACTTTTCTCATTAGAGTTAGGACCGTAGGGGTAAAGTTGATAATAATGAAACATGTTCCAAAGATGACATGATTTGAATTTGGTTATTAATCATTTGAAATGATGAAGTTGAATATTAGCAAATATGTACTTGTTACAATATTTGTAAAAAATGTCATACAGGGTGTTTCATAATATCTGTCCACATTACAAATTAATGCCATGAGAACATGCTTGGTCTTTTCTGATATGTTCATATTCCATTGGAAAGCCAACATTTCACCATTTTATTCGGTATATAACATGACAATTTTGCTATCAAAGCAATCCAGAAAATAAGATTCTTGCAAAATGTCACGTTTTGATAATTGATAAAATGACGTTCAAAATGATTTTTATCCCAAAATGATAGCATAGCTTGTAAAGTATTGAACGATATAACACTGTTTATTACCCACGTAATATATCGACTACAAAGTTTAGATACTATACAACAAGTTCAGATAAATTAGTGGTACAGTTAGTTTTGGTTTCTAGTTGCTAGGCAACGAAAGAACTTAACCACACACTGTCAGATAATTCTCACTTGTAGCCAAGTAAACAGGTGACTGGCTCTATAGACGAATATTTTTTCAAAATGGATGTGATAAATTCACAAAGAGTCGTATTGAGTCTACAATACTGCCATTGAAAGCAATTGGTGACTTTAAAAACTAGATTTTGAAAGAGAAACGACTAAAGATCACCAAGTCGGTTACCGGTACTTTGTATTAATTAAAGCGAGAACGTAGCGTTTTGCGTTAGATTCTTGCGTCGCCTAGCAACTGGTAACCAAAACAACTGTATCACTCATAAGTGGTTAAATTATCACAAATGGATTAACCTTTCACATATGTATAATATTCATTTTTTTAAACTGGTTATATCATGCAATACTTTAAAATAACATATTATTCAACTTGGGAAACAGATTAAATATGGACGTCATTTTGACTTTTATCGAAACAAATGACTTTTTGGGGGAATTCTTAATTCCTATCTTGCATTGATAGTAACATTGTCATGTTATATACTGAATAAAATGGTACAAAGCTGGCTTACCGTTGGTATATAAATATATCAGATGAGATCACGTATTTGCTCATGGTATTAGTTTGTAATGGGGACTGATATTATGAAACACCCTGTATTAGAGGTCAACTGTCAAATTTTGAATTTCGTAATTTGCATTGTAAGTATGAGCACAATCAAGTAAAATAATACAGAAATAGATAGTATTTTTTATGTTGATTTGATTACTTTAACAAAAACAAAACGAATATACCTTGATTCTTCGATAGAAAATACTTATTGTAACCATGGCAACTGAAAATATGGTTTCCAATATTGCTGCCATCAGCTTCACTCATGTTTATAAAATAAAACTTATAGTTAAGTCAAATTAGCATTGAAGGCAAAAGTAGTTGCTGCAAGAGTTTCTTTTTTGGTCACCCCTCTTTTTCTGTGCATAATACTGACCTTGGTTTGCTATTTTATACAGTCATTAGTCCTTCCAAGTCCCTACTATGACTGCTGCCCACATCATAGCCCTTAGGGCGGTTGGTGACTACTTCGAAAAGTCTTGAGTCATTCTAATCAATGGCCTGGCCACAACCCGACGTGCGTGTTTTTGCAAGGCTGTGGTCACTACGTTTTTTTCGAAAAGGAAGGAAGTAAGAATGAAGTACGTCGATGCTGGTTACATGCAAAGCCTTTCCTGACTGTAATAAAAAAAACTGTGTGAATCGTGCGTTGCACACTTGACAAGTACGTTGCACATGACTACAACGTGCGCACATTGTACACTCGACTGACAATTGTCAAGTTATTGTGTAAGGAGACAGTACATGTACGTACTGATCATGTGCGTTGTAGTTGACAGTAGAAGGCACACATATTGCAAGAGCGTAGCATGTGTCTGAGTGCTCAGAAAAACGTACGAAGGCCATACTGACCGTCCTCGTACATATTTCTATGTATCACGTGCGTTTTGCACACAGACACCGCATACTTGCACGCATGTCCAGTTATGAGCACCGTTTTAGAGATAATGCCTGTGAGTCCCACATAATTCAGGTTGCCTCGTTTTCTCAAATGATATAATGTAGATCTATGACTTTTCCCTACATGGTATGTCCCAAAATACCACTTAGGATCAAAGTTCCATACATTGGGGAAAGTACTAGGGATGATTGTTCCCTACACTGGTGAGTATCACAAAGTACTAGGGGTGAAAGTTCCCTACACCGGTGATTATCACAAATTACTAGAGATGAAAGTTCCCTACTCTGGCGAGAATCTCATAGTACTATGGATGACAGCTTTTTACACTGGTGGGTCCCTCACTAAGTGCATACCTAGGATTTATCAGGCAGTTGAGATAATAGTGATCGCAGCATATGACCTCACAGCAATGAACTTGACAAACAAGTTTATGGGTGTAGACTGACCAGTCGTTGTTTAAAAAGGCGTTGAAGTATCTCCAGGTATAGCCATCCCAGACCATGTTTGGTACCCATCATCTCCAAGTGTAGTCATTTAACACCATGTTTTGTACCCAATACCTCTATTTCAGCCTTGCTAGACTATGCTTGGTACCAGTCACATCCAAGTGCAGCCATACCAGACCATGTTTGGTATCCACCATCGCAATGTAGGCATGTACAGCCCTAACATGGCGTGTTTGGACCCACAACCTCTAGGTAGAGCCTTCATAGACCATTTTAGTTCCCGCCATCTCTAATTACATCTATCAATGACCATGTTTGGAACCCACCACTTCCATTTGCAGCCCACCCAGACCCTGTTTGTAACAAACAACCTCTGTATCCAGCCACCCCATTTCATGTTTTGTATCCACCATCCCTATTTACAGCAATACTATACCATATTAGGTAACCATCTCCTATGAGTGCAGTCATCCCGAAACCTAATGGTTACCCACACCCTTACCAGACATGCCGTTAAAGACTACAAACACACAAGGCCCTTCGTCCTATAACTTTTAATGAAAGAATTTACTCTCTGAACGTACGATAGCACATCTACATCATAATACACAGTACGATGAATTACAATATGATGATTTGCGCCGAAAGTATCAAATATTTTGTTGTTTGACCTTGAAATGACCAAGACCTTGAATGGCCAATGTTTGTCTGTAAAAAGTACAATATAAAGTTGTTAATATTATTCAAAGATTTATTTTATTCCATTAGAATTAAAAATGGTAAACTTGAAAACTAAGAATTTAAGATACGGACGCATAAACTCAAGAAATCGATCTTGATCAACATGCACATGCACATAAATGCCGTTTGTTGCAAAGTTTTCGAATTAAAAACTGACCTTGTGGTATGAAAATACGTGTATTTTTCACATTTTAAACAAGTCAAACCCTAAATTTAATATAATATGTTGCAACATGATATGAAGGGAGAAAATATCACATGCTCAGCTTATCATCCAATGCGATATTGAAATGACAAGTGGTCTGTGACCTCAAAGTGGTCACTGCTGTATGCCTGTTTGATACACATTATCAAATCAATATTTCTGCAAATATGTGTCACTACATCCATATATAAACATTATCTAAATGTCACATTGAAACATAGAAATGCACGTTTATTATTGATTTATAACGCCATTTTGGACGCTATATCAGATTTCCAAGTTCACACCATTCATATGACAAAGATATGCATTTTTGCTCGAGTAAACATTGCAATTAGATGACATTCTGTATCACATTTGTTGTAAAAACCATGCAATTTAATTCAAATTATTTTAGGTAAAATACTGACTTAAACATGTTTTAAAGTTTTGACCTCTAAATGACATTGACTTCCATCATTTGACCTTGGTAAAAAATTCATGTCGGAGGTCTGCATATGTTTATTAATGGCACTACATGTACTTGTTTAATATAATAAGTATTGTCTACTTATTGGTAACACTCATGAGATTTTGACTTGTAATTGGCTCATAAAATGGTTGTTACATAGGCCGCCATCTTGGTTTCCATGATAATTAACCTAACTCTCTCCAGGATTTAAACCTTAGACACCCCTTCTACACGAATAAACAAATACATGTATAATAGAAGGAAATGGTACTCGCTGAAGCAAAATCAACTAAAGATGTTTTTCAATGTAAAAACGTGACTTGAACCATATTCTTGAATTTTCACCTTCTAATGACCTTGACCTACATGACCTTGGTAGACAGATTAATTTGAACGCCGGCCTTGACATCAGTTTGTAATAAGGTTGCTCTTACTTGGACATGTATGCGCTATTTACACATATAAACCCGGTGATATCAAATGCAACGCATACAGTTATGTCATGATAATCGCAGAATTATGAAAATTTTCAATTGTGGTAGGGTTAGCGAATTCGTTCTTATTTTATCATTTTTCAACTCATGACCATAAAATAAATTTTGTTATGCGACTAAGTGATGCCACATTGTGATTACGTACATCAAAAATTATTTTTGCCATATTTGTGCCTATAACAGATAACTTTTTGGGGGTAAAACACATTTTTTACACATTTTTTGCCGTTTGACCTTCAAATGACCTTGACCCTGACATTTTATAACCTTGACACAGAAAACATTTTGGAGCACTATATATATGATTTAACTATTGTACAAATTCATATTTGCATACAAGTGTACATACTTAGTACAAATGGTTAGATAAAGATGGGGTGTGTGCAAAAACATGACGGGAAATATGGACGCCATTTTGGTTTCCATGGTAACCGGCGTGATGTAAGCTGTCCATACATGCAGAAATCAAACTTCACACACTCCTCTACACAAATAAACCAAGAAACGCTCTGGACTATTTTTGCACACAAAGAATTCCAGATGCTAGACAAGAAAAATGTCTAAAATATTCGGGAAAATGTCAAAATTAGACCTTTACCTCTGATTGTGACCTTGCCATCAAATGTTTGCAATTGAGTAATATATTTTCATAATTGCTGGGATATTGTGAGGTCACATACCATGTTTCATTAAAATATGTTTATTCGCTAATAAGATATTAGGTTTTATCGTAGATAGTGAGAAATACTAATATGTAGCCATACGGTTGCCATGGAAACGCTGATTTAAGTGCTTTATACATAAACCTCAGTGCTGCTCCCATCATTTTTATCATCACCAAGCCATATGCTTACATATCTGAAAGTATCTTTCCATTGTCATTCAGGTAACAAAATTTCGAAAATTATCCCCTACTATTCCTTTTTGTGGGTTATTTACTACGTCTTGCGTATGTTATGATGGTTAGACTGTAAACAAGCCAATTAAACTATAATTAAACGTGACAGAATCAATGTCTTAAAGGATACTAAAATCCTAATGTGTTGTCATTATGTCTTCCGTTGCCTGATTATGTTGCAAGAGTGCTTTTAAAATGTAGGTTAAATATTATAAATGATTTTTCAAAAGTACATTAGTTCGTTAATTGCAGTGTTGGCGCATTTAAAGTCGTTAAAATTAGCATTAATCTCATGATAAATGACAATTCTATGTATGCATTATGTTATTAAATAAATAAACTAATAATTTGATAAATATCATGCCACATTATGTAAAAGTCTGGACACGTCGAAAAAGTCTTTGAATGCAATCAAAATGTATTTTACGAATAACATTTCATTCGTTTGCAAGAATTATGTCCGACAATTTCATTTCGAAGCTTTATATGGCAAATTATTTTATGACACGGTGTAAATCATTTCATTAGTTTATTTGCATACTGCATAATTCATACATAAACTGTCATTTATCTGGAGATTAATTTAAATGTTAATAACATTAAATACTAAATACGCCAAATCTGCGCTTTATGTAAGGAATTTACATACTCAAAAAACTTAATTATAGATAATTGATATAATTGTGACTGCGCCTGATAAAAGGGGGCTTATGGCAAAAATTTGACATTTTCATTTTTTATTATTTCTGGAAAGAACACTATCTTACGGATATAGAATTGAAAAAAGTGGACGAATATCACAAGTCGTTCCGATTTTATGGAGGATTTAATAAAATAACTAATTGCTTTTTTGGTGGAAGATCTACAAAACTAGTGTATGTGTCAATTATGAAGAAGTAGGGTCAGGGAATCCAATATTGGTTTCATGTCTCCAACTTCATGGAAATAGTTTAATGTATTGTCAAAATATCACTTCAAATGTTTTGCAAAAACATGTTTTGAAAAATTAAATTAAACTGTTGCCATGGCAACAAAAAAGATCGTTTTGCCAAAATTTTGAAAAACAACACATTCTTAAAAAAATATGTGACACAAATTAGTTTTATTCCACATAATGTTCATTAAAATTATGACATACTTTTTTTACAATTTGGTTGCCATGGAAACAGGTAAAACAATAATAAAACACATTTTGTGCCTCAACATGAAATTCAACTTCACCATAGAGATTTAACAACTAAAAATGCTTCAATTCACATCCCTATGGAACAGAAGCTTTTTCATGGTATGACATTACATCATTTTAAAAAAAGTTGTCTGAAATGTTACCATGGCAACTGAATTATTTTTCACAAAAATAAAAAAAAATCAATTTTCACAAACTTGAATGCAAAAAATAAAGTTGTTTCCAAAGAGTGAAGAAATTATTTAATGTGCAGGTAAAATATCCTTCTCTTGTTTGCACCAGGATTCATTGCTGTGAGAGAGTATGCTGTGCTTCAATTTTTTTTGTATCACTGAAGAGGCATGTGGTTTGCAGTATAGTCATAGTCTAACATGATCAGTATTTTATAATTTGTTTTGTGTATTGTCATTCTAATTATAAGGTATTGTTTGAAGCCAACAGTTTACTTCAGTTAACCAAATGACAGCCTTACTCTTGTATACTTCAATGGGTTGTTAATAGAAAACTGACTGTGACATGCACATGTTTGCCTCTCATGCGAAATAGTACACCTTCAAAAAAGAGGGACAATGTGGTACTTGGTTATCTTTAAAGTAAACTAAGTAGCCATTCTTCATAAGAATTACAAAAATCCCAAAATGCTGCCTCTACTACATGCACTTTTTTATTCAAGATAAGGTTGAGTGAGTGACATCTAAAAGCTGTAAATATACATTTAGTTGGAGAATGATAATTCAACATGCTACTTTTGACACTTTTTAAAACACATGTAGTGTAATATTTCTAGTCACAGGAAATCCATGTAAATGTATAACAGTCTACCAGTGCTATGACGGATTTAATAAATAATGATATAAATATTATTACAATATTGTAATAAATAAAAACATTGATGTGCTATTAAGTGAGGACCTAGCATAAAAATTGACCATACATAAATGTATACATAACTTATACTTAAAAGTGCAGAGATCAGACAACACAGTTATACATAAACACAAATTTATTGCTGGCAAATTAATACAGAAGTAGAAGTCAAGTGGAAACAGTGGAATCAGACAATTTTCATCTTCCATTCATAGATTCTGCTTCCCTAGTACCGTTTCAGCTGAAAATATACCAAAATATAACACATAATTATACTTGTCTGACATAAACATACATGTCATTATTTGCATTACCAGTTTCAAACTGGAGGGGACTATAAGTTTCCTAATTACTTTTTAAATGTATTACTGACTCCATGGGTTCTAATCAATGACTTGATTATTGATAGTGTATAACTGAAATTATAGAAGTTTTTCAGAATCTTACATATGCATATTATATATGTTATAATGTTAAGGGATTAGTACTTTAAAAATAATATAAATGTATGCAGTATCTTTAGACATTAAGAAAATTTTGTATATATACAATACCAATTTACATTGTACCTTTGAATGGTGGCATGTGTCCTGAATACTTTTTGTTAGTACTTAGGTGTTGATTCTACCATATCTTTTTATATAATCCCACTGTGTGATCAATTCCCATAAGACATAAGCTACAAGCTACTCATACATCCTCCTCTGCAAAAAATTAAAGTCAATTAGTAAATAATAAGTTAAACCACTGTCTCAATTGTGACAAATAAATGCATAGCAGACCAAAAAATACAGTAGTTTGAAAACAGTGGCTGTTATGATAGTTAACAATCAACATGTATAATCAGTTGGATGACTTATTAGGATAAACCAACAAACTAACTGTTATACAATGCAACTTCCAATGTATGGTATCCTGACTGATACCACATACCTAACTTGAAATTATACATGATTTGGTCATATGTTAAGAAGATCAATACATGTATGAAATTTGAACAGTTGGCTTGAACCAGGCTAGAATGAACATTTAAATATGCCTACATAAGGACATGAGAGCAAACACATGATATTTAATCAAGCCAAGAAATTGCAATAAAATAATGTGAGATATTTTATGTGTGAAAATTGCAATTCGGGGGGGGGGGCTACAAAATTTACATGTATATGTCTGTACTAATACATGCACTGAGTGAATCTGAATTTAACTAGGTGTGCAACTAAACAGACAATGTTCATATGCAGTTTACAGTTATTTAAGTCAATTAGTGTTGTATAGTTCTAAATGTAGCACCTTGAAAACAGAGTAGGGAGGAGTGTAGTGTCAGCTTGTTATACATGTATTGTATAAAACGTACATTTAGATGGAGTGACAGTATTATTACATTTATAAGCTGAATTCTGAATTTCAAGCATTCATAAACACAACTTAATTACCTGTACAGAATGGAAGAGTATATCAACATGATGTGTTAGGAATTCTCCATATCCATCTACAGCTCATCCTCCATGCAATGTGTCAGATAGTTCAGCCATTTCATGGGCTTATAGTGTTGATCTACAAATGAATTAAACAAATAACTTCATGATTCAATAATAATTAATTAAACAAATAACTTCATGATTCAATAATAATTAATTAAACAAATAACTTCATGATTCATTAATAATAATGTTCAATTCAATGTAAGGTCCATATAAATGTCTAGGTACAGTTCGGAAACAGTTTAGATAAGACCATCTACATAAATTCCAGAATGTGTTTACTGAGTATTGCTCATATTCAGCGGAGTACGAAAGTTTTGAGGTCGAAACCATTTAAATTTATTGGCGATTCATAAGACTTGCTCTGCTGGGTAAAAGCTTTATGCAGCAAGTGTGCATGATATTGTTATGTTTTAAATCATGTTACAGCCCCAAAGATTATGCCTACCAGTTTTAAAACATCGATTAAACCCGTAAAAGTTATGGTTGCTATAAACAAAACATTCACTTCCGGGTGGGTCGGTTTATTTTTGAAGTCTTCAATGATGCAAATGACTATTAACCAAGCCGCTAATGCATGGTAAAGTATGGCAGAACTAATCTTTAATCTAACTTACCTTCAAGTAAACAAGACTCATGCTGAAACATAGTTGAAATACGTATAACTTTACAACAATCTTTCGCACACCAGCATCGCGTGGATTCAGCAGCAGTGACTGAGTTCAAAGGTCGTATGACGATTTTTGATGACGTATTCAAGCGGATAAAACCACAACAAGCCGTATCACGGTATTATTTTGCCCGTCAATAATTTCTAAGGGTGTAGGTGGGGTAATTTTGTTTTAATCATACAAACAACGACATCATCATGCTGACAAAACGTGATAAAAAGTAACGTCGATAAATTGACGTTTTTCTCGGAACGACGTCAAAGTCAACAAGCCCCCTTTTATCAGACGTCGTCACATATATAACATACACATGTATATTACATGAATTCTAACACTACAATTCATCGCCTTTTGACTTTAGCCGTTAAGTTTATGATCCTTTTAAATAACTGTAAGCCTTCTTTGGGTATCTTGTTTTAATTCTCGTTTTATCATTCGTTTACTTGCATTCCATTTTTAACAATCTATACTGTACACCATGTACTATATTGTAAGGATATTCATTTACTATACAACTAAAATGCTTTTGATTGGATTCGAAACTGATGACACTTAATTGCCTGTGGAATTAATTAAATACGATAACATAGTATCATTACTTCATTATGAATGGGCTATAATGTTGTGGTTTTTTTTAAATTTAAATATGGTTTTCATATTGCGAAACATCTCAATTACATGATGTCAAACCTTCCGTTTTCTATTTTGATACATAATTTCATAATCCGATGCATTCAAATTCTATAAGGTTTAGTCATTTCAATTTATAAATATAATATCTAGAATTTCAATGAAATCGGGTACATCATTACATGGTACGTGGGGTACAATCTGCTGGATGGTAACAAAGTACAGTACATGATAGTAATTGTTAAGACGCATAATCATGTATTGGGATTGTTTATGAAAAGTTCTAGTAGTCTGTATTACATCAGAATGTAGTCATTCAACGTGGATGTGATATTCATTATCGCTGTATCAGGGCTGGGTTATGTGCACCCATTTAAACGACCGAACCCATGTCCAATGTCTTTTATTGTCCGTTACAAATACGTTTGTAATTTACGCATTATTTTTATGTACAATTCGTATTTATAACTTTCCATCATTAATAAATTTGGTGACATTGTGGAATTTGACACGGTATTCCGGTGATGACATGGCCCTTTCATTTCATTATGATTTCTAACTGGGTGACCAAAGTTGTGTCGTAAATCAATAATAAATGATATTATGTTATCTTCAAAATTCAATAAAGAATAAGTGTCATTTAAAGATGAGTAAATCACAAAAGGTAGCATGTACGTATATGTAAATCATTTTCTCCAAATCTGGTTATGACTTATGCCCATCAATAGACTCAACATTAAAATATAACGTGCATGTATAGCAAGTAGTATTCATCCATGGGAAAATAACACAAATCATATTGATGCCAAAAGAATGCATCATTATATTTGTGAAAGTAAATATTCATAGAATATTCCCAGCGAAGAAGGGAAATCGGTCAAGAGTATATAAATCGAAGGTTGCCTGCAAGACTGTGGCATTTCCTTCTTAAATGATAAGTAGTTACGTCAGGTTGGTAAGCAATCATTGAAAATGTCAAGATAACTTCGAGATTAACAGTATATAAGTAATATATTAAGATATAACATTTATTTAAGGAGACAATATTCCGTGTTGCACTTGTTTCCTTTTTTCCTATAGCTGGTTTTATGACAATTTTATTACATATGTTTATTAAATTAAATAAAACATCGCGTGTTTTACTACATAAAATGATAACTCGCGTGCTTGTATCAGATAAAAGATTCCAAACTGGATATACATTATACGAGGGTATATCCAAAAGTAATGTCACTCCTCCCGTGGTTTATTTGTTTATAGGCCGATATGCATAAATATGATATCAAAATGTTCAGCAATTCAACTCTGATTAAATATACAACTTGCTGCATTATTCGATTTTCATAACTGGATTATATGAACATTTAAAAATATACCTATGACGTTATATCGCCGCACACGAAAATTACGATTTGTTTTCATTATCATAACAATTTTCTTTTATGCGTTTTCATAAAAAATAATTCTTGAAAGCAGACAATACTTTCGTGTCCTGATGCAAACAAATGTTTTGTGTCTGCTGCTACATATTCATTAACGTCACTCTACATATAAACTCGCAATATGTTTACAACGCACTGATTACTTAGCGAAAACATGACATATTAGTGACAAAAACGCAGCAATGCACTTTTCCTCAAAGTAATGTAAGTTACCTACTGAAACTTTAGTTACACAAGGCGGCAACAAAGGCACATGTGCATGTTGTATAAGCTTTTAAGGGGGCGTTGATCACCAAATCATTATCGATAGAGAGTCATATGAACGGTTTTTAGTGGATCCGAAAAGAACACCAAGAGTATTTTTACCGCCGTCAATCAATTCGACACTCAAAACTTTTTTCTGACATTATACACGATTTTTAGCATCAGTGACATTACTTTTGGATATACCCACGTACAATGTTAAAACTAGATAATGGATAAGGATAAAATATAATAATATATTTATATACTTGAACTAACCTGGTACCAAGAAGATAATAAACTATCAGTCAGTGAGGGCAGCACATAACTGAAATAGGCTGACAAGGAAACCAGAAACAACATACAGAAGAGTCGAACGATATCATTATCATATCACATTCGCCTTAGCGGGGGGATAATGGAATAATTATAATGTGTAATGTCGAAGTAGCTTGAACATAACGATAAGCGGAAGCCTGTCCAAGCAATGCGTAACTCTCTGTCAACATTATGTTCCATATTGCTTCATATTTTAGAATGACTATAATGTGAGGTTTCTTTGTTTTTCGTTGATAATTTGGCACCTTGCAGCCACCTATGTAGTGTGGACTTCATGATATACTTGTAGCATAGACATTATGTAGGTAAAGCTTGGCCACATTGACACGAGCCTCATGACCTTTTGATTAGCATAATTTAACAGTCGATATATTACATACGATACAACACCGATTGTATGTTTTCATAATCGGTGAGTATCACGAAGACACTCGAGATGTATACAAACACAAATTTGAAATACCGATATCGCACGATTTGCTTGCGGAAATTGATATATTCAAAGCAAGAACCTTGTAATATATTCTTGCATAAAGGTCAGGCTCAGATCAAATTGGCCAAGCTATAACAACCATCAAGTGCTGAACTAAACACTTCATTATCGCTTTGAATATTGTATTCATTTGAGGTTTTTTTTGCATTTATTTTAAATGGCATTTATTTAGTATATTATGTAAATCGATGCCGTACTTACATTTATTTCGGTATTCGATCTGGGTATTTCCGACAAGAACACACTACTATATAGTGATTAGATTAACGAAAATCGTCGGGCGTGTTTTGGGCGGACCATTTGTCATTATCGTATGTGTCTCATGCTTTTTGCTAATATCTTGAGAGTCTATAATACTTTTCATCTGCAAATGCAGTTTGGTTTTTCAGGAACCAAATACTAATAGCGGGATAGTTGTGGATTGAAAATATGTTTTGTGTGCATATATTTGTATAATTTCATTGTTTTGATAATTGAAACATAAGTTGAACCGACGTTGAATATTTAGGCTTAATGTGTTTGTAATTTGTGTTATTTCATTTATAGCAACAACTATTTGTGATACATTTGTTTAATATTTATGCAATACTTTTGCAATATTTGCATTGTTTCTGACTGTCGGTGGCATGGTTCTTCTAAAGGGGTCACATAACAAACGTTATGTGTTTGTTATGTGCTATATACTTCTCTATTATTCAAAACCTATCAAATGTGAATTACTAAAAGCTATATAATTAGATAATGTCCTATGTTATATACTAGTAGATAAAATGCGATGCATGCAACTGAATTTTTGTAATTCCGTGACATAGATTGATTGTTGGTATGAATAGGTTTTTATACGTATAAGTATGTATAGGATAATATAAGTTGACCTGATTTTTAGTTATGCTTTTTCCTAGGTAATTCACTTCACAGCATGTCGTTATGCATGTTATTACATTGAACGACTCACATACATGCACTACCAATGTAATGTAATGCGAATGGCATGTTACCTTCACGGTGTTATTCAATTGAATGTTATATATTTGATAGCACTCATAAAAGATACCTTAAACAATCGTTCTGTTAATCTCTCATTTATATTTACCGGAAATGGAGCATTGTCTAAAGACATCCAGTGTCAGATACACACATGTATATATTTTATGCAAATGACTGGTACACTGGCAATGTACTCAATATTGAAATACAACTTTTGTTAAGTTGTGAAAATTACACCACGATTCTCATCCGTTAAGAATCACGTGTACATCTTTCGACCAAACGACAAACAGACGACGATACCATAAAGCAACGCATTTCTGTTAACACGTGTCATATCATCTAGAAAACGAGATAAAAAATGTGCTTATTCATTGGCCTCCATTGATATAAATAAGCTTGACATACATAACGTTTGGAATGCGAAAATGCATTTCAATACATAGTTTGACATTAAAATTATGTTAAGCAAATTATTTCCTCGATAAATATACATAATACTCAATTATGTGGATTACTGATATACAACCTTTCAAAGACGAACATTGATATACATACATTGTCGGATATATATATTACGTCATCAAGGTAGTGTGCAACGTATTCATGGTAATCCAGCAGCGACACATTATGCGTAAGCATAGTTATTGCGATTCAAAGTCGTCACAGCGAGAGATTTAATTATAACCTTGATATATATCATCAGAGCTTTGGTATTGATTTTCCGATGCATATAATTAGTAGTTGAGGTTTATTTACCGATAAGTATCTGTTTCTTTATACACGAAAATGGCAATGTACATGGTACCTAAACATATTACGTTCGGAGTTCTTTACTACGTCTTTCACATGTTATGATGTCTTAACTGTAAACAAGCAAATTAAACTACAATTAAACGTGACAGAACCAGTGTCTCAAAGGATAATAAAAATGTAACGGATTGCCAGTATGCCTTCATTGTCTCATTAATGGCATACTGCAAGAATGCTTTTAAAATGTAGGTTAAATATCATGCGATTTAAAGTCATAAGAATTAGAATTAACCTCGTAATAAATGACAATTTAATGTATGAATTATGAAATTAAACGAATAAACTAATCATTTTATGAATACCATGCCACAATGGAATGCACACTATTAGGATTTAAAATGAAAATATCGGACCGACTTCTAACCTAATCATGATTTATAATCCGCATGAAATAATCGTAGTTAACTTAAGCATTCTATGTTGCATGAGCATAGTACATATTTCCTGTCGCGACAAATGTATGATTTGGCATTTACGATGTAACCACCTCAACACAAACCTCTTACAACGTATATTCCATACAGCGAATTTTATATTATTGTAAGCAACTACATGTTTTTAGCTGGCATTCCTTGTCCCAACGATAGTTTAAATAAACAAAGTTTGACTGTGACACGTACGTAACTATATTGAATTCTTCGGATGCTGTGAGTCATTACATATGTTCGAGTGTACCATCAATTTTGTTAAACATTTGTATTTTTATGACCGGAAATCTATAATACAGCATGTTGCTGATGATTTAATGGAATTCACGCGATGTAATAAATCAAACAGTAAATCTCTAATGTGTATTACGAAAATGTACTACCGTTACTGGTATTGTAATAGCCAAAAAGATACCATGAGGTAAAATATAGTACCTGTCTGAAGAACTTCGGAATCTTAAGCACATCATTGTCTCTCAAAAGTCGAACACGTGTGTTATTATTAAAAGTACAATCAATAGTGATTGGTAAAATGTACCTTCACAAGGATACCGGAAACCCAAGCTTATTTCGTTCATAGACATTCTGTTTGTTCGGGTGGCGACCGGAATATCTTTTGATATATGTATTTCTACTAATCGCTGGGCTTCGATGCCTTGGCTTAGGGATCACATCGAGCAGTCGGACATTTCCATCGTTCGGGTTATTTTTGACCTTCCGCCTTTCGGCAAATTGTTATCAATTGGACTAATTACTCCCGCCACTATATTTCAAGTGGTATATTCATCGCCACGTGTGTATTATACCTTGAAGAGGAGTAGCCATATTATGCGGAGCGTTATGCATTGGAAACACTATCAACATTTGAATTTGGTATTTGGACACACAATCACTTGACAAATTGCAGATCCACTAACTACAAGTGGACACCCAGCAACATGGTTATACAAGAACATTGAATGTTTTGAAAGATACATAGCCACAGTATGTCTTCAGCAAGTCATTTCGTGACTTCCGTACTAGATTTGAACAACATCAAGTGCCTTTGTTTACTGTGGCAGCAGACAGGTGTTCCATATAAAGTGCTTATTTATTTAATCGCCTGGAACTATAATTACCAACAAGTGCATTGGCAAAATCTTAGAGACGAGTGCTTCAAAGTTGGTCATTTCGCCAAAAGTAATTTTTTTGTTGAGATGAATATTTGTGTAGCATATTTGCGGTTGGTATATAATCATTGTAATGTACCTTAAATAAATATCAGACATATTTGATTGTCATATTTTAAGTTTTTAAAACCAAATTTATTTTTACTGTATTTGTTTAAAGATGGTCGACTGTGAGACAAAAGTGACTGTCGAATTTTGATAGATTAAAACCACATTTGTTTGCAAATGCTCTAATGGCAGATCGTAATTTAAGTATTGGCAAATATATTTTATATGTTTGGTATTTCTTTCGTATGCCATTGTACTGTTTAGTTTCCAAAGGATTGACGGTAATAAATAGTTAAGCAATACTTACTTTTATACTAAAATAGCATCCTAATTATCAATCAGTATATGAAATAATTATTATTTTGATTACATAATAAGATATTCCATTCATGTATATATGCAATACTACATTTTGCTTAGCCTAAGTGGTCATTGAAAGGACATTATGAAATACCTTGCGGTATTGTGTAATCTGATAAGTTTAAAATGAATTTTAAATAATAAAAAGTTAAAACCACACGATACCATTTATTACGATAATGTGGTTATAAAGAAAAAATAACACATATTTAGAATGTTTGTAAGTTTGCTTAGCAATAAAGTAATTTGATAATGCATGACATGTATGTTTTAAGAAATGGCACGTTTCTAGGTTTTTGTCACAATGGTTTTAAATTATGTTCACAGTTGGAGGTTGGTCATGGGCTCTTGATTAACAATCCTGCAAGCTATCACATGCTTTACGAAAAAGGGAATGGGGATGGAGTAAATATCGGACAAATGTTTTTTTATGTATAACAAAAAAGCCCTCCTGCAATCAAGTTTTTACATTTTCAGATTTGAGGTATCCAATAATATACGCTCGAAATATTCCAACAGAAGCTTTTTACTCCGCAATAGATAGCATCATGAAAGTTTCAGCAAATTCTAACATCACTGATCAATAGATTAGTCCAGGTTTGGCACATTTAAAATCCTTTCTTGTCAGTGATCAAAATGTAATTGTACATTACACACAAAACGTGATTCAAAGCCGACAAAATGCATTAGTTAAAGAAAATGATCGACCCAGCATGACTAATCTACATTTAAACGGACTTGATAGAGTATGTATGTATATGCGCACAGAAAAATGTACTCTGTCTTCGGTGGCATTGTAATGAGTTAGACAACCAATTGAAAAAGACATTTCCTTGGGATTAAGAGTGACACAGCTATGATGACACTTCATAGAACGTGTACGTGTATACAGTAGTAGATGGATCGTTTGAATAAACCGTCATGATAGTAGACTTTAACCATGGACTTATAGCCTAAGAGCTGAGGGCGATTTATTCAAAATTTGAGCCCATCGATTAAACTTGCACCACAGTTGGTCATATGACCGAACATTAAGAAAATCCATTTCTTACAAATTTTCTCTTTCACAACCGCTCTGCATCCAAGATGGCGTCCAAGATGGCCGCCGTTTTTCTGCGAAAATGATTCTGTGTTATTATACGGACCCGTACTGTACAGTTTTTGACAAATATGTTTAAAAATGTACTTTTAAGCTGAAAAACGAAACAAACTGATGTTTAAAACTGTTTTTGAACAATTTTTTGTCATTTTGGAAAAAATTCAGGCACATTTATGGTCAAAATATAGCGTTTTATAGTGCATTTTTCTTCTTTCTGTCCTGTCAACTATTTAAAAGTACATTTTTCAGTACACAAAATATGTCTAAATGGTTTTATTCTTTAGATAATTATATGCTTAGGAAAATGAATGTCTTAAATGCACAACTTTGTGTACCTTTATGCTCTCAGTCGTGCATAAAGTGGGTGGGGTAAATCTACCCCTGAGGTGAAAACAATGAAGATATTTGCAAACACTAATTCTTTTATCTTCTGGATAATTTTTGATACTATGGTGCCTATTGATTGTCATGTTTGCGTTTAATTTGGTATTTTTTTCGCATTTTTTGTGGACAATGTGTTGTTTTCCGTAGTGGGTGGGGTAAAATTTCTCAATTATAAGCAAAATCTAAATATTGCTTTTAGTCAAAAAGCGGAGGGCCGTTTATTTACAATCCTTGTCCAAATTTATAATTGGCATGAATAGAAAGCAGATACTGTCCATTTTACAAAAATCCATTTCTTAAAAAAATCTGCTTTCACAACGCTGAGAAATCTAAGATGGCGTCCAAGATGGCTGCCATTTTTTACAATTTCACCTTTGTGACGTAATACACATAATATAAGTACCAATCCTGTCTTATATCATATAAAATGTGTTGTTTTGATAGAAAACATGTTAAAATAAACATATCAAGCTCAAATCATGATGTTTTTGTATTGAATATTTAAATTTTATGCTTTTATGACAAAAAATACAAAAAATCGGTAAAATGTGACATATTGTGTACTATGTTCAATATTCTTGTTGTAATTTTGGCCAACTGATTATTCCAAAAAGTTTCACTGATAATGATATAGATCATACAATATTAATTTTACTTTACTGTTGTGTGGTGGTGAGATTATAAGCATAATTTGTAGTAAAGTGGGTGGGGTAATAATTTAACCTCAAAAATTAAATTTAGTTTTTTATCAAAAAAATGTCATTTTGAATAGGACGTTTTATTGGTGAAACCTTTTTAACTGATATTCACCTACTATTTTTACATTGTATATTATGTATACATGTTTTATTTTAGTTATACATGTACTTAATATACATGTATGTTAGAATTATTTTTCCATATAGATTGGGGGTAAATCACTACTGACAATGGAAACAATGTTGACTACGTGAGATTTTTCTGTCGAGTACAACATTTTTGTGGGTCATAAACGTTCAAAGTATATATTTATCAGAAACGTAATAACTCTTTGTTAGATTAAGTTATTATCTTTCAATTAAGTACAGAAGAAATGCACATACCATGAAAGTGCCTCCTCTTGTGAATCCAATATGACCTCAAAATGGTGGAAGGGTCAAGTTAGCTAAGTTAAACTTATTTGTATGACCGTATGTTTTATAAATAACGTTACAAACGTTAAATAAATTTGAATGTGCCAATGCACATGTTTATACGATATGAAAGCATAGTCACTAATAAATGAATAGGGGTAATTCTGTGAACTGAACAACATGTATACCTGTTTCATTAATTGTACTTGATTCATTTCATATTAATAATTGTTACTATTCATTAGTCATATTTCATCCGATTTCAATGGTATCCATGAAGATGCATAAAAAATCTAACTTTTATATTCCTGTTATTATTCTGAGTTTAAAAGATAGCTCATTTTCAGATTTGTTTCAACAACAGCACACAAACACGTACATTTAAGTTACAACATGCATACATGTACTTTAAATGTAATAAATGTAAGTACAAGTATACGAAGGCTGCACTACGTTTTTATATACATACTCATGTTGTTTGGCCGTACAGTTTACTTTATGTCAGCATTACATGAATTGTTTTGAAATACGCATTTCCAAATATTTGTTATTAGGCATGGGTTGGCTGAGAAAAGCAATTGAAGCGTATGGGTTTGGATTTGGGTATGGGTTTGACTTATAAATTAGTACTTATCGATGTATCGATTTGGTGAATATTACAAGAGTCGACATATGAATTGGCTGTATCAAGCAGTGAAACGAATGTCATTGATGAAGTTATGGTTGTATCCGGCATTGGCAGATAACTATTGGAATTAGAAATAAGTGTTTTGAGCAGAGTAAGGTACTTCTTAGAACCCGAAAAGGCTTAATTTGGCATTATAAGGTATTACTTAGAACCCCTGCATAGCAAGAAAAGACGGCATCTGGTAGTGGTAGATACATCATTTAACTAGTAATAAATGCACATCGCAGAAGTAGGTACCTCAGAAATCCAGAAATTGCTTATCTGGTTGGAGCAGGTACGTCGGACACCCAAAAATGGCTGTATCAGGCTGTGGTAAGCACATACATGTATACCTAAGAAATGACTGTGGAAAAGTACCTCAGACACCCAGAACTGGCTGTGTTCGGATGTGGTAGGTACCACAGAAACCCAAAAATTGTTGTATCGGGATGTGGTACCAAGGTACCTCAGAACGTCAGAATGGGAATATTTAGTTGTAATAGGTACCACAGACACGCAGAAATGGCAATATCTGGCTGTGATAGGAACCTCAGACACCCAGAAATGGCTGTACCTGGCTGTGATAGGTACCTCCGACACCCATAAACGGCAATATATGGCTGTAATAGGTACCTCAGACACCAGAAATGGCTGTACCTGGCTGTGATAGATACCACAGACACATAGAAATAGCCGTCTTTGGCTGTGGTAGGTACCTCAGATGCCCGGAAATGGTAGTATATGGCTGCAATATGTACCTCCGATACCTAGAAATGACTGTATTTGGCTGTGATAGGTACCTCAGACACCTAGATATGGCTGTATCTGGCTGTTATAGGTACCCTAGACACCTAGAAATGGCTGTACCTGGCTGTGATAGGTACCACAGACATCCATAAACGGCAATATCTGGCTGTAATTGGTACCTCATACACCCAGAAATGGCTGTACTTGTCTGTGATAGGTACCACAGACACCTAGATATAGCCGTCTCTGGCTGTGATAGGTACCTCAGATGCATGGAAATGGCAGTATATGGCTGTGATATGTACCTCAGACACCTAGAAATGACTGTATTTGGCTGTGATAGGTACCACAGACACTTAGATATGACTGTATTTGGCTGTGATAGGTACCACAGACACCTAGATATGTCTGTATTTGGCTGTGATAGGTACGTCAGACAACTAGAAATGACTGTATTTGGCTGTGATCGGTACCACAGACACCTAGAAATGGCTGTATCTGGTTGTGATAGGTACCACAGACACGCAGAAATGGCTGTACCTGGCTGTGATAGGTACCACAGACACGCAGAAATGGCTGTACCTGGTTGTGGTAGGTACCACAGACACGCAGAAATGGCTGTACCTGGCTGTGATAGGTACCTCAGACACATAGAAAGGGCTGTATCTGGTTGTGATAGGTACCACAGACACGCAGAAATGGCTGTACCTGGCTGTGATAGGTACCACAGACACCAAGAAATAGCCGTCTCTGGCTGTGATAGGTACCTCAGATGCCCGGGAATGGCAGTATATGGCTGTAATATGTAATATGACTGTATTTGGTTGTGATAGGTTCCACAGACACCTAAATATGACTGTATTTGGCTGTGATAGGTACCATAGACACATAGATATGTCTGTATTTGGCTGTGATAGGTACCATAGACACCTAGATATGTCTGTATTTGGCTGTGATAGGTACCACAGACACGCAGAAATGGCAATATCTAGTTGTAATAGGTACCTCAGACACTTAGATATGGCAATATCGGGTTGTAATATGTACCTCAGACACACACATATGGCTGTATCTTGCTGTGATAGTACCGCTGAGAGCAAACAATGGCTGTATCTGGCTGAAGTACGTATCTCAGAAACCCAGAAATTATGAGGTAAGAACCTGAGATACATAAACATTTGTAAATGGATGTATCTGGCTTTGGTAAGTACATGCACCTCAGCAACCCAGACATTGTTGTATCTGGTCGAGGTAGGTACTAGTACATGCAAAACCCGGACATGGCTGTATCTAGTTGTGACCAGTACTTAATACTTCAGAAAGCAATATTGACTTTGCACAGCTGTGGTAGGTACCGCAGGACGCCAAACATTGGATGTAACCGGCATTGGTTGGTACCTCAGTAAGTCATAAAGGCTGTATCCAGCTGTGGTATGTACCACAGCAAGCCTGAAAGTGCTCTATCTGGGTGTGTAGGTACCACATAGAACATGATCAGACTGTACTTGGCAGTACAAAATGTATTTACTATACCACAGAAAGCCAGTTACATGCATAATATTATGTATTGGTGTACTAGACAGTATTATATACTCTTTTAAACCAGAAAATACGTAACTCAAAAGTGTAAGGTACAATATATGCAATAGAGCCAGAAATACAAAACAAGCATGTAAATGTTTAAGGCAGGGATATTAGGCAGTGTTAGTTTCATCAGAAGGTTTTATTCAGCAGTGTTAGGTATCTCAATGAGCAATAATTGCTTTGACATTTAATTTGTTGGAAGTAAGTAACCTTGTAGGGACAGAAGAGGCTGTATCGGGCTGCAGTATTAACCTCAAAAGCTTTGTTAGGAGCCTAGCAAAAAATGCGAAAAAATACCAAATTAAATGCAAACATGACAATCAATAGGCACCATAGTATCAAAAATTATCCAGAAGATAAAAGAATTAATGTTTGCAAATATCTTCATTGTTTTCACCTCAGGGGTAGATTTACCCCACCCACTTTATGCATGGCTGAGAGCATAAAGGTACACAAAGTTGTGCATTTTAGACATTCATTTTCCTAAGCATATAATTATCTAAAGAATATAACCATTTAGACATATTTTGTGTACTGAAAAATGTACTTTTAAAAAGTTGACAGGACCAAAAGAAGAAAAATGCACTAAAAAACGCTATATTTTGACCATAAATGTGCCTGAATTTTTTCCGAAATGACAAAAAATCGTTCAAAAACAGTTTTAAACATCAGTTTGTTTCGTTTTCCAGCTTAATAGTACATTTTTAAACATATTTGTCAAAAACTGTACAGTACGGGTCCGTATAATAACACAGAATCATTTTCGCAGAAAAACGGCGGCCATCTTGGACGCCATCTTGGATGCGGAGCGGTTGTGAAAGAGAAAATTTGTAAGAAATGGATTTTCTTAATGTTCGGTCATATGACCAACTGTGGTGCAAGTTTAATCGATGGGCTCAAATTTTGAATAAATCGCCCTCAGCTCTTAGGCTATTACGTTGGTATTCAATAAAATACATTTAGAATTTCCCGTAAAATGATCGATCCAACACATGCGCATTTTCAATGACCTAGCTAATTGACGTTTACATATCATATAGGGATCATTGCTGAGTATAATGAAATATCTAGTTTATCAAAAGTTGAAAGACCGTCTATCATCTTATAAGCTTATCAGTTAATAACTCAGATATTTGCACGTTTAGGCGAAACTATGGTTTGGTGTTGCTTTGCCCTTCACATACTATCGATTGGTAAAATAAACAAATGTTGGCCTATTGTGAATAATAGAATGTGGGAGGGGTGCCTATCTAGAAATGTATTTCTACGGACTTTATCTCAAAATGTAAACAATTAACTAGAGTTTAATCCTGTTTCATTCACAAAGCTCCGGTCGATGTGTCTTATATGTGCAATTCTCAATCAACAAGTACGAAAACGCAGACATTGTCCAGTTAGTATTTGGCCAAAATAAATATTACATGGTCTTGATCAAACGCATTACGTATTTACAATGACTTTGTTTGCGATAAAATTAAAATGGACACTCCATGCGCAAGTGTAATTGATTTACATGTTAAATTATTGCATACTCTGATAAAAGTGTTTTTTAAATTTTCTATTTGAAACCGCTTGCAAACAACATACAATCTTTTTGACCTACTTAGTATACATTTTGATATTTGGGTGTGCCTTTGTGTTACGTTACCTTGTTGTCTTTAAAACTGTTCGTAGCGCCAATATTATCAATGACCGGTTAATTTCAATGGCATAACCTTACAGTTTGTAAGAGTTTGACGTCTTAATTGAGATCTGGAAGTTAGGATATGGTTCCGAACATGGTTGTTGCGCCAATAGACGGATGTTCTTGTACACTGTTATTTTCTTGTCTTTCAGTGCGTTCGTTCAATTCTGCTATTTTGTTCTGTCCGTCAGTGTCAGATTTGTTTTTAACCTTTTCCGGTTTAGCGAACAAGCAGTTTTACATAACGTTCGTTAATTTGACAACTAGTAACTATCGATCTTTATATTTTTAACTATATATGCATAAATGAATTAAATCATTTTCTGTATGAAATTTTTGTGTACGTCTGCCCGTGTCCCTTTGTTAACATTGGTGAACATCTTATCATGTTATACTTATTTATCCAGTTCGAATGATCTGGTTGACGATAAGGAAACTGGATATGGTTTTCGAAGTGTTTGGGATCGGTATGGGTGTATGTCTGTGTAACGTGTTTCATATTGTGATTTGGATGTCGCAATCGAGAAGCTCAACGGGGTTACTGTTGTAATATAAAGGAAAGGTGACCATTTTAGTCGGATCTTATCATGATACGTGACAGAATGTATAAACGTTGCAGAACCTATAGCACTTGTTTGGTCGGATAATTTATACACGTATACAGTTAAGGTGTGGTTTAACCGACCTCCTTGAAGGAGGTTTGGCAAAAAACTGGAATATTACATAACAAGTGTAACTTGTACTGATTACAAAGGAAAGTCATCGTGTATAGCACTGTAGAAAACATTTATCAATTTGGTCTGTCTGATTAATCCTACACGTGTATGTTTTTAAAAGGTGTTGAGCTCAATACATGACCGACCTCCTTGAAGTAGGGTTTGGCAAATACAGGAATATCACATAACACGTGTAACTTGTTCTGAACAAAAATGAAAGTCATCGTGTATAGCACTGTAGAGAACATTTATCAATTTAGTCGGTCGGATTAATCGAACACGTGTATGTTTAAGTTGTTGAACACAATGCGCGACCGACCTCCTTGAAGTAGGTTTGGCAAATATAATGTGTTACATAACATGCCACAGTTGTACTGAACAAACAAGAAAGTGATTGTGTATAGAATAACTAAGTGACATGTCCATCCGACACTATTGTATACACCAGTTAAATATGATCACCATATGGTCTAAGTATAATTGAAAAAAGATAATTCAACATCTTAACAAGTAAACACTATATTATCTTAGAACAAGTGTCAAATTAATTAAATTATTTATCAATGAAATTCCCCACACTTATTAGCGTATCGTTTTATAAATATTTGTTCAACGTAATCAACCAATGCAAAGTCAATTTGATTTTGATAGTATGTATGTTTAACAAATATTTATTTTTTGCCTTAAGTGCAGAGTTTTATTTTTTATTTAGTCGGTTAGAATTCTTATATTTAATATGTTCAACTATTTGTTAACAATGGAAATAAACTTGGTATCTTATACAGATAACAATTCGCCTGTTTTGTAAAATTCAAGTCAAGGTTGAATCTAATTAATTCGGTGTAAACTGTCCGATTATGTCACTTAGCGCGTTGATAATTATAATATTATTACCGCATTTTGTGAGTGTTGGCACATATATGCGCCAAGTATACTTCGTCAAGGTTAAACATGTTATTTGATTTATGTTATTATTTAAAGTTATAAACATTTGTAGCAGATAGACATAAACGAAAATAAATTCACGTTTTAACTTTTCCTGCGAAAATGCACATGTAATGGCCACAATCGTCGAACTATTATTGATGCCGATAAGCTTCTTTCGCATTAAGTTTTGAATCCCAATTACATTCAAGAAGTTGAAAAATGCATTGTTTGAGGAGGGTCACAGTTGGGCAAACAAGGCTTTTGATCGGAGAAAATGTTCAAAATGAAACACCCTAACAAACATGCATGCGTTGGAAGGCAATTATAAGCATCGTTTATTCAATTATATCATTATTTTACGATTTTCGAGGTAATAAAGGGCGTTCATGTTCGTCAGTAAAAATATATTGAAAAATAAGAAGCAAATTAACGAGTTATATTAGATCTAGCCGCAAAATGAGAGCTATTTATTACAGTAAATGTTTACTGGAGGCGTTTATCTTTTTTGCATGTTATATTAGAGTATACCCGTACTGTAAATGTTACATGAATTAAACTATACTAATACGATTAATATGACAAAATATTTTATGCACAATGTGACTCTGTCTCACTCAGAACTATATACTCAATAATACACAAATTCGAAACGTAAATGCATGTACGTAGGCGTTATAATGTAAATCGTTAATGGGGTAATTATGTGATATTATCATATTTATGAAATATAAAATTTAAAATGTCTTAAATTTCTTAGTATTGAGTATAAGTATCGTGTTTAGGCAACATTCTGCCATCTATGACGAGGACAAATAAAGAGTTATGTGACGTAGCTGAAAGGTTTTTTTAGTTTAAGGCAACGATGATTCAGATTAACATACAGCATGTGGTTCAGCATCGAAGACAGACAAAAATATGGTAATGAATAGACCTACTCCGGATCTCCACTAATCTGTAGGTACACATGAAGTTTTACTGTTATAATCATTTTGAGGCTTGAATATTCATATCTGGACAATAGAGTGGGGTCAGATGTGTTTGCATATGAATACAAAACCAGTCTAACTAGGCCAGATTTGTTTGTACCTACATGTAAATTAAGGGGAAAACCACCTTGCACAGAGTTCCGGATATCAACTATTAACTTTTTGGTTTCTAACGTAGATACACCATGCCAGGAAAGAGGACGTCAAAATCAATCAATCAATCAGAGGGTACGTATCTTTAGCAACAACTGAAGCAGCCTATGTTATATATTTACTAAATACTGGTACTCGTATTTATATGACAACCATATTCACGACTACATCAGAATCATTGCATTCATTACATGGTTGATAAGACAGAAGATTGCCTGTTAATTAATATATCTATGAATCAAGAAAACGTAACTTGTATACTTTGATATCAGTACATCGTGCCTGTTGTGTATACTGCAGAAATCCCTTTAATTAATGGAACGATTTGTGCAATGATATTATGTCATCTAAGAAATCTGCAAACATCAAATAGAATTAAACCAGGCCGTCACATCGACTACATGGCGACTTTACCAGACACGTTTATCATAGCCTAACACCATGAGGTGACCACATCAAGGCAACGGTAACATTCTCTAGTAATACATCTAAAAAGGTAAGAGACCCTGAATCTATATTTTTAATTGTAAGACAGCTTATGTTACACACGAAAATAACCCTAAGGAGAAATCTGGGAATGCACGGGCGACGAAAATAATGACACTAAATTTGTATTTTTTATTGTAAGCAGCTTATGTTACTATAGGATTAAACGAACTTTTGTTGATGTTCACTGACATGTTAACACCGAATCTTCAGGTAAACATTGATTTAAGCCAATAATAAGGAATATAAACGTCACGTCCTAGCCAATCAGAATGCAAGGATTTGCCAACTTTCGAATTATACACGAATAAAACTCTAAGGAGGAATCCGAGAATGCACGACCGACGAATATAAAGACTCTCAACAACCAAAAAATGTTTCATTATGTAAAAGTGGTTTTGTTGGCGACATAAGAGTTTCGCATAAATTTTCTTCGTGAATCAGTTTTACCATGCATTACTAGATAATATCAGCAAGTGAAATATAACGGTACCCTAGGTAGGTAAGTATGCGTGTAAGTTATTATATCGAGGTTATAAGAATGAATTCCTATTTTCGTATTTCGTCTAAATAATATAGGATATTCAGGAAAATTGCACTACAAGAGGTGATCAACTTATTTATGAACAAAAAATGAACGCCGATTTTGCAATATTGAATACAAATAATCGAGATATCTCTTTTAAACCATGTGAGCAAATTTTTAAGTTCAACATATGAGCATTATATAGTTAATATTTCATTTGGTTAAAGCTTAAAACAACAATTTAGTAGATGATGTTGTTTTTTTGTTTTTAAGGCAAGCATCAAGAAATGTTTGCTAAATTATTATTTTGCATTTTTAATGCGACAATTAGTAATAGTTGTCGTAAAAAGGGTTATAAGAGTTCTGTTTCCAGTAATGGTGAAATGGCACCAAAAATTTAAAATTGCCCAACATTGCCAAAACCTACACTATAAAGTTAAATTGGTTGTATGATGTATTTGATCAATCCATTTGTAAAACGCGGAATAATACCAAGATGGTAGTTTTCATAGAAACTATCAGTGAAATTATTTCGAAAAAGTTAAATGCAAAGTTCCGGGAAAATGCAAAGTTCCTATGCTGAAAATCAAGAAAAACATGCATCTCTGAGTCTAGAAATGCGAAGTAAACAACATTATGTGGAAAAGATTGTTTCACTATGGCGAAGCAATACTGTATATATTAGAGAATGCTATGGTAGATTAGGGTATGCAATTTAAGAAAAGGTCACAAGGATATGAAGAAGATGGTCTGGTTTGTGTGTTCGCGGCTGTTTTCATGGAAGGGCATTGTGTTTGTTATTATGGCAAAATCAATATTAAATTGGCGAAATTGAAGGCTGTGGTCTATGTACAAACCGTTTCAAATCAGGTTTTCAAAAACTTAGTGTTACGTGTCGCTCCTAGTGACAATTCCAAGAACAAAGTGTTTCATCCAGATCCAGCTTCTAGGCACCAGATACAACGCCAAATACAAAACTGACGAATAAACTGTCATATATATTATAACCAAACAGTGGATGTTGAAGTCGTTCTCATGCTTTAACAGTAAAATTTACTATCTTGTTGATACTAAACATCGATTAAAGAAGGAAAATGTTTACATAATTATTTGAGTTTTGGACCTTCAAAAAGCAAATAACAACACCCTCTACTCCAATGCTGATTATGATTTAACCGTAACCTATTGGCAATTTACAAATATTATATGTTCTTCTTGATACACTACTTTATACGTTATAAAAGTTTTTATTCAATTTCATTGTTAGAGTAATAAAATATCGATGTTAATTTTCTGTTTCATATATAAGTTGAACACCTCTAGTACACAACAATACGGCGTAAACAGTATCATTAATCAGTATCAATAAATATAAATGCAGTCATTAGGTGATAATTGACAATTCAAATTTTACTTTCACAATACACGGTACAAAAACATGAATATCAGTATAATAATTTAGTCCTTGTAATTTCAAAATTAATGTGAGTCACAGACAGTACTTTTGCAAAACATATGAACTGATTATGATATTCTCAAATGATAACCGTGCCCTGGGGCCTTATTCACCAACGTTGTAAGTCTAAAAATCAGACTTAGACTTAAAAATGTCATTATTCATATTCACTGGCAATTCTTTGAAATTAGATTTTACAATATGAAATTTTATCTGACTTTTTGTTGTTACCCACTGAACATGTATACCAATTTTTATCAAAATCGGTACATTTATAACAACATGAGAGCAAATAGAACATTTGACAATGTAAAGTCTAAGTCTATATTTTTGACTTACAACGTTGGTGAATAATGCCCCTGGTGACGTTAAAAGTCTACAATTTCTCATTGTTATACAATATCCGTCTTTCTAGTTTCGTCATATTATAATTTATTGCAAGTTTATTCTCCATTAGAAATAGTTATTTAATGTGAGATTTAGTTCCTAGAATAATAGTATCCTTGAATTTTGAAAACCTTGAATATCAAATACCATCTCCAGTGCGTTATGTGCTTATAGAAGGATAGGAATGATAGCGAAAAGTTGATATTTACATATCCGACTGTGACGGAAGCACTCAACAGCAATAGCACGAAAAGACGATTGTCTTGTGTAATTGTTGAAATACGAAGTTAGGAACAGTACCCAACTAAAACAACAGGCCACACATAGCACAAGAATGAACACACAAACGAAAAGTTACAAGACCGACAGCGAAAATGAATACTAACCAGTTCAGGACTGATGCGGAGCAAATAAAAGAAAATGAGAGATCAAATTGTTCTGGGTACATGTAGCAAATTAGTAGATGACAGTGAAAATGATTTTGTGGTAAGGAAATGTGAAGAATCAGTCGAACAATGAGGGCACATAAAGTTCAGGATGGACAGTACGAAGGACTTGCTACTAGAAGCAGAGCGAATATTAAATGCAATATGCAGAATATCAGAATATCAGAATATGTCTAACGACAAGTTGCAAAAGAATGTGAGTTTTGTTACAATTTATCAGAACCGGAGCACCAAGTACATATTAATACCAAAAAAAACATTAATCTGGAAACATGATCGAGGATTGAATTAAACTTTGATTATGAACACCATAAAATACAGTCGTGTTTATCACATATCGGTATAAAATAAAGCAATTGAAATATCAAGTTCTGATAATTCTGATTATAAGTTTAAGTTTAAAGAATATGAGGTCTTATAAGTGCACAATACCCGAGGTGGCAGATCATTTTGTTATTTATATAACTCGGTTCTTAGTGTTTGATATCAAATAAGTCGTAAAATATCAAGTTGATAGACAAAATACCCCATGGCAACAGTTTATCGCGGAGGCATGAGAGCACAAACTTGATATACTTTAGACGTTGGCATAAAAAAGATACCCTTAACATTGGAATCTTCAGAAAGAACGAAACAACCCAACAACCATATTTTCTCTTATTTAAAGTAAATTGTGTAACGTTTTAACAAAACGTTTAGTACAAACTGAAGTATATCAAAATATTTTACAAAATTGGCATAATCTTTTGTAAATCCGATATAAAGTTCAGTATTTTTTCATTTAAACTTGACAAATATCGTGCCCAAAACAACATAAATGATTCTTAATGATTACATGTTACTTTCTGTACTCCATACATGTATTTCGTTAAGATGGATTTATATAAAACTCAATCGCTGCACTAGCACTGTACTAGTAGTAATCACAAGAAATATATCACATTAAGTCGACTCTATAATCAAATTGGAGACACGAACGTGTAGCATTCCTGTGGTTGACAAAATGTTTGCCAAGATGATTATTTGCAGCATCAGTAAACTAATGGACGTGCCTTATATAATATAATAATGTTTTATGATATTCTATTTGTAAGTACAAAATTAATGTATGACATAAACATTCTGTATGTGCAATTATACTTAGTCTTTTTATACTTCGGCTTTATTATCATTAAGTGGATTGTGTGTGGGGGCATTGCTCCGTGTAGTTTTGTTGTGATGTTACTGTTTTCAGCGCTCGGCTGGTTAAGTTGAATGCTGCCTTTCATGTCCGATTTCATCATTTCTGTAGTCTACTTGTTTGTTGATGTATTATATTAACTCGTTGCCTTTGTCATATCAATTCCGTTAAAAATAATACCAATCAACATTAATGATATTTACTGTAAAATTGAATCCGTATTAGGGCGTATACTGTATAATATTTACTGCAGGATGATATAATTATATAACCATTCGTGTAACATTTCAATTAAGTAGGTGGATACCATGTGGCATCTGTAGCAACGTATCGCAACTCAGGTAATTGTGCTCGATTCCATCCGGTAGAACTTTTATCACTGCAGATTCTACCTATAAGGAACTAGCTGCAAATAAGAGTGGGCAGATCGGTAAAATATAATAATGATGGATGGTTATTTAATGACATACAGAGGCGCGATGGTGTATATACGTTTTTAACCGTTTCATATTTATTAAATACAAATGCACTTTTATGATATATGAGTCGAGTTCTTTTCAAATAACAAGAACATTTCTACCTTTGTATATTAGTGTTCAATATATTGCATGATACAAAGGCGTTACAGGAAGGACATTTCAACAGACCAAGCCAAACAAATTACAGCATCCTTATGAAATACGGAATATTTGATGTGGAATTTGTGTGTTATAGCATAGGTTATACATCAATCCATCATTTAAACAAGAAAAATATTAAATCTAATACTTTTTTTAAGGAATAATCTTCGAGCTCAAATGTTGCAAAAATAAATATTGACTCATATATAAATATTCATGAAAAATACTGCAATGTCATTCACTCAGTAATGATAAGAGCATAGCGTTTGTTTCGGATGAATTTCCCATCTTCTTTGTACATATAAAACATATCTTTTTTCAAGGGTACCGGTGCAGATTTAAAGTGATCAAACAACGTATATCTTATTTATTTATCCATGAAATGTTTTTTCTTAAAGGATCCTACCTGCATATATTCGTCAGAAATAATTTTGTTTATTGGACATCTATTTTGAAACTTAACTTCTAAGTATTACTATGGTTATTTGTTTGGTAACTTTTATAGACATAATTTGCGTGTTCGAAACAGCACTTTAATTAGATGATACAGGTTAAGAGAATGAGTAACCAATTTGTCATGTTTGTGGATCTTGCAATTTAAAAGATGTTTAGGAAAGTATCAAAATACATCAGGATAACCACCACACATTAATCTTTGTTTTGATGCAAACGGGACCAACATTCCTCTGAATTAACGATGTTGTTTACTTTCAAAAAGAATGTTCAGTATCAGTATTATTTACTGACCCAATGGTAAACAGAATGTTGTTCCCTTTTGTCCAGACGCCTAGACTCCCCTGTCTGAATGTATGATTAAAGCGACGAAAACATTGAAATTGTACTACAGAAATTATTTTATGTATTTCATAAGATTGATTAGATACATTGATGGTTATCCGAGATCTAATAGTTGAACGTTCACTACCTAAGCAAAGCACTAGCGTACACATGTTCAATCAAATAAAGAATGTATGGATTACTGTACTTGCCTCGTAATGCACTACGTATAGCTTTGCTTAGGCAATAGATACTTGTAGTTGCGAACAGGTCGCCAAACAAGTAGTTTTAATTTAATGATGCACCAACACCAAAGTTGTACCGAAATATGCGAAACTGAGGGTTCGTAAACCAAACTCTTTAATACATAAAGTCGTTAACCCCAACAGGTGTCAATTATAGCTCGAGACAAAAATAGTACAAATTGCACTATGAAACTGCTTGAATTATCTAGAGCTGAAATTCTATGTTAATTGGGCATGAAGACAATCAGTGCAATTTGTTATTACATTCGTATCTACCGATATACCAAGAGATGGCGGTATTCATTTTTGTTGCGCGTGCAATTGACATTAACACGGGAACAATTATTGTGATTAAAACAACACACCCTCATCATGGCGAGCACTAAGTATAAAAATAGAGACGGCACTGAAATACGATAATAGGTGAATTGAGATGGTAAGAATTCAGTTAACCAAGCAATAATTGTATATACACAATCGCACTCTTTGTATGTCATAAAATTAACCATCAATCATTATTATAGAGAAAATGTACTTGTTTGCATGTTCTTGTGGAATGTCTTGGAATGAAGATTATGAACACACCAAGTGGTTGCAACACTATGTGCTTTTATCAATGACACAAACAATCAAGGCTGATTTGACTTTTTTGTAAAGATGTTTGGTTAATACATCATGGTACCTACTGCGTAGTTTTGTTACTATATTAAGACGCGTATTTACTTCTGCTTACGTATCAAGTACAGTAAGAATAAGGAGCATCATGCATGCCAACAAATTGATACGTAATTTCCATATACAAGCAACGCATATATTTGACCACAAGGCTCGGTTCGCACACCTAATACTGCTTTATAATCCGAACGCATATGTACATTTGTATTACTGTATTAGAGTAAAATCATTTTTTTTCAATGGGACGAACTTTCGTGGTTTTGGTGATTATATATAAAGACCACTTCGATGAGACGTTAATTCGTGGATGTTGCATTTCAGGTAATAAATATGAGAGTCAAAGTTATTGTTCGATGAGATTTGATTTCGTAGTTGACAATGAACCACGAAATCCACGAAATTTAATCCTCCACGACAATAAATGATTTTACAGTATGTCTGAGCACTTGTACTCCATGCGTGCATGTGAACCCTTTAATCCAGTAAATTGAACAAGTAAGACAGTACATCTACATTTTATGTATGACCTATACAACGTAAATACGTAATAGTATAATAATACACTAAATGGTGATATTCTTAGCAATATATCAGCTTATCAAAAATATTTCTTGAAACATTTAGTATTTCTCGGATCATTTAATTGTTTTGTTAATGGGGAACAATTCTGAAATGCAAAATACGATCAATGTCCATACATCTGTTGACGGTACTATGCATAAATCTTCTGATGGAAAAGTTTGAAATATTACCAGCCACTCAAGACCAATGCTTATGTTTAGGTTATATCATGCCTTTAAAACATTCGATCGTTACTATCACAATGAATCTGGTAACAAGTATTCATAATATGTCTCAAATTTCCACATAATTATTATTTCGTTTGATAAAACTATAGATGTCAGATGAAAAGACATATCTTGCCATAATTTGTCTCACATATGAAAATTGTTGATGAATACAAATCACCGTATCATGCAAACATATTCTTACAATAGCACTATAATATTTTTATTTTATACCATGGACTATTTCTGAATATCGATCTTTTATATTGCACCGTTACCTGCGGATAATTCCCACGGCTTTTGCTCATTTTGAATGACGTCTTTAACCGAAACAAATTCTTAAAATATTTCAATATAGCCGCGAAACATTTGTTAAGTGTAGTAATTTTGGCAGGAATCAATGCATTAGGTGTTTGATGTTATAGACACAGATGCAATAATGATAGGAGTAGTCTTTAATATTTATTTAATGTACGTACTCGCATAATATCAAATCCAAATGAAAGCATGGACTGGCTTTTAGTCATACCTCACCTATGTTACTGCTTGCAACCAGTTAGTTGTTTTACATTTGATTATTAATCGAACAATTCAATCAGTGTTCTCTTTCATTGAAATCTAATCCTCACATTTGATCGTTGAATAGCCTGTAGACATAATAGGAGGCATTGTGACGTCAATGTGACGTCACTGTGACGTCATGGACAGTTGTAACGTCCGATTTTGTGTAAGATATAGATCATGATGCTCTATTTATTGATTAAACCAGTTGCACAAAATGTGGCGTTCTACTTCGCATTCCTCAAATTACATTCATTCATTCATTCATAATAGAAAATAAACGTTATGCAGGCTCTATCATTTGTTACAATGTTGTTTTGGCTGAATGAATAGCATCCCAATTACCACTGCAAAACACGATGCCCTTTCACGTAAACGAGATTTCAGTGCGTTGAATAAAACGTGAATTAAGAAGGCAACATAAAACCTGATATCAAATTTTTAAACTATTTCTGACCTCAAATCAAATCAAGGTCAAGTTTGTTCAATGAATTTGGCATTATCACAATAAAAATGTTTTACGCAGTTGTTTGTTTTAATACAGAAACGTCTCATATTTTCAGGTATTTGCCAGACGTATGTTTCTTCCAAAATAACCATCTATTTTTTTCAATCCGTCGGTAAACTTATTAATACGAAACCAGACACATTTTTTAGGCAATGGCTTGAATTTTTATTTCGGAGTAACTGTGTTTGCCTTTAACTGCTAATTAGAATAATAGTTAGAATAAGAAGCATCATGCATACCAACAAATTGATACATAATTTCCACATACAAGCACCGAATATATTTGGGCACAGGACTCGATTCGCACACATTGTCACTCCGGATTTCACATATAGTCCTTTACTATGTCTGAGCTCTAGTACATCATACGTGCATGTGCACCTTCTAATCCCGTTTATGGATTCCGTAAGACAATAACAGACAGATAAATAAGCAACGTAGATTAATAACAGTAAAAGAAGGTCATTATTCTTAGCGATAGATCATAGATAGATATTTATATGAAACACTTCCGAAATGCAAAACAAACATGATCTATGTTATCAAAACTGTTGACGGTACTACATACATACCATCCGATGAGTAGTCTTTCTGCAAATATGTGAAATATAACCGCCAACTCCTCATGAGCAATGCTTATGTTTAGGGTTCGTGATATCTTACAAATATTATATCATAACTACAGTACTGTATCACAATGAATCTCGAAGTAAGTATTTATAATAATGTCTCAAATATCCACATTTATGTATTAATTATTATTTCGTTTGACCAAACTATAGATGTCGGATGAAAATACTATCTTGCCAAATTGATAATTTGTCTCACATAGAAATAGTTGTTATGCAAGTAAAGTACCCGAGGGAAAGGCGTAGCATGCAATATAATGCTATAAAATTTTTATTTTATATCATGGAGTATTTTCTGAATATAGATCTGTTTTATTGCGCATGGAACGCTACCTCCGGATTGTTTCCACGGGTTATGGTAAATGCGCATTTTGATATCTTTCAATAAGCAAAATATACTCTCTAAGTTATTTCAATTTTGCCGCGAAACATTTGTTAATTGTAGTCATTTTGGCAATAATCAATGCATTACGTCTTTGATGTTTAAGATGAAGTGAGTTATTGTTTTATATATTGTTTAAAACACAATGTATGTATACTAAACGTTTGCTAAGTCAACCAAATCGTTTTACATAATGATTATTAACTGTACGCATTCAATCAGTTTCTGTTTCAGTTGCTCAAAATTGATCATTGAAAAGTCTGATGACGTTATAGGAGATATTTCACGACGTCATGGACAGCATAAACTTTCAGTTTGCGAATATAGTTAATAATGCTATATTTAAATTAACCCAGTTGTACACAATGTGGCTTTCTAGTTTGCATTCCTCAAATTACATTCCTTCATTCATAATTTGAAACTTTTTAAGGAATCTTGGTTCTCGTCGTAAATGTATAAGTACCAGTAAGATAACATATAATAACACGTCTATTATGAGGACAGTATGATCCTCGTAGAAAAAAACAAAGCATTTGTCATAAGTTTCTTGGAATTGATAAGATTTCCTGACAAATTGCATCTAACTACATGTATATTAGTACTCGGTATACACATTTATAATAAATTGACTATTGGCACTATTCTTAGCATTCCACAATCGCATTGAGTTCAACGCTTTTAAAGGGCGTAACTCCAAATGACATAATGTATGGCGAAATCTTGGCGTTGTCTGGAAGGCCAACTTGGCAGAGGTTACGCTCAAGCTTTTTTGAGCTTTTTCATAAAAGTGCTTCCTAGTCAATGAATAACGACATATTTCTCATATTTCTGTTTTTATGATTTACAAAATATGCAAAATTGCCTAAATACCCAAAAGGTAATTTCTAATAGAACTAGGCGGCGTTGCTGACAACTGCAAGTAAGACAAATATACTTGACTAATCACCCGTACTTGTAAATGGATGCCTATAGATCAAATGAATCATAGAAGTTGGTACATATCAACATTGATTAACACTTAGATATTTGTTAAATGACTGTATCAGTAGCTAACTACTATGTAGCTAAACATGTACATTATGTAATGATTCAGTACATAGACTTTTTGAAATGTATAAGTAGGGTTCCCGATATCAAACAAAGCAACGTTTCACTGTAGCAGGTGCTGAGACTTTACACATCCATACTTCACCTTAGTCTAATTATCTATCATTATTACCGCCCTTTATGTTTGATTATGCATGAAATCCATAGTGCAACGTGTGTCGTGTATTGCTCGTATATGCATGATTGGGGAATTTTGATGGTTTGTTCTTTGCCTGACACCTGCATTGGTGGCTAGGCGATGGGATGGTTTCTGTGTGTAGCTGTGGATTTTGTCCTTTCTTGTATTTTGTGCAATATGTTTGGCTTGTGAAATATCGCGGACTACATTTCCATTAAATTGTCACAAAGTTTGAGAGAAAATATAAATATGGCATAAGAAATACTGCTGATCGTAAACCTGTAAATGTTGTTATTTTGTAATATATTTAGACAAACTGTATGAACAAGAAGTGGAGTACAAACAGTTGTCTGATTTGTTTGTTTGATTTTTGTTTATAACAAGGTCTCGTGCTCAACCATATAATTTTTAATTGAACAGAAATGCATGACTTGCAATCGTAATAACATAAGACAGATTTGAACCTTCCTGAATAATAGAATTTGAAGCCTTAAATAATTCAGAATAGACAATCAAGCATCTAAACTCATACTAAAGTAAGGAATAAACATTGTAAAAAAGACCACCAGGGCAATAATGCGTTTCATATTTGCTTCTTCTTTTAATGTGTTTGTTTTTGTTATTTGTAAAGTTAACTTTAAGAGGTACGTGTGCAGCAAATAAAGATAATTATAACACAATGCAGAACAACTGCTTCAACCTTCGCATTATATCATCGAGAACAAGGCCAAATAACGGCATAATGTGTATCACGTATGTGGTCACTGGACTCAAACAAACCATATACACAATGTATGTTCCCTGTGCGTAGGTTTTAACATGATTTCGAATTTTAAGTTGAACGTTAGACGTCCGTAAAACAATACCCAAACCTCATAAATTTATTTAATTGTTTAGCTTGGCAGGTAATCATAATAACGATGATCTGTGCATGTACAGGGTACTCGATGATAATAATTAGGAAAATGCAGCAACAACTGTTTAGTCTATCTATAGACACCTACTTCAGTAAAACAATCGAACATTCTTCTGTAATTTATTCAACACATTGCTGATAAAGATAAGTTTGTTAAACGCATGTGGTACTTAATTTTGAAATGGGTACTTCATTAACTGTTTTATTAGCTACATACTGACATTCTAAATATACGTTTACATAAGTTCATGTCCTTTGGAAAATTGCTGTTTTTTAAAGTGATCTTTCAGAGCTGTGGTCATCGGTATTTATATAGAATGAGATATATGAGAAAATCGTAGAGGGAAGACATTAATCAACTTAACCAGCCGAGCATAGAAAACAGCAACAACACAATATAAAACAATTACACCGAGCAGTGCCCACATATAACCGTACGAATTGTTTACACTTGTAGCATGTAATTGTATTTATGTTATTTAATTAGGGGAAACTGTATTTTGCTAACACACATGGTTGTAATCCTATATGACGAATTAATTAGATAAAACATCACGCGTATATCATCTTATTTTTTGTTAACGAACAAAACTGGCTGAAAAATTGATTCGAAATCATAACATCAACGTTGATTGATAACCTTCTCTATATTTGGAAAATTGCTCTTAACTTTTATTCGCCGCAACATAAACAACCTGAATTTTAGGTACACTTATTTCAAATTGGACTGTTCCTAATTGTTGTTTTTGGTTGGTAGGTATAAGCTTAATTTTGATCAAACGTGTGACTTCGTATAGGTCGACGTTACGCTTGCTATACCTTGCGTGTTTTAATTAGATGGAGTGGTTGACCCCTGACTAATGTAGGTCTCCCTGTCAGGTACAAATTTACATTCAACCTACACTGTGACAGCGCAAGCTCCTACAAATGTGGCAGGTTCGATTAAGACATAACCATTTAACCCTACAAAAAATGCTATTGATGTTGACATGTGCTATTCAATATGTATTGCTACACTAACACGTTGATAGTTGACTGTCGAGTCATCAGTACATATTTGCAGTATTGCATAAATTTGTTTATTACCATGAATTCGTTTGATGAGTAACATGTCGAGTGCATTTGTCTATTTTGGAAGAAGCATACGTCTGGCATATTTCTGAAGCTAAGGGCGTTACCATTACAAAACAGACTACAGTGTAAAATATCTTTATTGAAAGGAAGCCGATTTAAATAATACAACATCGATTGAGAACCACAGATAGGATTCGCTTCTATTACACAAAACAGAGAGTTGCGTAAAACAGTTTCATTGATGAGATACCGAATTCTTCGAACAACGCTGACGTTGAAATATCGTCTGAAATAGTTAAACAAATTGGCACCTGGCTTTGTTTTGTTTTGGAATTGCCTGGCTTCTTGATTTACAGTTTGTGTTTTTTGAACGCGTTGAATTCTCGTTTATAAAACATGATATTGTGTTCGCAAAGGTAATGATGATGTTATTCATTCAACTATAGTGACAGTGTAAATGATTGAGCAAGAATACCGTTAAATATGAATTTATTTCAATCTACACCAACGTATTCTGATTAAACATCAATACTTCAGAGCATTTGTGCATGAAATCAATAAGGTAATCATGTGATGTTTGCCAACAATTACTACAATAAAGCAATTGAAAAATACTAAGAGTGTTTTTTCTTGTTATCATTTTAAATGCTCATAAGCAGTGGGATCTATCCCTAGGTAACATTATATAAATTATTACAGCGCTATCGGAAAGCATTGTTTTGCATGATACGTCTTTACCTGTTGCAGGAGAGATATAAGCATCAAAATTGCGTGAGACAAATTATAAATGATTGTAAACAGGTTTATTGCGATATGATAGATTGGATCTTTGAAAAGAGAATCAGCTCTAAATCCTTAAATAGTGCAGTATAAGTATGTGTTTTTTATTCTGAACATTTCTAGAAATTATGCTTACAAATAGTATGAAACAGTCGGGTGTGCAGATTCAAGAATTGTTAGGATTACTCGGACGAGTTTCCCTCGAACAAAATACTTCCGCAAACAGCCAACTAAATGTGGCTAGATCTGTCCTGCATATATCGATATGAGTATATGGCTCAAAATAACACAACGACATTCCAAAATTCCTAATACTATTTTTGCATATTTTATTGATTAACTGTGTTATATAATTCTGCAAGATAGAAAGGGTTACATGCATGAAGAACTTGGACATACGAATTAGTATAAATTTATTCAAAAAAATAAAAAAGTTGTTATATGTGGCTGCAATTGCCATATGCTGCCGAGTCAATCACTATGCGCTGTATGGTTCCTTGTCTTAAATATATTATGTTATCGTATGAAGTAACAGAAGTAACAGTATATCAGTTTGCTGTCATAAACACATTTTATTAAATGAACTGTTAGGAAAAGGGCAGCACACACTAATAAATATGTGAATAGTTAATGATGGGGAAATAGAAGCATTGTGTACAACATGAAACTATAATTGACAGTGGAAAACCATTTCAGATCGTAATATAAAATATTGACCCAGTTTGGCATTCTATACTCATTTTGTGCCCGTGCTTCCGGTGGAACAAATTGTATTGGAGTAACACGTTACCAAAACACGTTCAGCACATTTGCGGAAGCTTTCACAACAAAATTTGCATTAAAAAGTCGAATATGTTGCAATATACTCGATTTTTACGATTTCTTTTGAAATGTGAAAGACAAGCGTGAAAAATGCAGATGTATTCGATAATGATTGATTTCTCAAAAACTGTTTTCCTTTATAAAACTAATTGACATATTAACTCATAGACATATTGAACAGGTGTGTATGACTCGTCTTCCGTTGAAATTTTCGGTGAATATTCCAGGTATCAGTGGAACATGACAATTACAAATCATTTTGCGGAAGTGTTATGAAAAGTTTTTATCCTGTTGCAAAAACTCTTACGAAATTCCATTCCTGCGTACACCCACACCATAACATTTGCAATTGGTAAACCAGAATGTGGTGGAATATTTCATATGTTGCATTTGATGTAGTCTTGTATTTCTACGAATGTTTCTAACAACATAATAAAATAATTCAGCTGCAATTAAAGTTATCAATAATATATTTCTGTAAGCTTCAGACATCAAGAAACATGGTCAATTTTGTTAGGTTGATATGCACGCATTTTATTAAGCACATGTATATGCACGTAATTGGTAAGAAATTTAATTGTGTTTCAGAGGTACATGGAAGGTAACGGGGTCTCTAAATATTCAGTATTAAACATATTTTGAATCAAATTGAATATGTCCAATGTTTACAAACAAACTCAATATAGTAATGGAAGTTTAAAAATGTCTCGCCTTTATCATAAAACCATAACAGACGGGAAGGCTTTTAACTAACATTGAATATGCTTCGTATGTATGCAGTTTGAAGGTTTTGTTATGCGAGGTAATGCTTTAACTTATTGTTAACAATGAAACAAGCACAATTGCGTGTTAAAAATGTGTGGCATAATGAGCGATTTATCACCTTGAATGACAGTGACGGTGTTAACATTATTATGACGACATTACATTGCAGCGATGACAGCCTTTATCATTACGTCTCTCATTTTCGTAATAAAGAATTAAATAATAATTGTTGATAATTATATTGCCCGTCTAGTTTTGGATTTTTCGCCTTGAGACAGTATGAAACATGGGAATGAGGTTAGAATAATTTTGATTGATATACAAAGCGTCTTGTTATCCTAGTAGTATAGCGTATACCGCGGGCCATCACTTGGCCTATGAGTTAGTCACATTAGATATGAACACTATTATTTCAAAGTGTTCGTTCTGAGCAAGGGCAGTCGTATTTCCAATAGTGCGGGGTAACAAAACACCAACTTTGACGAACCATACTGTATTGCTCGAAACATCCAAGTTTATTAAAAACATCATGTGTGAATCTTTAAATGTAGACCAAGAAATGCAAGGTCCTTCAATTAACTTTATTGCGACATTATTATTATTTAAATAACACATTTCAAATACGCCAGCCATAAAATATTGCCTCAATGAGATTCAACTTTTTATCAAATGTTCAAACGTTTAATAGTACACTGTACTGAATGCGTATGATTCCAAACCAATATGGTTAACCTCAAGAACAACATTCTAATGCAATATATCACTAAATGATAACAACAGTCTAACTACTCCTGAGTGGTCTTATACATTGCTGACAAATTCCCAGCAGTACGAATCTTATGTACCAGTTTTATACAGATATTTTTAGAACTTATAAATGCTATAAAACATGTCCAAAATTAAAGGATTAAAATGTCACAGATATGTCAGATCTTTGTAAATTACTGGTGTTACTCATCAAACATTGACGGTACTGATTTCAAAATCCTTAAGAAAATATGAAATATTTTCAAACCAAGTATTGACTCAAAAAGCATATACAAACTCTTTGAAGCCAATCGATTTTCCATCATCCTCTGAAGTATATTATTACCTTTAAGTATTTTTCACGAGTATGCTTAGATCAATAGACTATCTAATGAGGATTAAGTGGGACGCCTTAGGGTCACCATGAATATGTACAACACCACCCACAATCTGACTCTCACACAGCTCTTACTGAATGTTTTGTAATTACGAAATACTTTTACATCTATAATGCGGTTACCTGACTGAATTGAAAACATATTGGTCTGGAGTTAATAAAAAATACAGATACCATATTATATAAAACCATTTATCACATGAAGTTATTCTATTATTATGCAATTAAATACTTATGTGTTTTAGCTCAGTTACCAAGAATCATTAACGAAGATACTTGTCAAGTAAGTAACAGAAACATCATCATTGACGGATTTTATGTTTTGAATTAGAATGCAGGGATGGTCGATTCTAATTAGCATGAGCCGTATATATTATATTGTTAGATCCTAACAACGGCTAGTACAGCAATCACAATAGTAAAATGTTCATTAGAAGGTTCATCAGCAATGGTACGATCAACACGGGTGACTTCAGCAACAGTAATTGTATAAATAGAAATATTCCATCAAATTGGCCATCAAAATAACTATTCTTAAACCATACGTGCGACATAACAAAGGTGGTTTGGAAAAGTAACACATACATAAAATTGATTGGATACATTAACGGTTATTCGAGAGCTAATCGTTGAACGTACATTACTTGTACATATGTATAAGAATTGGTGTCTGTTACCTAAGCAAAGCACTAGCGCACACATGTTCAATCAAATAATTATAGAGAAGGCACGAAGTACCTACATCGGAATGCACTAAGTACAGTGTTGCTTTGCTCAGGCAATGGACACTTGTAGTTGCCAAAAGAGTAGGAAAGGTTCATATTAATTCGCCCAATACGTAGTTTTAATGATGCACCAACGTTGCACCGAAAGATGCGAAATTGAGGGTTCGTTTACCGAACTCTATAGTACATTAAGTCGATAACCCCAACAGGTGTCAATTTTAGCTCGAGACAAAAATAGTACATACTGCATTATAAACTGTTTGAATTATCTAGAGCTGAAATTTGATGTTAATTGGGCATGAAGAGAATTAGTGCAATTAGGTGTTACATTCGTATCTGACGGAGTAACAAGAGATGTTAATAATTTTGCTGGCGTGCTTATTTAAAATTAACAAGGGAACAATTATTGTGAATTGAACAAATATTTTGTTTGTTCAGTTTAGTCGAGTAGATACCATGTGTATCTGGGCGTCAGGACAGAAGGGAAACAGTATAGTGATTACCATTGGAGCAGTAAATAATACCTCTCAATGAACATTCTTTATTAAAGAAAAAAACATTGTTAATTCAGTGGAATATTAAAGCTTTTTACATCAAAACAACGATTAATATGTGATACTTTCCTAAAACTATTTCAAATTGTAAGATCCATACAGAAACATGACCAATTGGTTACTCAGTATCCGAATATGTATCATATAATAGTGTTGTTTCAATATGAAAAAGTGATGTCTGTAAAGTTTGCAAAACAAGTAACTGTAATAAAGCTTAGTAGTTTAGTAGCAAAATAGATATGCCTAAAAAACAAAATTGACGAAAATATTTATGTAGGATTTGTGTTCGATTAAAGCTTGAATGGATAAATAAATGAGATACTAGTATTTGTATGATAAATGAAATATCCTTTCACGGTAACCTTTTGAAAAGCTCTGTTATACGAATTACATGTTCAAATGAAATAAGAAATTCGTCCAAAACCAATGCTATGCCTTTTGGGATTTTAGTGAACGAAACTTCAGTATTCTTCAGAAACACTTTCATGTAAACGTTCTATGCACTCTTTGCATGCCATTAAATTAACCATCTATTATTATAAAAATGATACTGTACGTGTAAGCATGTTCTGATGGAATGTTCGTTTTTTCTTGGAATGGACATAATGGGTACGGCAAGCAGTTGCCGCATTATGTGCTTTTATGAATGACACAATCAATTCTGTTTTTTGCTTTTTGAAAAGATGATTGGTTAATGCAACACGGTACCTACTGCGTAGTTTATTACTATATATAGACGCACATTTATTTCTGCCTACGTATCAATACAGTTAGAATAAGGAGTATCGTGCATACCAACACATTGATACATAATTTCCACATACAAGCATCGAATATATTTTGCCACAGGACTCGATTCGCACACATTGTCACTCCGGAGTTCACATATAGTCCTTTATGATCTGAATTCATCTGTACTATGTCTGAGAACTAGCACATCATACGTGCATATGCACCTTCTAATCCCGTTAATGGATTCCGTAAGACATTAACAGACATATGAATAAGCAACGTAGATTAATAAATAACAGTATAAGAATGTCATTATTCTTAGCAAAATATCACATTATCATACTTATTTCAAGAAACACTTATTGCTCGGATCATTTAATTGCCTTATTTATATGAAACACTTCCGAAATGCAAAACAAACATGATCAATGTTATCAAAACGGTTGATGGTACTACGTACATACCATCCGATGAGTAGTCTTTCTGCAAATATGTGAGCTATAACCACCCACTCCCCATGATCAATGCTTATGTTTAGGGTTTGTGATCTATTACAAATATCATATCGTTACTACAGTACTGTATTGTAATGAATCTCGTAGCAAATATTCATTTTATGTCTCAAATATGCACATATTAATTATTATTTCATTTGATAAAACTGTAGATGTCGGACGAAAAGACATATCTTACCAACCAATCATGATAAATGCTTATGTTTAGGGTTTATCATTTCTATGAAATATTCAATCGTTACTATTGCAATGAATCTCGAAGCAATCATTTATAATTTGTCTCAAATATCCAAACTTTTCTTTTGATAAAGTTGATAGAAGTCGGATGATGCCAAATTACATAATTTGGCTCACATTTAAAACGTTTGATGAATGAATAAAGCCAAACGCTGCAGATAATAGCACAATAGTATTTATATCATAGAATATTTTGTTAATATCAGTCGGTATTATTGCTCGAGAACAGCTACCACCGGATTATTCCCACGACTTGCGCGCATTTTAAATGGTATAATAAAACAAACAAAACAATTCCAAGTCTATTTCAATTTTGCCGCGAGACATTTGTTATGTGTACTTTTGCCAAGAATCAATGTATTACGTGTTTGATGTTAAAGATACTGATGCAAGAATGAAGGGATGGTGTCTTTATGTTCAATACGCGTACTCTTATCAGAGTAAATTCAAATAAAACCATGTACGGGCTTTGAAGTCATATACCATTATTTTTACCGTTGGTGCTCTATTTTCACATAATATGTATGAATTGTACATTTTCCAGCAGCCTTTTTCATTAAGATTGTGCTCCTCAAATCAGATCATTGAAAAGTCGGCTGAGGTCAGTGTGAAGTCAATGTGATTTCATTGGACAGTTTAAACTTTCGGTTGGCGTAAATAGTTCATGATGCTCTTTTTAAACTAACCCAGTTTTACAAAATGTGGCTTTCTAATTTGCATTCCTCAAATTACATTCCTTCATTCATAATAGAATATAAACATTATGCAGGCTCTTTCATTTATTACACTGTTGTTTTGGCTGAATGAATAACATCCCAATTACCACTGCAAAACAAGACACCATTTCACATAAACGATATTTCAGTGCTTTGAAAAAACAAAATGTGTACCAAGAAGGCAACACAAACCAGATACCAGTTTTTAAACTATTTCTGACATCAAATAAAATCAAGGTCAACCTTGTTCAATGAAGTTGGCATTCTCACAGTAAAAATGTTTTACGCAGTTGTTTGTTTTATTACAGAAATGCCTCGATTTTCGAATATATGCCAGGCGTATGTTTCTTCCAAAATAACAATGTATTTTTCAAAATCAGTCGGCAAAGTCATTAAGGCGAAAACCAGACACTTTTTATTGGCAATGTTATGAATTTTTGTTTTGGAGTAACTGTGTCTGCGATTAACTGCTTACATAATATAGAACCACATCTCGTGTAAACTTAAGGAATCTTGATTCGTATCGCAAACGTATATGTAGTAGTAATATAACATATCATAACACGAATATTATTATGACAATGTGTTATTGATCACTTTTTGCAATTGATATTGGCATTCGTTAAGACCTTCAGACAACTTACTTTTAACACCATTTGTGGTGTTCCACATTTTGAGTTCAACACTTTAAAGGACGATACAAAAAAGGTAAAAATCGTTTCATATCAACATTTTCGACTGACACATTGGTATATATGACTGTACCAGTAGCTAATTACATCATTGTGATACACAAACGTTATATAATGATTATAAAATGATTCAGTACATAGATATGTAATGTGCGACACCAAACTTTCGAGATTATAAGAATATGGTTTAATGATAATTGCTGATCATACAGCTGTAAATCTTGTATACTTGAGTTTGACAAATTGTACGATCAATATGCGTAATTCAAGCTGCCTGAATTTCCTGTTTTTATTTATTTCATGAGTTCGTTTTAAACCATATAATGTACAATTGAATATGAAATGCATGACTTGCATATGCAATAATATAAGAGAATTCTTATCATTCCTGATTAATAGAATAACCTTTTGGAAAGGGTCAAGAATTCAGAATAGATAAACAAGCATATAAGTTCGGACTTAAACGAAGAAATATGAATATTCGAAACAAAACCAGTGCAAGAAAGCGTTTCTGGTTTGCTTTTGATTGGTTTGTTTTTACGATTTCTAATAGTTTACTGTAAATGGTACTTGCATGGGCAGAAAATAAAGATAATTATAACACAATGCAGAACAACTGGTTCAGCCTGCGCATTAGATCATCAAGAATCAGGCGAAATAACAACATTGTGTACTTCATGTAATTGGTATTCAGCCGATGAACCGCAACAAATCATTATACTCAATGTATGTTCCCTATGCGTATGTTTAAAAGGTAAAATGAACATTAGGCGTCAGTAAAACAATAAACAGAACCTCATAATTTTATTAGATTATTTATTTTGGCGGTTTCTAATAACGATGATCTGCGCATGTTCAGGATACTTGCTGAAAACAATCATGACAATGCAGGGAACAACTGCTATGGTGTATCTATAACTTCAGTGAAGGAATCGAACGTTCTCAAGATAACGCTAATAAAGTTGATTTTGTTAAACACTTGCGGTGCTTGCTTTTGATTTGGGTATTCATTAATTTTGTATTAGAGCTAGAGCATAAGAATACGTTTAGATTATTATGACATACTTTTATATCATTTGGAAAGTTGCCGTGTTGTTTTTAAAGTGAACTTTGGTGCTTTGGTAATCTGTAGTAGCTACAAGTGATACTCACATGACAAACCAAGTGACAATTTGGCTAAAGCTGCAAATAAGAATATGTGATATCTTACAGATCATAGAACAAGTTGTGTTAACGTTTTGTAACAGTTCATAAAATGTTGTACCTACAACAACATGAACCCATTGACTGCCCTACTGTATGATAACACCAACATGTGTGTCAATTATTGCTTCAGATAAAAAATAGTATAAAATAACAACACACATACTTATGAATTATCTAAAGTTAAAATTAGTTGGTAATGGGGCATAAAGTGCATTTTTGTGTTATCTTGGATTTTGAGCGCACTCCTTTCTACGTTTCTAGCATGCCAAGAGGCGCTGGTTATCATTTATTGGCGTATGAAATGAAAAAGGAGACACTTATTGTGATTTGAACAACACGACCTCATAAAGACGGGCACTAAAAGGTAACAGAAAAATGTCGATTGAAAGAACTTAATTAACCTAAGGGTTATACAAACAGTTTGGAAGAGCACAATTGAAAACCTGCTAGGCTTGTCTGTCCTATACTTAGTAAAGCACCAGAAAAAGACACAAGCTAGATAAATAGACTATTTAAAGTGGGTACCTTTAATCCAAAAGTCAATTTTTCCAAACATGCATAATATATAACAACAATACGTATAATTACTAACATACCAGTAATAGAGACGTTTCTCATACAGTCCAACACATGGTGTAGATAATGCACAAAAATTGCACCTAAAACATGAACCCATTTACTGGTGAACTTTATGATAACCCAAAATGTGTCAATTATATATGCGCCAGATAAAAAATACGAATAACAATTAAAATAGTTTTGAATTATCTGAAGCTAATTAAAATTGGCTGCAAATTGGGCGTAATGTGTAATGTGGTGCGTTTCAGGAATACCAAAAGACGTCGGATTGCATTTGTTGGCGCTCATAACTATCAAGGAGACAATTATTGTGATTTGAACAACACGACCTCGTCAAGAAGGACAATAAAACGTAATAGAATAATGTGGATTGTAAGAACACTGTTTCATGTAACCGTGCTAGCATACAAAAAATGTACCACTGCGCTGATCCCAGGTTCAAATCAATTTGCTAGCTTATGTTTTCAGATAAATCAATAATTATTTATTATGGTGTAGCACCACCTTCAGTCGCCAAAATCAAAACGTTTCAGAGAAATCGGACCGACGGTTAAGTGATGATCATGTTTTATGCAATGCACCTATAGTGACCAAAGGGCAAGTCCCGACGTCGTTGTTGACGTCATATGTTTCGATAACCACACAACATCTTCTAAATTCTCACAATATTGTTTATTGTACAACTCCTACCATTCTGTATAATGACCAATTTACAATGGCGGATTAAACTTACAAAAAAAAAACAAATAACATTTATTATTTCATTTGTTTCGTTCCAAAACACAAACACCATTTGATAAGAGCGTAAACAAGCTTGTCTATCTTCCATATTTCCATAGAATAACGCCAGAAAAGTATTAGTAATTTCAACTGTTTTCTTGAGTTGAATTAGGTAAGTTAGTATCTGTTTAGATAGGTATGTCTGGGCGTCTGGACAACAGGGGAAACATTTGGCAGTGAACTTACTACACTGTTACCATTCTTGCATGAGGTAAAAACATCGACTCGGTAGGTTGAATGATTCGGTGTTCAATATAAAACCTAGATTAATGTGTGGTAGCTTTCTTTATGTATTTTTAAAACATTTAGAAAAGCCAGCAATATGACAAAGTGATTACCCAGCCTATGGAAGCATTATGTATCATTAAAATGAAGTTTAAAATTGATTAGATGGTGAACATAGTGCGTGTACATAGGAGTAGTGGTCGTACAAATATTCGTTATTCGTCTAATTTTATAATTTATATATAATTTTAAAGTTCCTTAATATAGTTTAAGAGCAAATAAGAAAGCAATCAAGTACAATCATATGCTTGTTCACAGCTGACAGTCATGCACAACTTACGTGAAGTTTCTTACAAAAATAATCGATGTCTATAATATATAATAGAAGACAAAAACTGATCTTTGTGTGCATGACCAGCGCTATGATTGATGCATACATCTCAATCAATGTCACTCCAAACAAATAAAACCATTCCTGTATATGATAATGTTCCGCTTAAATAATAATACGATACTATGAGTAAACTAGTAGTAGCTGACTGCAAACATCGTTCTGCCATTAACACATTTACGGAGCGCCAACACGTTGACCGGGTAACAACGCCATAATAAAGATCGGAATTGCTTCTTGATTCCTGTGTAACAATATCAGAACGTATCTGTGTCACTTTGGCGCCTCGGTTACAACTCCACAGAGCATATTTGGTCACAACAACAGAACGCCGATTTTAGCACCCGAGCAACAACGACAGAGAAACCAAAAATACTCTGCAATGACTTTGGCGCAGTGACAGAAAACTATTACCAATCAAAATATGATTCTGATAAAATATGTATGATAACTTTATGATGATTGTTTGAAGTGAGCTTGAATGAATAAATAGCTGATATTATGCAATGAATATTTACCCGGTGGCTGAATACTGCAGACGTACAATAATTTTCATTGCAACTGTTATGTCACATTTCTGATACAAAGCAAATGGGAAATTCGTCCGAATCAGACATACATTATGTGCAAATGGGAAATTCGTCCGAAACAAACGTTTTTCTACTTTCGTTATGGAGTGAATGAGATGTCATAATTATTCAGAATTCATTGTTTGCATACGATCCACGCATTTTTTGCATAACAACCTATTAAGCATCCATTATTATAATAAAGAGGTTGTACATGTTTCTATATTCTGTTGAATGTCTGTTATTTATTGAAATGTAAAACATGGACACGGCAAGTGATGGTAACATAATGGACTGTTTCAAATGACAAAAACAATCATACATTTTTTTGTATCTAGCTAGACTGTTAGCATGGAACTATTTTACGTTCGGTTAATTGAACATTGAAAGTTTCGAATTTATTTGTAAGTATGGTTTCTAGAAGGTGAATTATAAATCCACCCACTCATGATTAATGTTTATCTGTTCTTTAAAACATCTTAATTGTTGTAATGAATATATAAGCATTAAGTCATAATTTGTTTCATATACCCACATTGATCTTATAGAAATATAGATTACGGATGAAAAGACATACCTTGCCAAATTACATAATTTGTCTCACCAAGCAAATTCATGATGATAGAAAATCACCATGAAAGTGAGCATTATGCCAAACTGCGCTTAACGTTGCACTTAACCAGTTTATATCACAGAATATAGATATCGTATCATTGCGCATTAAATGTTACCTGCAGGTAGACCCCACGGCTTATATGTTGTTACGAATGATAAGATAAAAATAACTATTTGAGTCTGTTTCAATTTGCCTCAAAGCTTTTGTTTATTATAGTAATTGTTGGCAAGTATAAACGGATTACCTATTTGGTTGCATTCATAAAAGCTCTGAAATGTTCGCCAAATTGAAGCTATAAAATATTGACGTTGGTTCGAAAACATAATCACCTAGCAGTACGGCTATGTTTGTTAATTGCAGAAAGTAGCTATGTCGCAAATAACCCACAATGTGACGAGAACACATTAAGAAAATTCACTGATTATCTGACTGTTTATTTTGTCATTTCGAAATGAAGTTTTTTTTATCTAACATCTGTTGCAAATGTTAACGTTCTTATTATTTGTACCAATTGGATAGTACGGTGCATGAGCAATTCTATTTGACATTATTCAATGTACAGTTACATGTAATGAAAAACGTTATACTGGCTCTAGCATGCCTTACATTTTCACTACAGTTGAATGAATAACATTATCATGAACTTTGCAAACACGCAACTAATTATATGTAAACGAGAATTCAACGCATTAAAAAAAACTGTAAATCAAGAAGCAAGGCAACTCCAAAACAAAACCAGCTGGTGCCAATTTGTTTAACTATTTCAGACGATATTTCAAGGTCAGCGTTGTTCAAAGAATTCGGCATCTCATCAATGAAACTATTTTAAGCATCTCTCAGTTTTTGTGTTAGAAACGTATCCTATTTTCGGTTCTCAATCAATTTTGTTTAAAAGAAATCGGCTTCCTTTCGATGAACATATTTTTGCGCAGTTGTCTATTTTGTAATGGAAACGCCCATAGGTTCGATGTGCCAGACGTATGTTTCTTCTAAAAAAACCATCAGTTTTGCTTTATTCATCTACGAAGTCGTTTAACCGAAGCCCAAACTCGTTTGAAGTGCAATAGTTTTGTTTATTATTTAAGAATAACAGCGATTGTAATGACCAGAACTGAAATCAAATGATTTTCCTAAATGAGGTATATTTTATACTCTTAACACATTTTAAAGAATGTTTATATCATCAAGTATTATTGAAACATGCATGTAATATTGCAAAATGTACATGTACATGTGTGCCAAATTACAATGTACTAAGTCAGTCTTTTCATCGATCGTCTCAAGGCACCATCCTTAAAAGTCAAAACATTTCTCACATTTTCTTCTATGCAATAATTCATTGGGGCAGCTCTACTAACATACATAGTTCAGACAAATGCATTCGGCATATTACCCATCAAACGACTGCATGGTGATAAAACATGAATTGCTGTACATTTACAATCCTATGCAATACTGCAATCATGTACTAATGGTTCTACGATCAACTTCCAAATTGTAATTGTACCAATACATATTGGATAGCACATGTCCAAATTGCTTGCTATATTTTGTAGGGTTAAGTGGTTATTTCTTAATCGAACCTGCCTCATTTGTAGGAGTTTGTGCTGTAACATTGTAGGTTGCATGCATAGGGAGGCATACATTAGTCAAGGGGTCAACCACTTTATATTCATTGTTCGTATGAATACAAATACACGAAAGTAAACTAAGCGTATCGTCAGAAAGTCAGAAACAATGGGTCTAAATAATTCGTTTGGTTATGTGTATGTATTGTTCCGTGTTATATTGTGTTGCTGCTGAGTTCTATGCTCGGTCGGCTAAGTGACTGAACACCACTCTCAACTGTTTAAGCTGACAGTTCCCTTTATAAACGAGGCAATTTGTGAGAAAAATACAGCAATACTTAGATAGTAAATAAATATCTAAAACAACAGTTAATGAAGTACCCACTTCAAAATCAAGTATAACATGTGTTTAACAAACTCATCTTTATTAGCACTTTGTTAACAAAAGTATTGGATAATGGTCGATTGTTTCCCTGAAGTAGGTTTCTATAGATAGACTAAAACAGTTGTTCCTGCATTTTTATAATTATTATTTTTGAGTACCTAGAACATGCACAGATCACCGTTATTATGACAACCTGCCAAACTAAACAATTAAATAAATGTATGCAGTTTTTTAGGTATTGTTTTACGGACTTGAAACGTTCAACTTAAAATTCGAAATAATTTTAAACCTACGCACAGGGTACACACATTGTGTATATGATTTGTTGGAGTCTACTGACCACTTACAAGATACACATGGTGCCGTTATTTGGCCTTGTTCTCGATGATATAATGCGTATGTTGAAGCAGTTGTTCTACTTTGTGTTATAATTATCTTTATTTGCTGCACAAGTACCTCTTACAGTTAAGCATCAAATTTATAAAAACAAACACAATAAAAGTATAAGCAAACAAGAAACACATTATTGCCCTGGTGGTCGTTTCTGGAATATTTATTCTTTGTTTAAGTCCGAGTTAAGATGCTTGATTGTCTATTTTGAATTATTGCACGCTTTAAAACGTAATTCTATTATTCTGGAGTGTTCAGCAATGTCTGAAGTTATAGCACTATGTTATGCAATCCATGCATTTTACGTTTAATTGCAAAATATATGGTTCAGAACAAACCTTTGAAATAAACTAAATTCAATCGAACGTATAACTCCATCTACATGTATTGATCATACAGTATGTCTAAATTGATAACAAAATTGTGACATTTACAGCATTGCGATCAGCAGTATTTGTTAAACTATATGTATATTTTCTCTCAACCTTTGTGTAAATACAGTCCACAATGTGCTATATTTTACACGTCAAAATATTGTACAAACGACAAGAAAGGACAAAATCCAAAGCAACACAGAAACAATGTCATCGCATAACCACCGACGCAAGAGTCAGCCACGGAACTAACAATCCGAATCCCCCAATATTGATATCTCAAGCAACCTTATGTACCCACTCAAGTCACCACACCTGCTATGGTGATAAATTGCTTTACTTGAAATCGGGAACCCTACTTGTGCACATCACAAAGTCTATGTACCGAATCATTACATAATGTACATGTTAATCTACAGAGTAATAAGCTACGACTACAGTCATTTAACAATTATCTAAGTCGCAATTATTGATATGTAACAACTTTTATGATTCATTTCATCTATAGGCATCCATTTACAGGTACGAATAATTAGTAAAGTACATTTGTCTAACTTGCAGTTGTCAGCAACGCCGCCTAGTTCTATAAGAAGTTACTTTGGGGTATTTAGGCAATTTTGCATATAAATTAATAAACAGAAATATGAGAAATATGTCGTTATTTATTGACAAGGAAGCACTGTTATGAAAAAGTTCAATACGTTTTTATCATACTATGTTTTGTGAACTTGTAAGTGGAGTGTAACCTCTGCCAAGTTGGCCTTCCAGACGACGACAAGCTTTCGCCATACATAATATCATTTGGAGTTACGCCCATTTAAAAGCGTTGAATTCAACGCGAATGTGTAACACTACAAATTGTGCCAATAGTCAATTTTATATAAATGTGTATACCGAGTGCTAATATACTTATATGCATTTTGTCACGAGATCTTACCGAGTTCTATTATCAATTCCAAGAAACTTATGAAAAATGCTTTGTTTCTTTCTACAAGGATCATGCTGTCCTTATAATATACGTGTTATTCTATGTTATCTTACTATGGTACTTATACATTTACGACGAGAACCAAGATTCCTTAAGAAGTTATTAATTAACCTGAGAAGTGGTTTGAACTTTATATAATATAATGGTAATCTAATTTCTGTGCAGGTAATTACAAACACAGTTACTCTGAAATATAATGTAGATTGATTTAGCACAATTGATACTTATTTTTGGACGAAACATACGTCTGGCATATAACCGAAAACATGAGGCGTTCCTGTTACACTACAGACACCTGTGTATATGTAACATAATTTCGTTGTGAGGATGCCGAATTCTTTGAAAAAGGTTGACCTTGATTTGATTCGATGTCAGGAATAGATTTATAATAATTGGAATCTGGTTTGCGTTTCCTTCTTGGTACACAATTTGTATTTTTTGAACGCACTGAAATATAGATTATGTGAAATGACATCTTTTTGCAGGGGTAATTGGGATGTTATTCAGTCAGCCAAAACAATAGTGTAACAAATGATAGAGCCTGCATAACGTTTATTTTCAACTATGAATGAAGGAAAGTAATTTGAGGAATGCAAAGTAGAACGCCACATTTTGTACACCTGAGTTAACTTAAATATAGCATCATGAACTATTTTGCCGCAAATCTGAAGTTAAAAGCGCAAATGACGTCACAGTGTCGTGACTCCGACCTCCTATTATATCAGCAAACTTTTCAAGATCAGATGTGAGGAACAAAATCATAACGAAATTAAAACCGCTGGAATGTGTATAATTGACACAAATATTTAAAACGAGATCGCCAACGGTAACACTTATGGTGTACGACTATAAAGGCAGCACATATTTTCCTTGAATTTATTTTTCAACTGTATTAAACACAATTGACTCACTTCATACTTGCATCAGTGTCTTTAACATCAAGCACCTAATGTATTGATTTTTGCCAACAATGACTACATCTAACAAATGTTTCGCGGCAAAATTGAAATAGATTAAGAATATGTTTTGGTTTCAGACGTCATTCAAAATATTTATAAGCCGTGGGAATTATCCGCAGGTAACAGTGCAATATTAAAGATCGAAAAGTTTCCATGATATCAAATAAAAATATTATAGTGCTATTATACGCACAAACTTTTGATATGTGAGACAAATTATGTAGTTTGGCGAGTTAGGTCTTTTCATCCGACATCTATACCTTTAATCAAGAGCAATATTCGGATAACTTCGATAGTTTCGAAAAATTACGGGTGATTTGTACTAGATTCATTGCGATAGCAACGATCGAATCTTTTAAGGGAAAGACAAAACTCTGATTGTATCGGAATTGACCATGAGTGGGTAGTTATATTTCAAACAATTCCAGACAGTTTACTTATCTCATGATAGTACATAGTACCGTCTACAGTTTTCATGACATTTCTGAAGTGTTTCGCATAAACAAAGCAATTAAATGATCCGAGAAATAAGTGCTAGGAGTAACATAATTAATGGCATTCTAATACTGTTACTGATCGCCGATGCTTATTTCATTGATAAAGTTTGCAACGTAAATGCACGCATGAATTACTCAGACATAATACAGTCAATGACTATATTTGGTGTCCGGAGTGGCGATGTGAGGAAGGATCGATATACTGTCTTTTTGTTGTCGGTTCTCGGACTAATTCATTCATTCATTGTATATGGTACATTTGTAATATTGTATCAATTTGTTGACGGGTATTTTGCCTGTTTTTTTTAAAGACCATTTCGTAAGGTAAAGCGTTTTGTGTTACCACTTTAATATTACAAACTAAAGTCGCAGAAAAAAATGTGCGTCTATATAGAGTAACAAAACTGCGCATTAATTACGTTGCTTAGTTAAACAAACATCTTTGCAAAAAATATCAAATCATCATTGATTGTTTGTGTCATAAAATTTTATGAAAGCACACACTGTTGCAACCACTCGACGTGTCCATAATGTTCATTCCAAGACAAAAACCAAACATTCCATTGCAACATGCATACTAGTACAGCTTCTCAATTACAATAATGGATGGTTAATTTAATGGCATTCAAAGAGTGCAAGGATTATGTAAATAACATTATTTCTGAAGAATACTGCAATTTCGGTCACATACATTCCAAAGAGCATAGCGTATGTTTCGGACGAATTTCCCATCTTCTTTGTGCAAGGACTGTAAGATAACTATTTCAAGCTTACCTTGTGAAGATGTTGAATTTATCAAACAATTACTAGTATCTTATTCATTTATTCATCTGAGCTTTTTCTAATGATGAATCTATACTGAGCGTCAAAAGTTTTGCAATGGAATTAAAAATTCATTTTTTTTAAATTGTTACCCCGAAAAATATTTTACTAACACTATCTATTTGTGTACCCATAGTGTTCATGTTGAAGCTATTTCCGTTGGCCTCCGTTACGCTTGAATGATCACACCATCACAAATGGTAAAACGTCTATTCAAGCGCGCAAAGTAAGGGTTTTTAATATTCGACTAAATTTGCACTTCCAATTAGTATACATATTTGATTTTGTCTGAAACCATTTTGTTTATTAGAAATATCTATTTTGACACCTAACTAATGTGTATTACTATGACTATTGGTCTGTTCACTTCTAAATACATCCTTTATCGAAACAACACTTTAATTAGATAATTCAGGATCGGAGACTGGGTAATCACTTTGTGAGCTATCACGTTTCTGGATCGTCTAAAGATGTATTGGAAAATATCAAAATACATTAGGATAACCATCACACATTAATGTATGTTTTGATGTTAAACTCCCTAACATTCCAATGAATTTACGATGTTGTTAACTTTTAAACATAATTTTCATTGTGAGGTATTATCTACAGCTCCTATGGTAAACACAAAACTGTTATACTGTTGTCCACACGTCCAGACAACCTTGGTGTATAATCGACTAAACCTTGTCTATATGTTGAGGCCAACATGAGAGATTGGGTGACCAAATCTGCAGCATCGTTAAATAAAGTGCACCAATCACTCAACAATGATGAACTTTAAATATATGTATCATATAACAACTACTAGAAAACGATTATCTAACAGTAGCATTATCATTAAATGAGATAAACGAAAATTGCACTGTCAAAGAAAGAAATGTATATATAAGTGGTAGTGTATTGGCTCATATCTACTGTTACTATGCACTAAACTGTAAACACATGTGTTTAGTCTGATAATACACCCGGTGCATGTCTAATGCATGACATGACGGTAGTTGTTGATAATTTTCAATGGATAAGTGGGCTTGCAATTGCGCACGCCTAGAATAACATCATAGAGACATACATGTATAATACAATGCATGACTTCAAACGATGTCCGTGTTTGGCACGTACTACAGAATATTACATTCACCTACATCATTTTAGTGCCCATATAATGAGGGCGTGTTGATCTAATCACAATAAAAATCTCCTTGTTAATGAAAATTAAACGCACCAACAAAGTAAGATCCACCATCTCATGGTACTCCGGTAACGTTAAATAGAGTGTTCTCAACGCATAGATACAAATATTACACTTAATTGCACTTCACGCCCAATTGGCAACGAAATTCAGATTAAGATAATTCAAACTATTTTATTGTTATTTGAACTATTTTTGTCTCGAGCAATAATTGACACGTGGTGGGGTTATCATACAGTTTGGTCGATGAACCCTCCGTTTCGTGGTGCAACTTTGGTGCATTATAACATCCACGTTTGGGCGAACTGATAGATAACAAACCCGTTATGTTGTCAACTACATGTGTTATACAAGTATGTCGAGCAATGCACGCAATGTTTTAAGAGCTATCAATTTGAGTCCATCTATATACAAAATGGCTGTTACTAGTGTTACACGACATATAGGTGTTGCTATTTTCCAGCTATTGCTAACGTTATGGTTGGGTTGAGTGCTACCTTCCCTGTCGGATTATCGCATACCTTTATGAATATATTATACTTGCTGTTATTATGAATTAACAACATTATAGATACTAAACAAGCTAATTAGTTTCGACCATCCCTGTATTGAAATCGCGATAATCAACTCTGACAAATATGTTGCTGTTACTAACGCGATAAATATGTTGTTAATGATGCTTGGTTAAGTGAACAAAAACTTTGTTGAGTATTTGATTGCAAAGAAAATATAATGACTGCGGGTAAAGAACGGTTTTATATAATCTGTTATCTTTATTTTTAGATAATTCCAGACAAGAATGTTTTGCCGGTGAATCAGGTAACCGCATTAAAAATGGATAACGAGTTCGTAATAACAAAGCATTGAGAATTGTATCAGGGCCAGATAGTGGGTAGTGTGTACGTACTCATGATGTCCCAAGGGCATCCCACTTAATCCTCATTAGATAGTCTATTGCCCAAGGCATACTATTGGAGAATACTTAAAGGTACTAATATACTGTGCTCAGAGGATGACGACAAAGTCGATTGATATCAAATTGTGTAAGTGTTTCTAAGAGTCGACACGACTCGTACTTTATTTTGAAATCAGCACAGTTAATGTTTAATGAGTAATATTTGACAAAGATCAGATATATATTTGACATATTTAATCCTATAGTATCTTAGATATGTTTTATAGTATTTATAAGTTCTATAAATTTCTGTATATGATTGGTGCATATGATTCGTACTGCTGGATATTTGTAAGAAATTTATAAGATCACTCCGGAGAAGTAAGAATGTTTTACCATTTTAAGAAATAGTGATATATCCCATCAGAATGTTGTTCTTGAGTTTAACCACACCGGCTTGGAATCAAATGCTCCCAGAGCTAGTAATCGTAATAGCATATGACAAAAATGTGACAATCCATACGGAAACATTTAATTGTCCATGTGTTAGTTGTGTATGATATATGAACATCATATATCGGTATTTATCTTAGGCAACATGTATTAATTTGTCGTCGTTTTAGACACTCTATAACTAGGCTACCAAGACCGTTCCTTTACCTTTACGAAATTTTGGTAACAGCGTTCATACAAGCAATTTGAAATAATACATTCCTACGGTAACCGCATTTTAAAAACTCAATGAACAAAATAATTTCAACAACATTATTATTCACCTCTTTACTACGAAAATGAGCGACGTAATGACAAAAACTGTCATCGCTGCAATACCATGTTGTCACAATAATGTTAACACCTTCAAATGTTTTGCAGAAAATGTAACATTTAAAGTGATAAACCACTCAACATGTCACACTTCGTAGCATACAATTTTGCTGCTTGTTTCATCATTAATCGTAACAATAAATGTATGCAGTATACTTGCATTTCAAGAAAGTCAGACTGATTCTCATATCCCTTGGTTTTATTGTAATAAGTAATATATTAAACAAACTCAAATTGATTTCTTAGAAACATTTCGACACTTAATATATTGACTCCCAATAAATTTCTTGACTGGTAGGTATCTGAAAATAAATTAAAAATTTTAACACACTGCATCGAAAAAACAAGTTTCTTTGTGTTTGAAAATTTCACAAATATATGCTTGCTAGCTTTAACTGCAGCTGCAACATTTTATTATAATTTTGCTTCAGACATTCTAAGACATACAAGACTAGATCAAATGCAACATGTGAAATAGTCCACCACATTCTTGTTTACCAATCACAGATGTTATGGTGTGGGTGTAAACAGGAATGTCTCAAGATTTTTCAGAAGATTGTAAAAACGTCCATAACACTTCCGCAAAACGATTAGTAATTGTCATGTTCAATGCTACCTGGAATATTCACAGAATTATCGAGAGAAAACGAGTCATGCTCACACCTGTTCATTTGAGTTATTATGTCAATTATTTTTTATTGCGGGGGGGGGTTTATGATGATTTTTGTGGGAAATCAATCAGTGTCGAACCTCTGCATTTTTCACGCTTGTCGTTCAGATGTTAACAGGTATCGCATCGTAAAAATCAAGTTTTGTTTAAACATATTCGACATTTTAATGTCGGTTTTGGTGTGAAAGCTTCCGTAAATGTGCTGGACGTCTGTTCATTACATGTAACTCCAACACAATTAGTTCTACCGGAAACACACGGCACAAAACAGTGTAGTATGCCAAACTAATCTGGGTCAATGTTTAATCTTTTTTTAAATGAGATCCATTACATGTAGTATTTCGGACTATTTAGCTGTCATGGGGCAGACGTGTTTTACAGACGTGTTTTGATCTGACATTAGATACAACATAGCACGGCACTACTTCCAAAACATTCTCGTTCCGCCAGCATATTTTTTATTTTCACCTGAAGTCTGGGGACTTGACTAACCACTGATATATGAGGGTGCCTCATTGACTACTTTCCAATAATTCAAAAAGTGGTTTAACCCTGTGACTAAATGTAGGCCTCCCTTTCTGACACCTTCAACCTACAATTTGATAGCACACACTCCACAAATGAGACAGGTTCAATAAAGATATAATCACTTAACCCTACAAAAAACTGAGCGCGATTTTGATATATGCGATTTGATGTATATGTTAAACTGTTTCATATTAAAACTGTCTGTGTTTTGCTTTAAATTGTAGATTGATTTAGCAAAGAGTGATGGTTATTTTAAAAGAAACATAAATCTGGCACATAACTGAAGCTAAGGGGCGTTTTCCATTACTAAGCAAACTACTACGTAAAATATCTTCAATGAAAATATGCCGACTTTTTTAATACAACATTGATTGGGAACTGAACATAGGATTCGTTTAATTATAAAAGCAGAGACTTGCGTAAAATAGGTTCATTGACGAGATGCCGAATTCTTTGAAGCATGCTGACCTTGGAATATCGTCTGAAATAGTTAAACAAATTGGCATCTGGATTTATTTTGGAGTTGCCTGCCTACTTGATTTATTGTTTGTATTTTTTGAACGCGCTGAAATCTCGTTTGAATATAATGGCATCGTATTTGCAAAGGTAATGCATATATCATTCATTCAACTATAATGACAAAGTAACCTGCTGGAGCCTTACTAAAGTTTATCTTCAACTGTAAATCGACAATTGTATTTTTACATATAATTTAACATACACCGTACAATGCATTTGGTACAAAAAAACATAACAAAGTTAACATTTACAACAAATGTTACAAATATAATGCAATTTTGTTTGATGTCATATCAATTTCACCTTGACCATGCTGAGCGTGTGGTACATCATATGTATTTAATTCAGGGAAAGGGCATTTCACAAATGATATTGAATAATTGTATCAACCAATTACTAAAATTCCAATGATTACTTTGAAATGACGAAACTAGACATTCAGTTTATTCAGAGTCAGATAATAAGGCAATTGTCTTAATGTTTTCTCGCCATTTAGTGAGTTGTTATGCAGTTTTGAACCGAAATATCTGATTCCGCTTTTTGTAAATACCAAGCTTGACCGTACTGCTAGGTGATTTTGTTTTCGAACCCAATTTCAATACTCGTATAACCGCATTTCTGCTGCAACATCAACAATTTATAGCTTCAATTTGAAGAGAAATTCAGAGCTTTTATGAATGCAATCAAATAGGTAATCATTTGATACTTGCCAACAATTAATACACTAAACAAACAGCTTTCAGGCAAATTGAAACAAATTTTGGGTGTATTTTGTTTTATCATTAGTAATTGCACATAAGTCATTGGATCTTCCAGCAGGTAACACTCAATGCGCAATGATGCGATATCGATAGTCTGTGATATAAACTGGTAAAGTGCAACGTTAAGCACAGTTTGGCATAATGCTCATTTTCATGGTGATTTTTTTTTCATCATGAACTTATCAGGTTATACAAATTACGTAATTTGGCAAGATAATTATGTCCTTTCATCCAAAATCTATATTTGTTTTAAAAAATAACTAATGTGGGTATTTTTGCGAAGGGAATGTACACACTGATTACGTTCTTTCATCTTCCAGTCATTTTCTGTAATCGTCGACTCAAACAACACTATAATTATTATAAGTGTCAACATCGATACAGTCGCAGAAATAAATATTATTCTACATATAGTAATCGAGTTGGGTTGTAGGTACGTTGTTAATTTAACCGAATGTTCAATGTATCCATGCAAAACGTCGAACAAAATACGATTGTTTGTATCATTTGAAACCGTACATACTTGCCGTGTCAATACTGAACATTACAAGAAAGAACTGTCCACAGAATATACCAGCAGGTACAACCTCTGTATTATAATAATGGATCTTAAATAATTTGATATGCATGGAGCGTGTGTGGATTCTGTACATACAATAATTTCTGTATAATTCTGAAATCCAAAAAATGCCATAACGAAAGCAGAAAACGCATGTTTCGGACGAATTTCCCATTTGCACATTATGCATGTTTTCGGACGAATTTCCCATTTGCACATTATGCATGTTTTCTGACGAATTTCCCATTTGCACATAATGATTGTTTCGGACGAATTACCGGTCTCTTTGGTGCATGATATTCCACACATATGTTGCAGCATAACGCCCCTGGGTGAGTATTTATTGTATAGATATTTAATTATTCATTTAAGCTCATTTTGACCAATGCTCATATAATTATCATACATATTTTGTCAGAATCAAATTGTGATTGTTTTGTTTTTTTCACTTGAGGCCCCTTTCGGGTGACCCCGTTTATTTTCATTTATAGTACATTTATCACACAATATATAGCATACATGTATTTCAATATAATATCATTTTGCTAATAAATGCATCATTTAAACTATTTTACAATCTATATGTTTTTCCCACTTATTTGAGCAGTTTAAGGTGATTGTGATTGTTTATAGTTTTCTGTCACTCCGCCAAAGCCATTGCACAGTATTTTGGTTTGCTCTTTCCTCGTTCCTTGGGAACTAAATTGTACATAAATAGTATCGCTTTCATACACTGAGTTATCAATTTGTCATGTTTCTGGATCTTCTTAAGTGTTTCATAAAAGTATTAAAACTACATAAAGATAACCACCACATAATGATCTAAGTTTTATGTTAAAATCCCTAACATTCCACCCACTGCACCGGTGTTGTTTACTTGCAAAACGAATTTTCGGTGCGGAGGTGTTGCTCAGTGCAGAAATGGTAAACAGTACAATCACATGTACTTTGCTCCTTTTGACCAGACAACCAGGCATCTGTCATTACATCGTCGGATACCCACAGTCGTTGCCTCCGCTCCGCTCCGTACATCTCAGTACGGAGCGGAGCGGAGGCAACGACTGTGGGTATCCGACGATGCTGTAATTATCTTAATGATTAAACCCGGAGACAATAGTTGAACGTTTCTTGAAGTTTTTCTTTACAACTGCGGGAAAGTCTAAGGCTATAATTATCATCCTTCATGCTATAGTATTTTAGCAAAGTTTTTATTTCATGATTGCTCATATTATATAGAAACGAATTTATTTAAGCATTAATATTAATATTGCGAATTGTGATGCAAGGAAACGAACAATACACTAGCAGGTGAGACACATCGATGGCTTAGAATGAGAAGGTCGTAACTACAGAATTGATATTTTGAGAAAACGAGAAAATACTGTCTGATAATTACTCTATTCACATGCAAAAATGGGCGGTTTAAACTTCGTTTTGGTCAATATGACAAGGTCCGTTTTTTATGAAATTGGGCTCATTAGAAGCGCCTTGTGATGCTTATTTAAAATATGTTTGAATCTTAAAGGTCGTAAGTAGTAGTTACGACCTTCTCATTCTTAGTCAGCGACATCTGTATAAACCGTAAACAAATGTTTTAAGCATGCCTTATCCCTATTACGCATAGCATAATGTTAATGAACAAACCTCTCGTATAAAAAATACATTACCACTGACCCATATAATGTAATGCATGACTTAAGTTATCAAATGCTGCGTGTGTATTGGAACATACCCGAGAACATCGCATTACTTTGCCATCGAGGTGAACTATGAGTTTTTACCATGCACATATCTTACTATGTTTAGGTCACAAACCACCAAATAGAGTTGTTCTTTAACTCAATGTAAAGTGACCTAGGTCAGCCAAAAAAAATGTCAACTTTTTGTCCATGGGGCCCTCTCAAAATCTTTTAATCAATAGAAATAGCATCCAGCTTCAAGAAAATGAAAAAAAAGCAGGGGGTCATGTATCATATAAGAAAAATTTGGTTCGTCAAACGCGGTGAACAGATTTTCTCACATGTACGGATTTACTCACTGTCCGTTAGCCCCAACCTTACTTTCACTTTCATATTTAAGCCAGAATACAAAATATTTCTGAATAAAACCATTTCACTACATCACATACATGCATACAAAGCATTTAACATCAATTTCATGATTCTGATGCTGATTTGTCAAGACATACCCCCATTTCCAGTCGCTTTAAAGTTTTTTAACGGACTATTTGACTGTATCTGAATTTGGTCCGCGTAGGCATTTAGTGGTTATTTACCTTTAGTGCCAGTCTTAATCAGGTTGTGTTGTTCAAATCACAATAATTGTCGCCTTGTTAATTATGCGCGCCAACTAATGATACCCAGTGTCTCTTGGTATGCTGGTAACATAGAATGGAAAGTGCTCAAAATCCAAGATAGCACTAAATTGCACTATTCGCCTCATTAGCAGCTAATTTTATCCTTAGATAATTCAAAACTATTTGTATTGTTATTTTTACTATTTTTATCTGAAGCAGTAAATGACACATGTTGGGTTATCACACAGTTCGGCGGCAGTCAATGGGTTCGTGTTGTTGTAGGTACAATTGGTTACATCATTAACTCGTTACGTGATTAACTTACTACTAGAAAACGTGTCCACTATTTAGGGAACTACATGTACTGATGTAATGCCTTATGCATGTGTGCAACAATTGACTTTCGGATTAAAGTTACGCACTTAAAATAGTCATTTGATCTATATGATGTGATTATAAGTAGTGTAGATGATTTGACCAATGCAAATATGAGTTTCGTTCATCCCTACATTTGTATATACTAATCGTGAACATCCAACCCGATAATTTTGATGTAACTGATACTAATGCAATAAGTATGTTCCTTAACGAAGCTTGGTAAGTGAGCAAAAAACGGGGGTACTTAATTGAAAAGAGAATGGAATAACTTCAGATGATGTACGGTTTTGTATTAGCTATAAGTGTTATTTATAGATAATTCTAGACCAAGTCATGTATTGCCAGTGATTCAGGTACATGTAATCGCATAAAAATGTATAAGTAGTTCTTAATTTCAAATACGTATGCTCTAAGAATCAGATAATAGGTGGTGTTGTGAACACTCACGGTACTCCCAAGCACACTACTTTAATACTCATTAGACAAAATATTTGTTTTTGCTGTCGACTGAAACTGTCGTATTTCTGTGGTCATTTAGTTTCTCCCTGGCAAATGTGCCTACAACGCATTTGAAAGAAAGATACATATTTAGTTTGGTGTGCTGCGAGAAATCCTATAGTGCTTCTATTGCTCTTTCTAATATACTACTATATTTTTTTATTAACTAAAATAAGACTTCATCTTGGTTATCAACGACTTCCTGCCTAGTGTTACTAATAATAATTATTCTTTTTCAATACTTAAAAGTACTGATTATGATAGAAAATTCGATATTCTTGCAGAACTAAAATCAAAACAATGTTACTTTTGCATGATTCAGAGTAAAACTTTAATGCGAGAAAATATAATAAAATATCATTGAAAAGGCAAAATAAATTTAAAACAATTGCTTTCAACGTTAAGCTATCTATTATTTTGAATAGTATATTTGCGAACGCTTGAGATTTAAATCAGATTTCATATCTATGACACAATCAGAATTTATTACTTACGTTTGGAAATATTTCATATTTTAATAGCAATCTTCAGATCCACACCTATGATTTAATTTGTGATGATTCACATTTTAACTTTGACTAACATCAAGGCATATCTGTGATATACGTAATCTTGTTTGTTAGTCGGTTTGCTTTTTATATACCAATTTATAAGTTCTTAAAAAATTCGTGATATAAAGTTATTTTTACTTGCGAGAATTTTGTGAGCACTTAGTATTTATATTGTACTATAGTAATAATATAGTGATATACTTAGTTTTTACTGCTAAAATTTTCAAGCAATTAGTAAGACCACTCAGCAGAAGTTTGAATGTTGTTATCGCATAATGAGATTGCATCAGAAAGGTGTTCTTGAGGTTAACCACATCGGCTTTGAATCAACATTGCTTTCAGAATTACCGGCATTAATAGTTTAAACAGTCAACAAAAATGCTATTTCTTTAGACAAGTTTTTATGGGTGATGTAGTTGTAGTTCGTGATTTATATTATAATGTCACGACTTGTTTCATCGTGATTTAATGACTAATCGATGCATTTCATTTCCTCCATTTAGGGATTCAAAGATTCGCTTCTTGTACTCATAATTTGATTATTTTGATAATGTTTGACTGTGTGCAATGTGTGTGGTTTAACTGATCGTCTTGCTGTGTTTTTCGGGAGCACATATCGCTGGCTTATAGTCACTCTTTACTTATGGTAAAACAAGCTTTTTCAACTTCATTTTGGTCAACATGACAAGTTCCGATTTTCATGAAATAGGCTCATAAGAAGCGCCTGAAGATGTAAATTCCAAATGTACATTAGTCATAAAAGGGCACCTAAGACCTTCTTATTTATTTTGGTTTTTTCATACAATTCCATGACTAAATTCCAATAATTCAATAAGTGGTTTGACCCTGTGGCTAAATGTAGGCCTCCCTTTTTGGCACCTTCAACCTACAATTTGATAGCACACACTCCACAAATGAGACAGGTTCACCTACAAAAAACTGAGCGCGATTTTGATATGTACATATTAAAACTGTCTGTGTTTCGCTTTAAATTGTAGATTGATTTAGCAAACAGTGATGGTTATTTTAAGAGAAACATACATCTGGCACATAACTGAAGCTAAGGGGCGTTTCCATTACTAAGCAAACTACTACGTAAAATATCTTCAATGAAAATATGCCGACTTTTTTAAAACAACATTGATTGGGAACTGAAAATAGGATTCGTTTAATTATAAAAGCAGATGCTTGCGTAAAATAGGTTCATTGACGAGATGCCGACTTCTTTGAAGCATGCTGACCTTGGAATATCGTCTGAAATAGTTAAACAAATTGGCACCTGGATTTGTTTTGGAGTTACCTGCCTTCTTGATTTATTGTTTGTATTTTTTGAACGCGCTCAAATCTTGTTTGAATATAATGGCATCGTATTTGCAAAGGTAATGCATATACCATTCATTCAACTATAGTGACAACGTAACCTGCTGGAGCCTTACTTAGGTTTATCTTCAAATGTAAATCGACAATTGTATTTTTACATATAATTTAACATACACCGTACAATGCACTTGGTACATATAATGCAATTTTTTTTATGTCATGTCAATTTCACCTTGACCATGCTGAGCTTTTGGTACATCATATGTATTTAATTCAGGGAGAGGGCAGTTCACGTATGATATTGAATTGTTGTATCAACCCATCCCTTACAGTACTACATTTACTCTGAAATGACAAAAATATACATTCAGTTTACTTTTAATGAGCGTCTGATAATCAGTTAATTTTCTTAGTCATTTAAAGAGTTATTTTGATGTTTTGAACCGAAATATCTGAGCCGCATGTTGCAATTTGAAATTTGACCGTATTGCTAGGTGATTCGGTTCTTGAACCAATGTCAATATGACCGCATATCTGTTGAAACATCAACCATTTATAACTTCAATTTGACGAGAAATTTAGAGCTTTATGAATGCAATCAAATTGGTAATCATTTGATACTTGCCAACAATTAATACACTTAACAAACAGCTTCCAGGCAAATTGAAACAGATTTTGGGTGTATTTTGTTCTTATCATTAGTAATTGCACATAAGTCATTGGATCCCGCAGGTAACACTCAATGCGCAATATTTTGGGATATAAACTGGTATAGTGCAACATAAGCACTGTTTGGCATCATGCACATTTTCATGGTGATTTACTTACATCATGAATGTGTCAGGTTAGACAAATTATGTACTTTGGCAAGATAATTATGTCCTTTCTACAAGATAAGATATTAAAAAAAAATTAACAAATATGGGTTTTTGCGAAGGGAAGGTACACGCTGATTTTTGTATGATAACGTTCTTTCATCTTCCAGGCATTTTCTGTAATCGTCGTCTCAAACAACACTATACTTATTATAAGTTTTACATTGATACAGTCGCAGAAATAAATGTCTATATAATTATAGTAATAGAGTTGGGTTTTAGGTATATTGTTAATTCAACCGAATGTTCAATGTATCCATGCAAAACGTCGAACCAAATACGATTGTTTGTATCATTTGAAACCGTACATACTTGCCGTGTCAATGCTGAACATTCCAAGTAAGAGCATTCCACAGAATATACCAGCAGGTACAACCTCTCTATCATAATAATGGATGTTAAATAATTTGACATGCATGGAGTGTGTGTGGAGCTTGTACATACAATAATTTCTGTAAAATTCTGACATCCAATTCACGCCATAACGAAAGCAGAAAACGCATGTTTCGGACGAATTTCCCATTTGCACATTATGCATGTTTTCGGACGAATTTTCCATTTGCACATTATGATTCTTTCGGACGAATTACCGGTCTCTTTGGTGCATGATATTCCACACATATGTTGCAATGAACATTCTTGTACGTCTGTAGTGTTACGCCGCCGGTATGTATTTTTGTATGGATATTTTATTATTCATTCACGCTCATTTCGACCAATGCTCATACAATTATCATACATATTTTGTCTGAATCATATTCTGTATGGTAATAGTTTTTTGTCACTGCGCCCAATCATTGCAGAGTATTTTGGTTTACTCTTTCCTTGTTGCTCGGGAGCTAAAACTGTCCATAAATAGTTTCGCTTTCATACACTGAGTAATCAATTTGTCAAGTTTCTGGATCTTCTAAAGTGTTTCATAAAAGTATTAAAACTACATAAAGATAACCACTACATATTAATCTAAGTTTTATGTTAAAAGCCCTAACATTCCACCCACTGCACCTGTGTTGTTTACTTGCAAAAATAATTTTCGGTGCGGAGGTGTTGCTCAGTACAGAAATGGTAAACAGTACAATCACATGTAGTATGCTCCTGTTGTCCAGACAACCAGGCATCTGTCATTATCTTAATGAGAAAATATTTGATGTTTTCTTGCATTTACAGCTGCCGGAAAGTCTAAGGCTATAATTATCATCTTCATGCTATAGTATTTTAGCAAAGTTTTTTATTTCCTGATTGCTCTTATCATATAGAAACGAATTTATTTCGGTATTAATATTTCTAATTGTGATGCAAGGGAACGAACAATGCACTAACAGGTGAAAACAATGGTATTAGAGTCCATGCTCAGGATACATTTTATGATAGACAAATATGTACGAGGGCCATTCAAAAAATACGTAGACAACCTCGATTGTGAAACTATTTATCATCCAACTTTCTTCGAAATTGGTAGAAATCAGGTTCTACCGGTTATGAATTCAGTGCATATTTTTATCACGAAAAATATATGTTAGATTCGAAAATATGGCAGTTATAGCAACGTAAAATTGAACACACGGGGCAACCCATTGATTTATCCCGTACAACATTGGTGTTGATTTCTTCACCCCGTTATTATCTTTAACGGTTGCGAAACCTTTATAGAATTACTGTGTGTATCGTTTGAGACTATATAGTTTTGTGTTTCAAATTATGATGTCATAATTAACAGGGTTACAGAGATATTGGTTATCATACAAAGTCACTCTTAAAAGCGGAAAGAAAACGTGACGTCGCGTTAAACCACGGGGGAAAGCGTAATTCTGCAATTATGTGTTACGCTTGGTATAAACAGCTTTTAAAAACACATAATTACTTGAATCGTGGCCTAAAATTGGAGATTTCACATAGAGGAATTACTGTAACATCATGTAAAACATACAGTGCCTGGGTTGTATATATTTGTTGATTTTGTCAGCCTAAACATGTCCCATGGAGTCCAAATTTCGCTTTTCTGGACGTCAAGACTTTGATATTGGCGCGATTTGGGTACGTGAGTGTAAAACTCGAAACAACAAATGAAATAGTAAATTTTATTTGTTTTTTTTTGTGAGTTTAATCCGTCATTGTAAATTGGTCATTAAACAAAATGGTTGCAGTTGTACAATAAGTATTATTGTGAGAATTTAGAAGATGTTGTGAGGTTACCGAAACCTATGACGTCAACAACGACGTCTGGACTTGCCCCGTGGTCACTATAGGTACATTCCATAAAACATGATCCCCACTTAACCGTTGGTCCGATTTCTATGAAACTTTTGGATTTTGGCGACTTAAGGTGGTGCTTCACCATAATAAATAATTATTGATTTAACTGAAAAAATTAGCTAGCAAATTGATTTGTCTACGTTTTTTTTGAATACACCGTAAACAAATGTTTTAAGCATGCCATTTAATCCCTATTACGCATAACATGATGTTAATTAACAAACTTCTAGTATAAAAAACACATTACCACTGACCCATATAATGTAATGCATGACTTCAGTTATCAAAATGATGTTCGTGTTTTGGAACATACTTGTGAACATCACATAGCTTTGCCATCGAGGTTAACTATGTGTTCTTACCATGTACATTTTCTTAATACGTTTTAGTGCCAGACTTGACGAGGTCGTGTTGCTCAAATCACAATAATTGTCTTCTCGTTAATTATGAGCGCCAACAAATGCTATCCAATGTCTCTTGGTATGCTGGTAACATAGAATTGAAAGCGTTCAAAATCTAAGATAGCAATAATTAAACTATACGCCCCATTACCAGCTAATTTTATCGTTAGATAATTGAAAACTATTTGTTTTGTTTTGTTTTCTATTTTTATCTGAAGCAATAATTGACACATGTTAGGTTATTACACAGTTTGGCGGCAGTCAATGGGTTCGTACATGTATTGTTGTAGGTACGAGGGTCAGTCAAGAAAAACTGAGAGTTGTAAAATTAAGCTTTCAAAATGTATATACAATTATATTTTTTACCAATTATCGTCAACTATTATCCATTGCGGATATTCTGATGAGTTCCTTGATCGGATATGGACTTATAAATAAAGTTGCCAAGCAACCAAAGAACATCACTATAGGGTATGCGTTCGCGCCAGCGAGTGCGAGACTGATTTTGTTGTCAATTCGAATGTTTATTTCAACTTTATATAGCCTGATTTAGTACAAGTAAAATGTGTATCTTGTAGAATCGTATATATCAAATAATAATGGACGTTTGATACAGAATGGTCACTAATGCTGTATTGTTTAGTTGCCTAGCACCAGTTTTACCCTTATTTTATCGATTTTCTCGACTTGTGTTCTTTTCGTTGCCATGGTATTCTAAAACTAATCACTGAATTCACTATTTCTGCTCAGGAGGATTAGGAATGTATCTAATGGAGTCCAGTGACCGTAATGGAAATAAAAAATATAACTTCGCTTTTGAAAAACATCATGCGTTCTTTTGGGTGGGGTAAAATTGTGGTCTCAATAGTAACAAATAAAGTGACAATTAATAGTTCCATCAAGTATAGTTTCTATATTGAAGGATCAAATCAACCATAATTAAGTATATCTGATAGATTAATGTATTGCAAAATAAAAAAAAAGTTTGAAAATGTTTGATATAACATTGTGTTTCCATAGCAACGCACAATTGTGTTCTACAGATAGCGCGAACGCATGCCTTCAAGTTGTCTTCTACGGTTGCCTGGCAACAAGAATTAAATTTCCCTACCCATAATTGGTATACGCCTTAAGATCGACAAGATACCATACTTCACGATAATGTATACACAATATACGAACACTTATTCTGCTGATCATTATTCACCAACTCTCAGTTTTTCTTGACTGACCCTCGTACAATTGGGTACATCATTAACCCTTTACGAGATATACGAACTGCTAGAAAACGTCTCCATTATTTTGGGAACAACGAGAGTCAATCAATAAATTCGTGGACTGGACTCGTCATTTTAATACACATTGACACAGAGAAAAACAAATGACATCACCCTAAAATACAGCCTTTCTGACACAAGTGCAAGATAATTGTGCACGAAACGACGATTTTTAAAGACAATATGGCTAAAACAAAACAAAATATCACCTTACAGCAACCACCACACAACGAAAATATATTCTGATGTCAGCGACGTTATTGACGTTTTGCAAGTGGTAAACCCGAAACTGAATTATGTTAATCATATGGAATTAAACGTAACTTATCAATTTGTATCTACGGTAGGTAATAGATAAATGTTTATAATGATATGAGAAATTATTATTTAATTATGAATATAATAAAATTAGAACGATTGTCTACGAATATATGGAATGACCCTCGTACATGTACTGATGTAATGCCTTATGCATGTTTGCAACAATTGACTTTCGGATTAAAGTTACGCACTTAATTATTTTATTGATCTATTTGATGTGAATAAACGTTTTGTAGATGATTGACCAAATTAATGCAAATATGAGTTTCGTCCATCCCTGTATTCTAATCGTGAACATCAAATCCGTTTACTATGATGTTGCTGTTACTAATGCAATAAGTATGTTCCATGACGAAGCTTGGTAAGTGAGCAAAAAACGGGGGGTGTACTTAATTGCAAAGAGAATGGAATAACTTCCGATGATGAACGTTTTTATATTAACTATTAGTGTTATTTATAGATAATGAAAGATGTAAAAGTAGTTCGTAATTGCAAATCATTAAGTATGATCTAAGAAACAGATAATAAGTGGTGTTGTGAACACTCACGATACTCCCAAGGCACACTACTTTAATACTTATTTGACAAACTATTTATTTTTTTGCTGTCGACAGAACCACTCGTACTTCTGTGGTCATTTAGTTTCTCCCTGACAAATTTGACGAATGAACTCCGCATTTGAAGGAGGGTGCAGAAAGTGTGTTGCCCTGCAAGAAACCCGATAGCGCAGTCATTGCTCTTTCCGAACAACAAGTTTTTGTTAACTTAAATAAAGCTACATCTCGGTTATAAACCACTTCATGTCCAGTGTTGATTATAATTACTATACTTTACAGATTATGATAGATTATTGGATTTGTTTTCCAAACACTTCGGGTATACTTCTAATAATCATACAACAGTAAGTACAATATGCTTCAGATTAACAAATGAATATAATTTCAAAAGATATAACGAAATAGCAATGAAATGTCCTTGAATATTTAGAAAATGTGGTTCCAACGTTAGTCTACCTATTACGTTGCGTAAGATAGGTTGGCGAATATTTAAGATTTAATGAAATTTCAATCCTACGATAAAAATTTGAGAGGCCGAGATACAAGTAACTATCGCTAACTAACTTTCTTCAACGTTCCCATAACTTAGATCAACGCTATTCGATGGATCCTCACAGTTCACAATCGCTGATAGAAAAAAGACAATAGCGCAAAAAATGTCATGCCATGCCGTTGCAGATCATTTACAAACGGTTTTTTCAACGTAGACTTACGGATATCCGAGGCGATGAACGCGTTAGCTAACGTAGACGAACGCTTAACAGATTAGATGAACGCTTGTTTAACGTAGACAAACGGGTATCAGACCCACTGAACGCATGCAAGGGTAGGGAAACTTTAGATAACGTACCCGAAACTTACGTTAAATTTGTTCATCTACATGTATGTCTGACGATAGCCAACTAGTTCGTGTAATTCGGGCAAAGTTGTTGGTCGCTGGACACACGGGGACCTACGTTAACAGAAGTTTGCAAACACAGAGAGCGCATGCAAACCTTGCTAAGCGCAATGAAACGCTAGTTAAAGTTAAAGTGCACCGGACACACAACCATCGTAGTGTCTACCAAAGTAATATAAACGACGTTGCAGTCGTTCTTATAGTCGATGTCGACTTTTGTAACTCTGATCAGCGCATGATAGTGTAAACTCAACTTACATGAGGGCACATCGTGCGTTTTTGTGAAGCTTTCTCCGTGACTGTCGGTGCAGATTTTATGCCCCAATGTTTTAGCACACAGGTTTTATTATTACTTATAATAACTCTTGGAATATATTTTTATTGATGGCTTTGCACTTTTATTTTATTCCACTAGTAAGCAATTCCTACCACGACTCTTGAATGCAGGGTGAAATATGCGACCTATATTTCGGTTATTAGAGCTAATCAGTAAATCAAAGAACGCAACACTTAGTCTTTTAAGATGTACTTTGTTCGGGGTAGGTTTCAAGGGCATGTGAAAACTGTTGTTTGGTTTTCTACGAACAGACTCCTTGGTTCTTTAACGTGCCCGGTGTACAGCACCGATACACGCGAGGCTACCTCTGGGTTACCTAGTTCATCTCTAGTTTTTCTAGTTTTTCTTTATAAAACATCCCAAGACTCAAGATTTGTATCCACTATAATACTGCGATATCATAACAATACTTATTTTTATTGGATGACCTTTTGAGGCAAAGCAAATTCTGTGTCATTGGTTTAATAAATTACATCTGCAAAATAGATAAAAAACAATTGCTTCCTAAGTTTCAACTCTAAATACAATGTACCATTGGTAGGGGAAAGGGTAACACACGATACTTTAGTTTAGCCCTTACTTAAGCATGTACAAAATGTAAATCAGTTTTTCATAGACAGCCTACTTCGTTCATGGTTTAGTTCTTTTTTCTTTGGGTTATCTATGTGTTTTTTATGTCTTATGTAATTATTTAATTATGTAATAACCGGAAGGTATTTATAAACGTTTTTTGCATGATCTATTTATGATCCACACTTGTATTAAGTCTCCATTTATAAGTACGTGGCTGTTCAGTAAAACCACATCTAAAGAACGAATCCGTAATCAAAACGACCCCAAACCATGCAAGACCGGCATTTTCCGAATCATTTTCACAGTTTTAGGGCATTAAATATATTTACCCGAATTCTATGACTAACCGCAACAGGTTATGGTTTTATTATTAATTTTGTTAATCTTTTCATACCAATTGTATTCCTGTGATAGGTAATATTGTCTTGGAGTAAAATTTGTTTTATATTGTAATATGCGAACATTACGCTTAATAAGGAAAGTTGTGCTTATTAACCTCATTTCCTTTCACTTAAATAATTTAGTTTCATAGAGCTCATGAGAATAACCTTGCGATGCTGATTGTAAACATGTATCAGTCGTATTCACTGGGTACACCGTCTATTTCTTGAGCTGGAAAACCCGTTACATGGGACGGGTGATTATCAGGTAAATGGTGATTTTCTATCTACTAACTTGTGATCCATAAACCTCAACTAGCACACCGTATGCCTTAAGTGTTGCCACGTTCAGGATGTCATATATTTCTTTGAAAAGATTCCCGGATTAAATAAAACAGCCATTACAAAATTTAAATTTTCAAATAAAAAAATGGTACCGGCTATTTTATTTAAATGGAGAATCGTTTCAAAGAAAATGATGACAACCTGAACGGGACTAATCTTAAGGCATACGGTGCGCTAGTTCAGGTCTATTGGTCATAAGTTGTTAGATAGAAAATCAAATATTTACATCGTCCAAACCGAAAATCACCCGTCCCAAGTAACGGTTTTTCCAGTTCTAAAAATAGAGGGTGTACCCAGTGGTATTCTCAATCTAAGCCAGTGAAGTGTGTTGGCACTGCCCAGACTAGCCACCAGTTACTATTTGGACACACTACCAGTTCCAGTTTTATGACTTTGGTATGTCGCTGATCCAATAGTATCGAGATCACTACCTTCCATTTCAGATGTGGGCGCTAGATATCCTTTCGGCCAACAAGAACCACCTCTTTGTTTCTAATGTTTAAGTTTTATTATATATAACACGTACTATTTTCTAACAGAAAAGAAGTTCTGTTTCATAAATTTTGAAATTGCGTGTACAATTATTGTAGACTGATGGACAGATCAAAACTACATTACAAATGAATGTTAACTAATGAAAAACAGCCGGTAAAGTAACCACAAACAGCTGTATTGAATTTTAAACCCTTGACTTCACCGCGTGTTTTTACGAGCACGTGGTTTTTCAGATGCAAAGTTATTGCGCCATTATTCCGCATACGATTTTATGCTATTTTGTTTTTTATGTTTGTTGTAAAAGGAATCATGATTTGGTAATAAATTTAGATCGTGTGAGAAGAGTTGCCGACCCGGGACGGTCTTCACATTCCGGGACAAGAAAGCGCCAACGGTAATCTTCCCATAAAATAATCAAAATAATACACCTAGTCTGCGCACGTGTGCATTTTTGCACGTTTGGTATGCGACCAACCGTGATTACCTTACAGAATACTGAACACAAATAGTTTGATAACCTGCCGTTGCCTAAGCGAATCACTAATTAGCTTTTTCCAAGGGAGGTAATCCATGCCTTCTATTTTTAATTGAACGGAAGGTAACAGCGAAAGCTGTCGGAAGCGCTTTGTTTAGGCAACGGTCAACATAACAAAACTTTATCAACCTGTAGTTTATGCTGCTGATTCGATAAGTAATACTAATGAGGATATTGTCACATTCGAAAAGACGAACGAGCTGGTGTTTACAACCGTTATGAATTAAATTGAACGGACTGTCGAGGAATTTTGTCACCTTTGGATTATCGCTATTTCTGGGGAAGATTTTCATAGAGTTCGCTACAGTATCGCAAAACCATCCAGGAAGATCCAGGCGACACTCCGCTCCGCGACGATGAAGCGAGGTCGAGAGTGGAGTCACCGCTAGGCTTTCGAGGATATGCGCTAAAGCTAATGTGGGTAACTAGAACTATACACTGTTTAAGGGTGTAATCGAATAGAAACAATTAACTATCTTCGTACATGGAATATTGTTCTTATTTATTTTGATATACAAATGTGTTACATACAAATACAAAAAGAAAATATGAAAGGAATTGCAAAGTAAAAAACATTATAATGATAATATACTTATAATAAAATACTATATCACAGACTTTCGCATTTGAAATGCGTAGCAAATATCACATAGCCTTATATAGGCCTACATATAAAACGATATGTACAAAATGTATACTAACTGTTGCAGTGTTATTGACTGTCAACTATCTAATACATACAAATGGTTCCATGGTATAGGAAATTTTATCAGTGGGAATAAGAATGACAATGTTCACAGTTCCCGGAGCTGGTTTCAGTACCTTACAAAACAGTAACGTACGTCAACGGTGCCGGGTTTCAAAATTATTTTGAAAGAATGACGGAGCGCTTGAAATTCTTTTGGCAACATACACCAGTAGTTTGAACATTGACACACACGCATGAAAATTAGTTCAAATTGCCACTCAGCAGAATCACTAAGTATCTGTCGTATTACATGTTTTCTCTGTTATAATTAATAACACCATACTATGTAAACTTAATCAGACAAGTTAAAAATAATTAAGAAAATGCGCATTTTATGTCAGATCAAAAGAATATTGTTTTACCATTCCACTCGAGCAGCTAATCATAACAACGCGCAGGCATTTCAAACATTTGCTGATAATGTGAAATTGCGCAGTTTATGTGTAGAATTAATGCGAGACACCTGTGCGGGTCTTAATCCCGAATGTCATAATTGTTCGCTTTTCTCTTTCATCCATAGATTGGCACGAGGCCTTCTACGAACACGCGTTGTACCTTTGATTTCGTTTTTGAAATGACCTTTCGACCTTCGACGGTGATTCTTGCGTCGTTGAACACGAGTTTCTGAAGTGTTCGGTTTTGTTTAATGCTTGACACGAGCTTGGTACACATGTCTGTGTTTAGTTCACATTCGCTGAGGTCCAATACTTGTAGTGAGTGGGTCAGTTTGATGTATTCCGAGAGCGCGATGATGCACGGACGGTCAAGACGAGCGCCTCGGACGCGCACTCGTTGTATTCCTTCACACATCTGCATACCTTGGAATATGGCGACAAACTCACTGCTATTGAGTTTCGTGTGACTTAGGTCTAGGGACCGAATGGTTGGATTTCCGTGAAGCAAATCGGCAATCTGTCCAGCGCACATCAGATTTAAGGCGCAGCCATTCAACCTTACGTGTTCAATGGTCCGTGGCATGTACTGTAGTACGTAGTTCACTATCGCGGTCACTCGTCCGTTCAGGAACGATAACTGACTAACTGTCGTCATGTGAGAACACGCGGACTGTAGCGCGGCCCAAGTCGCCGCCGAAACTTGTTTCAGTGACACCGGTTTCCGGGTTAGATCCTCCGTCAATACGACTGTCTCCATGGATTCTGACGTCGCCATGACGTCAGCTAGGAATTTCGACATAATGTCTAACGATGACCACGTGATCTTGATCGAATGAACGTTAGAGTTTTTACCGACGTGTTTAGCCAATTGTTGGAACAGCGAAAGTTGGTAATGATGGTACTGGTGAAGTTCAAAGTCTAACTCCTGTACCGCACACTGTTCCTGTTCCATGGTAAGACACAAACCTTGCACAGTCTTCCGTGTCGGTATTCCGTCCATCTTAATGATTAATCTACAAAATAAAATATGACAATATAATATCCGGTGTTCTTTTAGTAGCAATAAATTAACACAACCAGTCAAAGCGTTTAAGTTAGGAAACGTTACGAAAGCGAACACGAACGTTACATAACGTCTAAGGGCTGTTTCACGAAAGCTCATTATAATATTTATGTATAAGGGAGGTAACTATGTTTTAATTACTTATTTTTATGCAATTGGCATCACGGTTGTCTTTCTTGAATATAGATTTGAATATTGTATAAAATATCAAGCGCGAACAAATTATGGAGTTAATTGGCACGACAAAATTGCGAGCTATATTCTTATACGAAAACAATCATGTATGTAGATCAACTATACTCACTTCTGAGGAAGAGTTTGTGCGATTGTTTCCGCCATCTCCTGTCTAGCCGGACATTCAGACAGACATTGTAGACTTGTAACAAAGTCTTGTAGCACACCACGTGGTACTTTACTTCTCCCTACAGACCCTTCAGGTGTACTCATAGAGGGCGCTGGTAGATAGAATCCCCGGATACAATACTCGTTCCTGGCAGCCAGGTTGTCAAATAAGGCGTTTAGTATTGAAGTATCCACGTCATCACGGTATTGACCGCACAGGAATGACATCAACTGTAAAATAGCACATTACGCACGTGTATAAGTGTTTAAATAACTATGTATCTCTTATTTATACTGATTTGAGATTATGAATTAACAATTATATGATAAAATAACCAAATGTCAGAATAAGTATGTCTTATCAAATATCTTCTTTCTAAAGGGTCACCGTTTCACCATCAATATTTCCTAAGCTCTTTTTCCAGATATTAAATGCTAAATTAAGCTCCACTCCCTAACAATATTTCGTTCATATAGAGACAACTCAGTCACATTTTCCTGTCACGGCGGAGAACTAACAATAACCCGGAGCTTTCCTCAGCTTCACTTAAGAGAAGTCTACTAGTACAACTTAAGTATATCGCGGTCTTGGATCGAACACGCAACTCTCAAAGCCAGTGATAACGACTAAAAATCATACTATTCGTTAGTTAAGAAAGACCAAAATGTGCAAAAACTCACCTGTGTGTATTTCGGTAATTTGATCATCTTATTTTTCAGAATCGTCGTTTCCATGTCTTCGTACACCATGTCAGCTATGTGTCTAGCAGCCAGAAAGTCTGCTGATATTCCGCTGCTGAACTTCAACTTTGATCCCTGAGTAAACTTGCTGAAAGCACCAAACTTTAGGATTATGGAATCCGACGTCGAATTTAACACCTCTTCTTCGGTGAAAGTATACTTTTCGGACATAATACACGAATATGCAAATGCGTCTAATTTTTCTATTGCACATAAAACTTCGTCAGGGAATTCAAAACCTATAATGTCTATTTTCTGTTTACGGCAATAAAGCGTTGCCATGGCAGCACCAAATTTGTCCAACAAATCACAAATTGTTTTCATTTCTTTTAGCATTGTACCCTTGCGAAGCACGCTGAAAACCCCAAACGCTTTGACTGCTAGTGCAGGGTTAACAAGATGAGGTCGCAGGGCCCAAGATTCTCGACCGGCAAGATGGTACAGTTTTTCAAACTGCTCATGCTCGAGTTGAGATAAAGATACACAATTTCGGAAGCACCGTCGAATATTTGACTCATTAAATCCAAGATTGAACCATTTTGTATCCGGAGCGAAAGAATTTCCCGCCAAATAGTCCGGATTCGCTGCCACCAACACCGTGCTTTCTTTTAGCCTCGTTCCTTCTAATAAATCCGCTATGCTGACGTCACTACATTTGTCATAATCGTCAACAATGACTAGCACATCACGTGACTTCCTCTCGAGCATATTCCAGAATTCGTTAACACTGATCTTAAAATTGTCTGGAAACAAACTTTTGTAAACAGCACTTTCGAAATTGCCTTTTAAGGTTGACATATCCAGATAAATAAGATGTTTAAAGTTGTTTTTGAACGATCCAGACTGTGTGGCCCACATGTAGGTCAGCCATGCGCACAGTACAGACTTGCCACTTCCGCTTGCACCTTCGAGAAGTATACGCTGTCCACGACCGTTTGTACACGGTGACGGTAGAAGGTCAGATGAATGGAGCTTGTTCCTGAAAGCAAAATATGCCAAATTATTACCATTTATGAATTAAAATACAAAGCGACATATATCATAAACAATAACTATAGAGTGGGGATAACGAGAATTTGGAGATTACCTATATTAAATATATTCTTCTCCCCATGTCGGGGAACACTTATTATTATCAGACACCCCTCCTCAAAACAAACCATCCAAATTACGAAGATAAACATGCATGTTTTAATTTCATGTAGAACCATCCACAGGTAACTGCAGTTTTCATTGAAAAGGCATCAAAACGAAATTATAACTTTTGTAAAATTTATTCAACTTTTAGCATCGAAAAAATTATTGTTACTCAAATAGTATGTTTAATGCCTTGGTCCCACTCAGCATTGTTTCGGCCAGGGCGATGTACTGTCGATTTAAATAAACGAGCTTCAGTATAATCGGGAAACAGGGATATCACAAATTGTTTAATGATTACAACAAAGATTCACATAGACCACGACCACTCATTACCCGATGCTCATTTATCAAATCGGGAGTATAACGCCGAGGCAAAACAATATCAATGGGACCAAGGTATAACTACAACTAACAATTCAAAGTTGAACCTTACCCATCACTGTCAATTATGTCTAATGCTGTATAGATATCACGAACACTAGCATGTATGTTGTCATTCCAAGAAAACGGGTAAACACGAGTAAATGCATTCTTATAATGGTTTACTAAGGCATCGTGGGCTATTCCAGAGACGTCTGAAAATAACAATAACGGCATATTTATTTTAAAAGCATTTACAATGTCAGAAATGGTTAAAGTATCTCTAACGATTTTATTGGCATTGTTGAGGGAAATGGTTTTTTCAACTCATTATCCTGAACTTCATTTTTCGAGGTTTTCTGGGATTTTGAAAACATTTGTTACATACTAACCCTAACCCTTGATAAACTTGAATTAAAGACAAAGTTGATAACACAGTTGTTAGCTACTTATAATAATTAAACTTTAAGTACAGTACGGCATGGAATTTACTCGACGATACACGACAATATTTGAGCTATAGTTTCAACTTCTCACTACCAACAATGGATTATCAAATATTATTACATAATTTTTTTTTTATCATATCATGTTTACTTTTAATATCATGCGGCGTACTCTGTTCAAATCATTGCATGGTTGTCTATCCATTGGCGAATAACATTTACTTAATGCTATTAAAAGACAGTTGTGCCTACCTATTGTCATCACAACACCTTCTTTGTATGTTTGTTTCCTGACTGCCATACAATGTTCATAGAGTTTCTTGTATTTGAACTTCATGGCATCAAACAACGCCTTCAACGCGTAGGGTAGTTTCGAATCAGTTATCTTTTCAACTAGTATCTGAAAAAGAAAGAAACGGTGTTTGATTAATACAGGTGCTTTCATCAATGTTGAAGTCGGAGACGTAAAGTAATAGGCAACGTCTCCAAGAGCGGCCCTCCACAGAGGAACAACCTATCTCATAAGCAACGCAATCAGTTTAAATTATTCCGTCGGGAAACATTTACTACACATTAGGATGTTAATAAAGAAGAACAACAAATGAGTTAGAATATACCATGAAGCTTAAGTTTGATAACATTCAATGCATTCGTGTACATGCATTTACTCTTGAAAGCTGATTCAACGAAATAGAGTTTCAAATTTATGAATTTTTAAAAAAAAAACTCCCTTTATAACAGGTGTTTGTGTCACGACATCGTAATTTGGAAATGATAACATGATAACAGAAGATAACGTGAAACAAGCATATTTGTCAAACCTAAACACAAATATGCTATACCACACAGACTCGAAATATTAGATTTAATGAAAAGACCTCGTACCTTGGTCCATTGTCAAATTAAAACATTCAAATTCATTTAAGTCTTAACAAATTTGAAAGACATAGCCGTAACTCAAGTGTTAGGGACCACCCGTGTGCTATCTGCTGATTTTGCGTTTATGGTAAAGTCCGTACTCATTCCGGTTATGTCGTTATACGGACAGCTACGAATAGCCAGATTTTGTTATGCATATATTCGTGATTAACTTTTTAGAATACCATGTTCAGTTTTAATATGGATGAAAAAAACACATTTACTTATCCATTAACATTTTGACAGTTACATCAATTTGTCAACTATTATTATAAGAATATTGTATATTCCCAACTGGTTATAATCATGACCGATAAAAATACTAGTATCAAACTTGGTCATATCATTTGAAAAATTCCAAGCAACCTAAGATTCAGTCTATGTGTATTGGTTATGTGTTTATGCATTACTGTGTCACTGCTTAACGGATCCGTCATCTCACCCAGGATGTCCCGTTATGGACTACCTATACGTATGTTCAAGTTTCCGGGAAGTACCGATTTTTTATTCTATCGACCATGGGAAGCGGTGGCCTAGAGGTAGGACACGTGCTTTGGGATAGAGAGGTTCCTGGTTCAACCCCCGTCGGGGCCAATGGTCAATTTCTCTGAGCAAGACCCACATGCTCTACTCTACTACGGTGTAAAACGGTACATGTGAGGGTAGTGTCTATTCCTGGGCGCTGCAGATCGATGCTGACTGCCATACACACACAAGTTAAAATGCCAAAGGGTACTTGAGCGAGAGCCCTAGAAAATTGGTAAATTAACGTTTATCCGAGTATTGCCGAATGAAACCGGAAATGAAATATTATATACCATACCTGCATGCGTTCCTGCTTCTTGGACACACTAAGTACTTCCTGTCTATCAGAGAATTTCATGACTTGTGATTGTTGCAGACGATCAATAACATCCTCAGCGTTCACATTCTCAGCGATAAGTTTGTACGTCTTCTTCAACGTCATTCTGTCTTCTGGCGAGAGGCCTGTGAGATAAGAGACATACGCTTGTGTAATGGTGAATGGGTGCGGAATGATAAATACAATGTCTTACAACTTTATGTCTATTTTCTAATATGTCCTTTGATTCAGTTTAAAATTTGTTCTACTTGTGAACAATTGATTAGTCTTGTCCTTTTTATTTCTTATACTAATATCACCACGAGCCTTTGAGAAAGCACAATGCCAGTTTCATCCAAGATACTGTAATATCATTAATTTTCGTGAGAATTAAATTTCGTTGATTGCGTGGTTCACCTCCTACCAAGTATTTAAACCCCATTGAACAATAACTTTGACCCTTGTATCTATAAACAGAAATAAAAAATCCACGAATTAAGGTCCCATCGAAATGGTATTTTTTACGAAAATCACGAAATTTCATCCCATCGAAATAAAATACAGTAAAAAGAGGAGAAGCTCGCATTGATCTTTTCTCTGACAATTCAAGGTTCAACCTTCACATTAGCCTAAAGAAATTAAGTCGGGTATGTATCTGAATCAAGCATGTTGAAGTACCAAAGAGTCTACTAAGTATTCCGAGAGACGTTGGAAATCACTCACAAAATTCATATGTAACACCATTGTTTCTTCAACATGCTGTCCCATCAGCACATCAGACCACGTTTGGAATCAAGCACGGGCACTTTAAAGGGTCACCCGTGACCGAATATTCTACATACATTGTAATTGCATACTTCTAAATGGCTAATAAACTTCATCTTAATCAGTGTTACCTTCTTCTATGCCCTTAGAGTCAGCGTAGGCTTTCCTCTTTTTCGACGTCTTTGTTCTGAATTCATGAACTTTCTCCAGTTTCTGTATCACGTCGGCTTGCCAGGTTTCCCTTAAAGTCTGTTAGAACACATAAAAACAAAACAATGCTTATAGTGCTAAACTTATGATTGTTACTTTGTACAAATTTACTTCATTTCAATCTTTAGTTTATTTCACTTAATTGTTTTTATTTTATGATGCCAGTTGTTGGGTTTCCTTTGGTTCTTTGCTGCATTATGTATTCACATCGATGTAAATAAACAACAGCTATTCGAACAATCAAGTAAAGTGTAATTTTATCACAAAGTGCGTCTCAACAGCAGCTGCTTACCTTCGTTTTGTACTAGTGAAATTATTTCAACATAAGGACTAGTTGAATAGATATTATATAATGTATTATATAGGACGTTAGTCCACATAATCCTTTAATTTTAGATTTTTTGTCACATGAAAAAATAGGCGGAGCTTGATGGTAAACAATTGTACGTACCTTGATGTAATGCTGTTGCATGTCTAAGTTGATGAGTTCTGTCTCGATTCTTGTTATCTTGATTCTGATTGGTGGGCCACCAAGTCGAACAATGACGTCACGAATCTGGACAAACCACGGAACGTAAGCTTCACCAGCAATGGCTTCTGTTAACAATAACAACAACATTATGTAACTTAGATCATCTAAACCAATTCTATAAGATTTTTTTGTTCCAAATCGAAAACATCGAGTCAATACTGTGAATGTTCAGCATTCAAATCGGTAGATTACTAGTTGTATTACGTCTATGAGTGGTGTGAGGCTATGTAAGTCGGCATGGCGTCATCAGGGGTATGCCGTCACAACGCCATAATGTGCCGTGTGCATTGCTACTCGACCAGAGAAACATTTCATACATTCAGATTTTAGGATGTTCTCTATATGCAGGTCAAAGACAAGGACAATTACAAATGATGGTACAATAGAATTTGAATAAACACACGGGTGAGAAGTTGTAATGTGACCGGGAATAGAAATACTAACCATGTCGTGCCATATCAATGAACAGTAACTGTAGACGGACGATATCAGCACTGAGTGAGCCGTCAGTAGGGAGGGGATCCTTGCCCCAACCATGTGGGTAGGGTGGACATAGATGACATATCGTCTCCAGTAAGATGATCAACGTACGACTGTCGTATTTCTGTGATGATGTATGCTTCTTCTTGACGGGGTAGAGTAGTTTCCATTGCTTGTCGTTGAGAATTGTCTGCGGAATACAAATCTCAGAGATGAGTACAGCAAAATGCAAAATAAAAATACTTTTCGAGAAGCCGAAATAAAACTTCCATAGCTTTTATGGTCGATGTTTTAAAAGCCGAAGGTTAAGAATTGTCGACGTTTTAATTCTGCGTACATAGCAATCGAAACGTTATGCATGATTATGCTTCGGTCACAATGCTCGTACGATGTCCGTACGGATTTACCAACTTGTACGGGTCTGAAATATTTTATTCCTAACGGTATTTGTACGTTCATAGCATCTGGTCAGAGCTCGTACGGATCTCGTACGAGTTGTACAGAATGTATAGTTTTCACCAGATCACCGAGTCCTCTGCGAGTTCTGAAAATCCGTACGGTGCCCGTACGAGTCTCGATATCCGTACAGACGTTGTGCGAGTTCAGAAAAATCAACTCATACGGCTCGTATGGAGCTCGTAGGGCAAATGTGACTAGGATATTAACATAAACTTAAAATGTTGTACTAGACACTCAAAGATTGACGGCAGTACCGTTTTGTCACCCTGTTTAAGTCGTGTTTTGAAAACCATTTTAACATTGAATGTATGATTTGGGAACAAACACAGCTACTTGCCTTGGTTCTCTAATTGATCAGATCGATATTAAAAGTTTGTGTCTCCAAAACACACGAATTGACCGTACGTGTATTTTGCCATGTAAGTAGGCGTTTGTGAAGCGTTTGCATGATATTGTCAAACTATCACGTGGGGGTATAAATGAACGTGTCAAGTAGCTGTGGAATGTTGCAAGTTCTGTCAAAATATCGGTACAGACAGGATGTGGGTAACAGTATGATGTAGAATCATACATTTTCGCGGAGATGATAATTTCTCGGATTATTGTAAAATTATTTTTTTCGGTTTCTGATATTAATGAATGATCAATATTGAAAGAAATAGCTTCGCGGGGTTATCTGACAGGTAGGTATAACTACAATATAATTATGATAATTAGGCCCGGTGATTATAAACATTGGAGAACGTACTCCATGCTCATACTCCGTACTCCAATTTGAGCATTTCTTAGTTACAAAAACTGCTGTAACTTCTTTATTACTAAATGAAAAAATATAGTATGGGGTTCATTTTCTTAATTAGATCAGTTGCTACAAGTTGGTGTTGGTTTTTTATGTAAATGTCTAAAAAGCTGTTTTTCAAGTTTGAGCATGGAGTATGGAGTTTGAGTATGAGAATAAGAAATGTTTATAATCACCGGGCCAGATCATATACTGTAAAAACAGTAAAATCACATGTTTTCGCGATGTCAGAATGTAGTTTGCGGTATGAAATATTCGCGATATTTTTGTTTAAAAAACTTGAAAAAAGAATAAAATGTAAAATATTGCACTGCATTTCACTGCTGGTTTGTCCATTCTTTTTCTATTTCGCGAAATTCAATGTACAAAAATTAATCTCTCGCAGTTGATTTAAATCTATTGTAAGAATACCTGATAGCATTACTAGATAATTTTATTCCTGTCTTTTTTTAAAAATCAATTAGAACATATCCAATTACCTTGTTCATATTTTGGGTATTTCTATTTTGAAGGTTTTGATCAAGGTTGTTAAAATGAAATGTATTATCTATAATAAAACCATACCAGGGTATTTATATTATTGCATTGAACTATAATTAATACAACACGACTATAAGATATCCAACACTATTAGATTATATTGTGTACCTGTATATTTATAGAATATTGAATCATTAAAAGGTAGTTCAGTTTTCAGTACTGTTGGTTTCGAATTAGATATTTATCATTTATAAATATTCCTAATTATGATCTGAATACTAGTATTATTATTAATACCACATTTACACGGCACTTTTACCGCACAACACATATTCAAAACAGCTAGTACACGACTCTTTGCTTGAGGCTGACACGTGTAGCTTCTTTATCAATTAATTGTGATACACGCATTTGACAATTTCGGGCTTACATAGATGTTACTGCCGAAATGCCCAAAACTATCGGATATGTCACTTCCATGGATACACACGTACCCTAGGATTTTATAATTTTGTTTGCCAATGCCTGTATGTGGTTTAAGGCCGCTGGCTCAGCTTGAATAGGGTTTTGAATGTATACATGATCATTGCCGGTAACATTTGGTCACAAAGTTGACATTTTTGTCTACTTTCACTTTTGTTCGGATGTGTCTGTGTTTGTCCTGGCAGTCAATAATTACTAAGGGACGGATTATATGGACCATAAGTCACCATATGAATATCATGAAGCCCCTCACACCAAAACTCCACCAGGTATTCATAAAGATATGATAGTTCCTATACATACCTGTTGGAACAACCTCTGTAGCACGGACTTCACGTGCGGTTGTGAGAGATGGTCTCGTAGGTTGAGTGGTGGATGTATACTATCAAACGTGGCGCGCAAAGCCGAGGTACCAGCATCGAGCAGTAACCATGCCAACCTAGCTAGCATCTCCTTCTCTTTATCCCGGCCTACAATCCGAACCTGACCTGACTGCTGATTCATCTCGGCACTGAAATATACAGAGGGGGGCAGTTAGAAGCAGACCAACATAAAATAGGCTTTTATAGAGTAACACACGTCACTCTGCCATGTTGTATCCTTTTCAAACGCTTACTCTAGTAGCACTGGGCCCGTATTCATAAAGCTCCTAAGTGGAAAATATTCCTTACGTTGATATATTTACCTGGGGTTTTTATAGGAATTCCCTTAGTTTTATATGATTTCACCTTAGATATCTGAAACATCCTTACGGATAATCATATAAAACTAAGGGAATTCCTATAAAAACTTTAGGTAAATATGTCAACCTAAGGAATATTTTCCCCTTAGGAGCTTTATGAATACGGGCCCTGGTATGAAAAATTACGAAAACGTTACGAACAGCCCATCAGTTGATTTTACATGTACCTTTAGCGCAGGGCTGGTGTGTTCTGAGCTTCTGATGTGACATAGTTGCATTACTTCTATGTAGTTCTTTGAGTTATTTGGAGATTCAGTGTAACACTTATAACCTCTTACAGGAATGTTCAACAACGCCCATAAAACGGGATACAAATTATGATTAAACTCATGGCATAATGGTTAATTCTAAACAAATTTTATAGTTAAGCCCTCGATATTTCAGCACATGTTTTTTGTTTCTGATATTATTAATAGCCAACATATAACAACAATAAAAATAACTTTTTTGTTTTACGAGAAACGTATTTGGAACTATAAACTTATTAATCTCCCATAAGATCGAAAACTGAATAGCTAGTCAAAGTATTGAACTATTCATTTATTGTATGTATCCTAATAAGTAAACGCCATTATAATTTAATAAGTTCGAAATGAAAATTATACTTTATCTAAATGAATATGTTTCCAATGATTATGAGCATTTACATTCCCAAAGGCTTAACATACGTCAGTAGTTCGCATTTTATTTGAATGATGTCGATTATAGCTGCAAATGCATTGAATGCGTACATGATTCATTTGCCAAAAGATCAGGAAATATTTCATAGACATTTTTGTTCAACTTTTCAGCCAAATTAAGGAATTATAACAAAATTAATCAAACATTAAAAAGTCTATCCAAGTCGAGATCAAAGTATTAAAACCTTATAGCCGCATTCTTCGCGTCTCTGCAGAATAAATGCACTTTTAACATTTAAAAAATCCTCTATAAGATATGATATTAACTGGCATTTTAAACATTTTATTTAACAATCCCTCTTTATAATTTGATGTTAACTACAAGTGTATTTTTATAGTCTATCGAAATTTATGTTGGTCGTAAAAATAAAATACTTTATTGCTGTGAGGCAAAGTTATGATGCAACTTGGCACAGAGAATTTATTATGTATCTGCCCTGTATTAAACACTTTAATCAAATCTGTATTCAATTTGTGTTTCTGATGTAGTGGTTATTACCGCATTTTTTATTGAATTAAAACAAATTAAACTATTTCATATATCACTAAATATAACATAAAGTCAAACAGGTCGAAAGCAGCAACTAACGAAAACTATTTTTGTCTAATGCTACGGTCAGAATTTGTCGGAAATATTTTAATCCTAACGGTATTCGTACATTCTAAGCATCTGGTGAAAGCTCGTACGGATCTCGTACGAGTTGAACAGAATTTGTAGTTTTCACCAGATCACCGAGTCCTCTACGAGTTGTGAAAATCCGTACGATGTTCGTATGAGTCTTGATATCCGTACGGGCTCCGTACGGGCTCCGTGCGGACGTCGTGCGAGTTAAGAAAAATCAACTCGTACGGAGCTCGTGCGGAGCTCTTAGGGCAAATGTGACTAGGGTATTAGACTATTCCGACTTTGTAAAAAGCAGTCAAATAGGCAAACATCTATTTTAGTCAAAGAGTGAATTAATTTCGTAGTAATCACATGAACTTATTCGACACATTAAGAATCAATAATTTAAAAGTAAACTATATGTTCAAGGTTCTGTGAATATTGGCCTTGGAGTGAAGTACCTTGAAATACGAGCCTACATGTAACATATATTTAACCGCCCACGCAGGATATAAAAATACAGTATTTCAGTTACGTTATAATTATCTTACATGTACGAAGTATCTATTTCTTTGAAACATGATACGTTTGATGGGGCATTATAAAGTGGTGAATTTGACTTGATCCTCAACCATCATTCTCATGAATCAGTGTATAGTCAAGTCCCTAGACTATATTACGGAGGAAAAACACGCTGGTTAAACGAGAATGTCAACCATCTATAAGCATAGCTTTTTGTATATATACATGCATAAACTTAGTTGAATTCAACACAAGTAAGGATCTTAGACAGAAAGTGAAATATACAAAGACTAAGATGTTTTGACAAATATTAGATTTTGCTTTCAATAAATATGGAAATCATTTTGTAAACATAAGGATCATACCCCGATCTCCCGAAGCATCTCAGATAGAAATCAATCTCAACTCAAATTTTGATTTTGCAAAAATCAACGTATGAATTTTAAATACATCTGAAGTTAGAACTCGTTAAAATAATACAATTATTACTAAGAAAGTTGTTGTGCTGTTATTGATGCTAATTTTGAGTTCATACTCACGTGGAAAGTATCCAAACGGCACATGGAAATATTTGAGATGAGATAGAGCTTAGAATAAGATCTCCAGAAGTATTTAAATTTGAGCTTAATCTCATCTCAAATTTTGCCACGTAGCGTTCGGATAATTTTCATGGCAACTCATAATTAGCATCAACACAGCAATCATTATTATTAGCTTATTTCAGTCAATTTTAAAGGGTTCTAACTTCAGATTTTTCTCAAATTCATACTTTGGTCTGGGCAAAATCTCAATTTGAGATGAGATTTCTACCTGCGATGTTTCAGGAGATCGGGACCAGGTCAGTTTCTCTGTACTGCTATAGTATGTAATTGTCATGATCTAAGAGAAAAAATTGGGTTAAGTATTTATGATACATCATTTTGTTGACCATGGATACCGGGTTTGTTTAGACTTCTTGTTTGAAAAAAAAAACTTCGCCGTTATCTAATAATATCATCAAATGCCATAATACAGTTATAAAAACTGGTGCTTAAATGACTAAACGCTTGTATAGAGTTATTTGATATTCAGCCAATACTTGTACAAGTTTTAACAATTAAAAAATCGGACATAAATGAAATCTTTGAATCTCTAAATCTGGGTATATTGATCCTAAACAAAGGGCCACGACACTAAAAATAATGTTATCATGTCATTTGAAATATAAAACCCCCATATCCTAAGTCGTGGATTAACAGTTATATACAATAAGACGATGTTGGACACTTCAACGATATATTTATTAAATTTTTAAATGCTATTGTGTTATATCAAGACAAATGTCTTTTTGTAAGGTGCAATTTACGCAGTATTCCAAATTTTGACCCGTATATACAAAATACGGCTAAAACGGCATTTATACAATGCACATGCTCAACCCTGTAATGAATGCTGACAGGGAAGACTGGGCTTGCATAACTGAGTTGCCTCTTTAAATAACGTCGTAATTATTATAATGAATGCAAAACCGCATCGTTGCGGACAAAGTATTAACAATAACATGATGCAGTGTACATGAATTATAAACAAATAAATTGCACGTAATCATTCAGCAACCAAACTGTTTTGTCTGAAATAGTTCTTTAAATCTTCTAAAAATTCATTTACTTGACTCAATTAAGTTATTTTGCAAAAACACGCTATTGAGGGAAATCTTGACAATAATTTCGTCTTACAATACAGGCGTCTGTAGCTCACCGTACGCAGGAAAGTACAACCCTAACGTGAAGTCGTTAGCGCGTGTTGACGTTACTCGTGTTTTATAATTATCTTTTGGTAAAAACGTGTAAAAATATTAGAATACGATAAACAAGATTTAAACTATCGTGCATGCGTTTAAACACTTTTGTCCTTCGGCATATTTGGATATCGTCTGGTATGTTCGCAGATTAAGTAAGACTAATATTATTCCATGTCAGATTTACAGATTACTGTTTTCTCAAAGCTTTATCGAATCTGTCAAATTGTATAAGCGCATGATCCATGTTTATGTTTGTTTTCGATGGCGTTACATGTCATACGTAACAACTTATGCGCATTAACTACGCCCGCATGAAAATGTTAAAAAGCCAAGGTAAATGACTTAATATTGTATGTTTTCGCCAATGAAATTTTTAATCAAATCGTTAAGTTTTTCTTAATCCTTAAGCTTACCACTGTGTTCTTGACTATGTCTTGGCCTTTCAGACTTAACCTTTATGTACGCATAAATACTTTTGAACCTGGCCGTCGAAATAATCTAGACCTATCCTGTCTTATAATGCATGACAATCACACGTGAAGGCCATATACATGCATCGTTTCCAGGCAATGGCAATGCATGCAAACAAAACATAATTATACTCAAAGCTATAATATGTTTTTGTATAATTATCAATGTTGTAATTGGCCAAAGATATATAATTTGCCAATTAAACTTATAAAACCCGAAACTCAAAACTTGAAACTGTGTTGTCAATCTATCGGTAATGATTATTTCGGAATTTTCAAAACATATGTCGATGAGTTAGCGTATCATTGTTTACATGATTGTGAATACAAAAATCATGTTGAAAACTTTTTTTGAAGTGTTTTACACTTCTAAAAGTAAGTTAAAATATTTGAGAAAATAACTAATGCCTGTCAAAAATCACGTAGAACAAATCTGACGGAGGCATTAACATTACAATGAAATGTGCGACCTGTTTTGGAGGAATTGTCCGATCTGCTAAGCAACAAAAGCTAATAATTTGCCAAGATACATGAATGAGCAGACAAGTGTCTGCCCTAAAATGCACCATGGCGATAACTGGTCACTGCGGCACGATGATGTCATTTTTCTCGACTTCATTGCAGCATCATAAATAATGCTAAAACATCGTTTTAGATTTGCGATTGAGTTTCGAATAACTTTTTTTAAGTGTACAGTACCAACATTAGCTTTAACTATAACTACGCATTGGATTAAGTTTAAAAGTTAAGTTATCATTGTTCTAGGGCTCTTTTCAGCTGCTAAGCCGCCCAAGCACTTTTTGACATTTTAACATCCCCTAACACTACTGGTTCTTTGGCTACCTATGAAACCCTATGTAAAGTTAAAAGTACCCTCAACCTTAAGGTTAAAACTTCATATTTATGATATAGCCGTCATAACGTTAGCTAACACCTCTCACGGGATTGTTATGTGATTATTTGAAAAGTTAATGCGGATTGTTTATCGAACGTTTACAAACTGGGAGAGATAACGCAAATCCGACAGACACAAATAACCGTCCTACAAGGACCAACGCAGAGAAGTCGGTCATGTGCGCAAATAACAGATGTTAACTCTGACACAGTTTAAACAATGAAACGTTCTCATGTAACGTTTTGATTTGAAATATTATAAAACATATTTTTGCAGGGTTTGAAGATACTCGTTCTCAGACTAACGTGTGCCGATGCGACGAAAACGTAAAACACCCGTTTAGAAATTGGATATCATATCAAGCACACAAGTTCTGCATTTTGTAGAAAATCCGTATACAAATGCAAAACTTACAGCACAAATTAAAATTCATTTCTATGATTAACGTTATTATGTTGCGAAACCCGTCCGTGTTTCGATTCAATGCTAAACAATGCATTTTCATTTTTATCCATATTTTTCTCGAGGCACTTTCGTGCATAGAAACAAAGCATATCTGACAACATCAACTTGAATTTCATTAAATTTTACCTTTTTGGAACCGTCAAAGTACGTGTAACGAAACAATTTAAAACTGACAACATTTCTTAACTTTCAACCAAGTGTGTACCTTGAACATTTGTGCAATGCAACAATACAAGACTTACAACATCATCTGCCCGGTTCGTTGTCCTGGAAACCGTACATAAATTTGTTGAACTTTTCCACCGTAGCCTCCAGGCGGTGGGGTAGTTCGTGGAACAGCCTTTCCTCTTGGGTCACCCATCTTTCGCCTGACTATATCAGTAGGTGGCGGTGGTGGTGTTGGTCTGTTGTAAGGCACACCGTTCATATTTCCTACATCAATAACACCATGCCCTATTGCAGGCAACACGTTATGTCTAGATATCACATGTCGTTCATCTTTAACGTCCCTAACACTGCCAGGAACAGCATGTCTTTGCTGACGTTTTTCAGATGCCTCATTTGTCGCAGTCCTTCGACCGCCTGACCGATCTGATAAAGCCGGTGTAATGCTCCGTGCGGTGCCTTTACCGTTCATGTTATTTAGTCCAACATCTTGTATGTTATTTGTCGCTTGGTTGACAACACCTCTGGGAGTTATATTTACTTTAACAGGAACTTTAACTTCACGTGTTGCAACAGTTGAATCCGTATGTGTCTCCGAATTCACTAATGTGTTAGATTCACTCGTTGTCGAGAATTTCAGACTATTCTCCGGGACTAGAATGTCACTTTGAGGATTCACGTGCTCGCCGCGACCATCTGGGCGTGATTCACGTGCGTCACGTTCTTCACGTGAGTCATTGATTACAAACTGTTCACCAGGTTGTTGGTCAGCTGTCGACCTTTTTCTAATTCCATTTTGAGCGTCTTGGTTGCCAACAAAGTTAGGATTATCCGCATATTCCGTGAACGTTAAACTCCAATTCTGCATTAAATTCTCATCACTTTTGCTGTTCGGAACGCTTCTTCCATTATCCTCGCTATCTTTTGCACTTTTGCGATTTCTTTTCAAACCTGACATGATCTTGTCATATAAATATGACCAAACACATAAAAACGACCCTGACTCAACCGAACACCTACACTGAACCGACACAATAATTTATCTTAAAATTCGGTGTCTAATAAATTTCAGCGACCCACATGCCTTCAAGGAGGTATCTTTTCAGTGCTTAAATTATTTTATATATGCCTTGATACGCTGTACTACAATGGCAAACCACGCTATTTATCTTCACGTGGGGTATTCTGCCGAACGATTTAAGTGTCGTCCAATCTTTTCGAAGCTTGTATTGTTATAGACAAGCGTTTCTGTTTTGGTCCTAATCAATACTTAACATTTGCGATTGAAAAATCTTGAAACATTCAAACAGTCAGTGTGGACTATAATTTGTTTAAATAATATATTTGGAGTCATAAATCTATTATGACGGCAGAGGCTTGAAATACTGGTCATTATGTATACATGCTAAGGGGTTTAATTGAATATCCGCGTTAAAAAAGTAATATAGAGAACCGTGTATCAATTCCATATACGTTTTTTTTCAAGATATTCATTTAATTCGCGATTTAATCCGCGTTGAAAAAAAAATACTCGCGTTCGCTACATAATATTGATAGGGGTTATAAAGACGGTCCGCGATATTTTTAAAAGTAAACTTTTTAAAACCCATATACACAAACAGTTCATCAATTAAAATTAAAGTACCCCACGGGTACTTCGGTCTCACGCGTCTTTATATCGCTGCGGGGGAGGCCAAATAAAATAAAAGTAAAGTATTTGTATTTAAATCATTACCCTTCTTGATTTTTTGGTATTAAAAAATTCACACAAAAAAAATATAAATATGGCAATTTTTGAAACTTGACTCCGGCTGTATTTTCAAAGCTTTATGGTGAATTTAAACCTTTGCAATCGTTATGTAGACACTCGAACATACTTGAAATAATTTGTTAAATTGATAATCCAATAGCGGATTATACTTAATTCGAACCTTATCTAACATTGGATAATACTGTTTAATAAGTACGTCCTGTTATCGTTAGAATAATGTTATCTTAAATGTAATGAAATGTCAATGTTAATCTTAATAAATCCCGTGAACGTAGTTGTATTAATTATTGCAGAGTTCATGTTTTATTACAAGTTGTGTATAGGTAATTATCATACAAATAAATGAAATAACATCACTTGACAGTATTTCGCTCTCACTTAAGCTCTTAGGAGCTCCGTTAGAACCAGTGTTTGATGTTGATACTGAGCACGAATTCCTTAGTTCATCTTATTTGTATGTGAACAATTGTCTGAACATATACTCTGCTTATAGTGTAAACTAAGGCATGTCGGTAATACATGTAAATTGAACGGTCAAATAGCTGACCAATAGTCTTTTGAGGCATGTAATGCCTATTCATGTACATGTCCATTTTATAATTATTAACATGTTCCAAATTGTATAACCACTTATTACTCTGTCACTTTGTACATATTGTGTTCAATATCCACTTCACAGAGGGAAATAAAGAATTGAATTGAATTGAATTGAATATAGTGTGTAATATATTTAGGGTGTTGTGACCACATGTACATGCTTTTTGACAAAAACATCGTTATCACAGCGTATAAACCAAATCTCTGTACTCCTTATCGGATTACTATAAAATTCAACTTGTATCACTTATTGCTATTTAAAACACATGTAAAATCTGATCACTGTACTCCTTATTGTCGTTCTATATAATTCAACGTGTACTCATTATTACAATTGCCGGGAATTGACTCCTCATGTGTATGAGGGATGTGTCTACACCTCATTTCCGATGATATTCATCCCTTGAATGTTACAGCGAAGTGACACTAAAATCCATACATCACTGCTTAGTGTCCGACAAGCGACACATTGGCATCATTTCGTGTCTGTCGTTGGTATGACCCTGTCTCTCAGTTATTCCTATTCCCCCGCATTGATTGCGACTACTCAACCAACATTTCGGAGACAGGTACCGGTTATTGCTAATCTTGGGTGAACTCTATTGAAAGTGCAGCCGTATAAACAAACTGTATATCTTCAGAGGCTCGTGACTTACTGAGTACAGTTTCAAGTTAAAGCCTGCCTCAAAAATGCATCTGTTCGACCGACAGTATTCTATCAGTCGAGTTTGAAGTTACTAGTCAGATATATTTTGACTCGGGGTCGATTGTTTCCGCACTGTGGCTTTTAACCTTTTCAGAGAATACAGCAGGGGCACACACGACAGATTTACCAAACGTGCGTACTACCACGGGCTTTGTTTGGATGCGAGCTGTGGAACTCAATATCTAGATCCAACATGAAAAAACTTGAACATACCCACCACATGTGCCTTTAACACACACAGGGGCTTCCATTACTTACCAGATCTGATATGGTGACGAGCTTGCTTGGATTCACATCAATTGAGGGTTATATAGACCTTCAAAAGTTGCTTTTTCTTGGTACGTTATGTCGCTCACAATCCGGAGACCTGGTCAGCAAACTTTTCCTTCATCGTCTGTTCCAACACGAGGGGAGGTTAACTGCCTGTTCCCTTGGATTCATCCCTGATATCGTGCGTATCCTTGCAAAATACAATCTGTCAGACTACTTGAATAAATTTGTTCGGAATGGTAACTTTCCCAGTAAACTCACGTGGAATAAATGTGTTAAAAATTCCATCAACGACCACGAACTTAATAGTCTAAACATGCGTATGCGATCTTCCACGGACTTTGAACTGTTCTCCAAAGTGCACAATACAATCACCGTGTCCAATATATGGCGGGTTGCTAAACTACGCCCACATTGCCTTGTGCTTATGAAGACTTTAGCTAAATGGTGTTGCTCAGTTCCGGTAACCCATGCAACCCAGTGTGAAGTGTGTCAAAGTAACTTTACTGGATACCAACTGTTTCATGTACTTTTCCATTGTAAATCTGTTATCAGACAACAACGAAAAGACATCTTCATGTATCAAACTCTTTATGAACTGAACAAGAACTTGTATCGATTGTTAAACAGTGTTTGTAATGATGTATTTACCTGTTTTCTTCTTGGCGGCGTAAATTCTGAACTTCAAGCAATTATCTCTTTTGAACAATATCCAGATTTTCTGATACAATGTGCCGAGTTTGTAAATTCTCTGCTCAATGTTTAAAAACTGTACTGGACAATGATTGATATTATACGACCTAACTTTTCGATTACAGTATGTTATAGTATGATTACAAGCACCTGATAGCGCACTTTTGCTAAGGTTAAAGGCGCAGCTCTCCCTATCAAAAAGTACAAATCGAATTGCCTCTGCTACACTGTTTCTTTTTCGTTTTCGCAGTAACAGTGTATCATCGTGGGTCTTATTTATAAATGTAACTTTTCTGTGGACATATTTGCGTCTTCCCCCTCCTTTCCTTGTTAAGGTGTGGTCGTTTTATATCCTCACGTGTTATCTGGTGCTTTCAATCATCCGTTAAATGCTGACAATCGTATGTTGAGAAAAACAAAAAAAAAAAAAAAGTTTACATTGTACATAAGTGTGCATGCGCGAGTATGATAGATTGTGTGGACAACTAAAGATATAAAACATGTATTATTGTGTGTGCGAGCGCGCGTGTGTGTGTGCGTGAGGGTGCGTGTCTGTGTGTGTCTGTGATAGTGTTCCTTGTGTTAATAATGTTTTCCATTTGTATAGTATTTAGTTTCGTATTGATATGTTATGCATATTTATGTGATATTTCCAGAAATTGGAGGCAATAAAAGGTATATATACTTTAAATTATCGCCAAACATTGATGTACAAATATATATATACCAGTACGTTGATAAACACTGCGGTGGTTATTTGAAGTTTATATTACCTATAAATAAAATTAAATATCAATGACAAAGTGTGTTGTTTTGCAAAAACATTTATTCGTTTACTTATGCAATTATTTCCACTAGGCGGTGAATAATAAGGACTATTACGTTTTATAATTCAATCTAATTTAGACGCAAGACATTTCGTGGTTCATGGTAACTTCAACAAAGGGGTAATTTATTTTATGACGTAGACGGTGTTACGAAAGCTATTTTCAATATTAGATATTTGTATAACAGTAATTGTTTTGGACTCTACAATCGGTACCCGTGGGCCTCTCGCTTAGTTTGACATATAGCGACTTACAACAACGTATAAGCAAGTTTGCGATAGAAAAAAATCGTGTTTTTCTAATATTTCTTAAAATTTATTCATCAGGTTTTGGTAAAGAATTACACAGAACAACAATAACGTCCTACCTACTCCCATTCCGAATTCCATAATTTTGAGTCACCTATTAAAAGACATTTATTCTTTATTATATATTCACAGACGGGCCTCGTGTGTGTTATATTAATAAGTTTGCAAATACGTAAATATACCGTTAGGCGTATCATGTGACCATAAAATTGGCTGTTGCAAGTATCAAGTCTTCTAAGTTGATATTTCATACAAAACTACAAATACGTATGTTACATAGAACTGAAGAACAAAGCGTGTTTAACCGTTTCGGATGTTGCTGAAATTTCAGTGTGTATAAGGCAGATATATTTCATTTATTCGTGCAAACGTTCATACTTGTAGGTGTAGTAATTATAGATAAATATGTAATAAAACACGATTTTTTCTATCGCAAACTAGCTATACATGATTAAGTAATTCTACCAAATTGTATTCGGTCTCAGAGATATTCAAATTGGTTTCAGAAGTTACTCACATTTATCAAATGTACAAATATGCCAAACACTGACGCATAAGGTACTAGTATTATGGCATAATGATAATAAAATGTACACATGTACACTTCTCTGACTAATTAGAATGAGAAGGTCGTAAGTACAAAATTTATATTTTTATAAAAACTGTCCAAAAATTACTCATTACCTATAGTAAAACATTTTATGAAGTATTGTGGTGCTGGCTTTTAAATATGAAGCAGTCTTATAGTAGTGGTTACGCCTTTCTCAGTCTTAGCCAGCGACGTCTCGGTAATACAAATAAAGTTTATTTTTTCGTTAAACAAATTAGTATAATCTGCACAAATTTTAATAGTACAGGGAACCAATTTGAAATGGCAGAAATGTCAATGAAATGTCTACGCGATAGTCTCCCTTGATTGCGGCATAGAGTTTTGCATCAAGGGAAGTAACCGCTATTATACTTGTCATATTGTGCCAATACGAGTAACTCCCCCTGTTGAATAGAAAAAAACTCAATTTTACAGTTTATGGGATGTTACGAACTTGAAAGCTCAAAAAGAGCCGAAACATTCAATACAGAACATAAAACATTGTCTCGATCTTAGCGAATATAGGATCTACATTGAATTACTCGTGGTGTGCGTTTTCATACAACTGTCTTTTTGTTTCTGACATTCGTCATTTCAGTGATATTGGCTTTCCAAATTGATTCAATGGTTACTAACGTGTAACATGTGAATACAACAATCATTGATAACATTTTTGTTTGAGAAGTGTTTTAATTAACTGTGGTGTGCTGATTCGCGAACAACCTCTTAGTCTAGTGCATCTCGATACTTCGACACTTGTGCATAATACAAATGTCATTGTAACGAATTAGTCAGTTTAATGAAATGTCAATTTTGTATTTCCGATGCCAATATAATTATGTGACGAGAGACCTAATTGAAGGCATACAATTAACATGTTGATAGATATAGGGGAGGTAACTCCAGAATAACTGAAGTATTGCTTGTTGAGTAGTCTCCCCTATTTAACCAACACTGGGTTCTATACATGTTAACAAGTAGGCGACCTATTAAGTGACAAAATATCGAATTATTTTAAAAGTGATATGTTTCATAACGATAGTAGTAATTATGTAAGGTTTACAAGAAAATATTGGGAAAGATAGGGACCTTTAAATACACAGGGTATGAAAACTATAAAATTCTTGTTTACCAATGTATTTATTTTAGGCTCAAATAGAGGACACTCTATTTGTACTTCGATTTATCGATTTTCAGATAGAATATACTAAACCATTTTAACAAGTGTGACATATAAACATACTTCGATCTAATAATATATTATTAAATATCTAAATCGTCATAGTAAACTTTGATCAATAAACATTGGGGAAAAAACTATTTAGTAAAACATGTCAGGTTCAAAATGCATTTAAATCAGGAAAATTCGCGAGGATTAAATTTCGCAACAGTTGCGAAATCAACATTTTGGCTAAAATTAAAATTCATGTTCAAGAAATACAACACTTTGACTGCCGATGGCAAAGTCCTAAAATCGAATTACTCATTGCACTGTAGATCGCAACTTTAGAATTTTCACAACGCCAATAAAACGCATTTTTTTCAAAATGAAAAAAGTCACGAAAATTTGAACCCGCAAAAATTTCTGGTTTTTAAGTATTGCAAAAGTGAAATATTTACTGTTTAGCTCAATGGCTGCGTCATGTTTTGGGTCAATAGCAACATGTGAACAGAAGCTTTAAATATTTGTAAATTTGTCGAAGTGTTTAAGTATACGATGTTATAGCTCGTTTGCGACTAAGCTGGACCCCCATAAACCTTAAATATCTTTAAAAGTGATCATGCAATTTGATGGAAATTTGGCGTAGTTCACTGAATAACCTTTACCAACTCTGTGTTTAAATTTCAGATTTTTGTACTCACTAATTAAGATTTTCCCCATTGTGTCTAATGCATTATTTTTGGTATTTTAATCAACAAATGGACAGGGAGTAAAATAAGCTACTACGATCAGCCAGTTAGAATAATGCTATTGTATTTTTAACAACTGTAACGGGACACATATGGATAATTTTACCTTATTTTGTCTGGTCATCAATGTGTACATAGTTGAGGCCCATCTTCTGATTAGAATAATCAATTGTACAAACAGAAATACAATGTTTTTCTTGCAAATATTTATACCCAGTTGCTCGAGTTATATTAATAACAAAACATGTTCATGTATGGGCCTCGTTATATATTTACAATGGCCACTGGTGTGTAACTTAATGCACAGTTATATTGGATCAAATTGTTGATCTTTGTTGTTCTGTTCACTTCAATCACCCATACGTATTTACCCTGTTTTAGACTTAAAATTTTGTATTAGACGTGAATGCAAAGTACACGTTTCTGTGCACCAAAAATTCTTATTTAATTCATGAGAGTTGATAAGACTGTTCTTTTAACTCATACCAATTTTTGTTCTAATAGACACAGTATTTTTAAAGTTATTAAAGGTTTATGGGGGTCCAGCTTGGTCGCTAACGCACTATATCTCTCTAAAGAAAATCAAACGATGTGCTAATCCGTCAAATCTTATTCCATATGATAAATCATGGATCGAACTATTTTTATACACGCTAGTCTAATTTTGGGTCACCTATTCAATTGCAAAACCTTTCTCTAAAAGTACGTATCTTTCAATGGCATCTTCGTTCACCCATTTTTTCATTCAACTTTGTGAGTGACATAGTATAGTTATTGAAGATATAAATCTAGTTGGTGTAAACATTGTCGCTTTGGTTACAACCCATCCTATAGTTGCTAATAAATTAGACTAGCTTTGATAAAAAATGTGCAGAATAGTGCGAGTACAACTTAACATTGTAAAACACTCAGTCAAATTATATAGTCCGTTAAAACATATCGGTGGCTTAGAATGAGAAGGTCGGAAAAACAAACTCGATATTTTGCGTAACTAAACAAGAAAACAAGTCTGAAAATTACACTTTACTTATGGAAAAAACAACTTTTTGGTCATCATGACAATTTTTTAATTTTCATGAAAATGTAGGCGCATAAGAAGCGATAATGATGCTGATGCGGATTGTAAATATGTATCAGTCTTATAAGGTCGTAAGTAGTAGTTACTACCTTCTCATTCTAAGCGATATAATATGACACAGAGATCGTGTCGTCTCAGAAAGGATTCAAGCTAGGATCACCAGACTAGCTGATGAGTCATCAACCACGAGAGCCATAAGTAAAATCAAGACAAAACTCAATGAACTCGAAATTGCATATTAAATACTGTATTAATAAACCTTTCAGTTCAACATTATGGCAATAGCAATAGTAGAATCTAATAGTTGTAAAATATTTGTAAAATTAATATCAAGAAAGCGAGGTCATAGAATTTCATATCAAAATTAAACTTTGTACAAATGTAATAGTCCCAGGTTGTATATAGCGAGAATGGTTTGTAATAGTTTGTTGTCACGTGTCACCATATAAACGTGTAAATATTTGTGATACCGTCTCTGTAATATTTAACCCTCCATTATTGGAGAATATAAAAAGTCATACTAGTATGAAAGAGGCGTTCCCTATAACTGTTATCGTTGAAATCGATTCAGGAATATTATATATTAAACGAGAATCATCATTGCTTAAATTCCTTACATTTTCACCAAAAAGCTCCTACTAATTACCGAGAAAAAAATGAAAATATATTTCCGTAACGAGCCAAAATAGTCACGAGTTCTTCCCTTTGACCACTTAATAATAAATGGCTGGCAGCAAAAAATTATTATTGGTGATTTGAATATATTTTTGACATTATAGAGACATATTTGCGCACACTTTCTTCTGACAAATTATGATTTCTGATAGTGCTTTGCACATTTAGCTGATTTAATGTGATAGTAGAGAAAAATATGCTAGTTATTGGGAATGTCTCTTTAAGTAATAAATCAAGTCAATATTAAAAGTTTAGCTTTGCAAATATGTGCATGGTAATACTAAAAAAGTTCAAACATTAAATATATATATATACAATACGCAATACGCAGACATTAATAAATCGAGAAGTGTGCCCCCATTGGGGTACATTTTTTGTATAGTAAAAGTAACAAAGGGTCATTACTCCGGTAAATATTGTCACAGCAAAAAAAACTCCACCCTTTAAGGTAATCTATACACATGGGTCGTCTACATAGAGAAATATCTATTCCTTTATAAGAGTGTATATTGAAGATGTAACAGTTTGTTTCTGAACACTACTTAAGCTCATTTTCTTTATTTGCAAATATTCACAAAGGACGATTTTGACCCGTATCAAATTTTAATAGTTTATAACGCTATTGACTACAAAAAACCTACCCAGGATTTCAATTATCTTCGGATCAGTTTTATATCATAAAGTTAATTAACAAGCTTACTGCATGAATGCCATCGTATAGAAGAGTGACGTCCTAGAATATTGTGAGTAGAGAAATGGAGACACGTCATACCATCCAACAGCGTGAAAGATTAATCAGGAGGCATGTTTTATCAAACACTCAGATAATCCTTATATCGACCGAGTACAATCAATCATTCAAACACAGATTGTGTGTCGATATTAAAGGTGATGAACTAAGGATGATGACGACAACGCAACAGAACAAAACATACCAAAACGCAACACGACTCAAAACAACACAGCACAATGCAGCATAACACAAAACTATACAATGCAATGCAATACAACACCATTACAGTTGCGTTCGCAATACGACGTAACACAACGCGATCGATGTGTGCCAAATGTCTTAGCACAAACACACAGCAGCTATATAGACAGCCATACAATCCAGATTCAAACGTCTGCAGTCAAGAACGAATCCAAAGGACGAACACACGACCCACAACAAAACACTTGGCAGTTCAAGAACAGTATACATACATGCCCTTTTAAAAGAAACGACTCAGCCAAAGGCATATGAGGGTTATCAAATTTACATAAGTGAACTTACAAAACTAACACGCAAATTGACATATCGCTGGCTTAGAACAAGAAGGTCGTAACTACCAAATCGATATATTGAGAAAACAAGAGAAAACTGTCTGTAATTTAGACTTTACCTATGGGAAAACACGTTTTTAAAACTTCATTTTGGTCAACATGACAATTTCAGATTTTCATAAAAATATGCTCATCAGAAGCGCCTTGTGAAGCAGATTTCAAATATGTATGAGACTTATAAGGTCGAAAGAGGTAGTTACGACCTTGTGGTTCTAAGCCATCTATATAATTATGCTGAAAGTGGGGTATACGCACACTCCATTTCCACACACCTCCTCTCTCTCACTATTTCTCCCTGCAGCCAACTTCAGGGCCGCGTTCAAGCCTTCAGAACAGTGCCATGCTAACTAAAATGTGCAATGGGTAAACTAACGTCACGTTGTGTTTTCCAATATAAACATGTACACATCGAAAAAAAGACGATTATTTTTACTTTGAATTGTTGTCTCCAGCGGAAATTACCCTGAAGCATGCAAACAAAATACAGCAACGTTCATAACAAAAGCATGCTTGTATTTCAATAATGTCTTTGAAGATTTTAATTGGAATTTCGAATGCATGCTTAGCGTTATCGGATTTTTACGCATTTTAATAATCAAAACATAACGTATAAAACTGGCAAACATTGGCAACACAAATGCACAAGTTCCCCGTGATCTGTACAAAGCTTGCAGCGACTTTTGCAATTGCTTTCATCAGGTTGTTGAACAGAACTATCCGAAATTGCAAAGAAAGAGACAAGCCATACGGACGGAGCAAAATATAGAAGCCCCAAAGGGGTCAGCGAAAGTTTTATTGATAACTACAAATGTACCCAAGACAAGATAACGGAATGGATGAGACTGTTGACCTTTTCATGTTTCCGTTTTTCGTTATAGTTCTGCAATACTTGAGACCTTGTATTTCATGTTAATCTTTGAGATATTCTTTTGGATCCAGAAATTACTTTAAGACTGTGAACGGCTATGTGCTGCGATGAAATGGCAATCAATGAATGATCGTTGGGAGATTTGACAGTCTATCAACGACCTCCTAAATGTGCAAAGGGGATTTTGGATACAAAACATTGAATGAATAATACATCAACATGCTCGAGTATATTATAATCTAGTGTTATGCACGTTTATTTACAAAGATAAGTCGGGTATTAAACATAAAAAGTGAAACACCACGGGTATAGAAGATAACAATGCTCACTTCAAAGTACTTATAGCAACCTAACTTATCTGTCACTGTGACTTGCATGTTTTATTTTACGTTCATCATTTTATCATTCTGTAATATTACAGATGAAAGGTTAGACATAGTTTCATATTCTCCTTCGGACTCGCTTATCCCTTTATGAACATTACCAAACAATGCCAAGTTTCATGTCGATAGATCAACGTTTAATCTGGCTAAATAGCAAGACGAAAAAGTCGAAATGTCGTCAGAAAATGCAAAATACTACACAGCCCTGACAGAGAATGCGATATTCAACCCCTACAGCACAACAAAAAAGAAAGACCACAGACTACAGACACGCACCAAAAGTAACAAACAAACAAAAATAAAACATCTTTATATTTCTTGTTTAGACATAACTTTGACACATGTAGATGTCACCAACATCGCAAACGAAGGTATGTTGCTGGTCGTCAAGACAAAACATAATAATAACAATGTAATTAAAACAAAAATCAACACAACATAGAACTAGTATAGAATCTGATCAGTGTATTACGAACATAAAGTATCGTTGCAGTTTTGTATGACAAACAAAGTCTTCAGGCCGCAATATTATTGAACCGGATTACTTATACCACCATTATTGCTGTTTACCCAGTGTCATTATGACAGCTCAATAGATATTTATGTATTTATGTAGCCCGCACATTGGAAACTATAGAATCAGACAAATGAAAATCGGAAGAGACGCAGGCTTCTGAAACAGCCGAGCACAGAAAACTGAAATGATAACACATATACAAATGTATACCGTAATCACAAGGTGCTTTGCAGCAAACTGAACAGACCGAAATGCAACTTCGTGTCTTCTCAGATTTGATTTTCCACGGTTATAGTTCGCAACCCCTTTTCACCAATGATTTGTAAACAGTGTCGCTGCGTTCTATAAGTTAAAATTCGTTTCACAAACTATAAACTATACTAAGTCTTCGTTGATTTGCAAATTTATTTTGCAGGTCGTGTTAGATCAATATTACGATCCCTTCATCGTTAGAACTAACACATACTGCTTACACAATGCTAGGTTACAGTGAAGTGGTGTATTTTATGGTCTTACGTTTAATGAAGTATTTACATTAAACAAGTCCCCGTGTCTCTATTACAGCGAAACACTATGCTTTATATCATTATAGATGTAACTATGTATTGTCTTGAGTTTTGGTCATTTTAGCAATTCAATCTGCATGTAGTATTTTTACTGAAAAGAAAGCCTTACTAGAATTACCTTACAGTTACAGAATAAATTGTAGTTTTGGGCACTTTGTTCACAGATTGCCATGCAATAAACTACGTTTAGACGATCTCGGCATCGATATAACGAGCACCCGGCCTATGTCGATAAAATTCAGTCAGTATGTTTGATTGGTACTTCAATAACTCAAGTAAGTCATGAAATTTTAAAACCGTTGATAGTTACTATGGATAATTTAATATTTTCGATATTTTGAAAATATTAATAATGTCATAACTATGCATAATTATGGAAGTTATCACGAGTTTTTCTATGTTTTACAGAGAAACAGAACGAGTCAGCTTTTTGGTGGATTAAGGCACCTAGCTCCGAAGACGGGCCTCCTGGTCAGCTTAAAGGTATTGGGATCACGTTGTGACTTTTACAAACGTCTATAGGCGTATACAATATTTTGACCATTCTATTAGAAAACACAACATCATCAAAAACATTTCTTTACTTTGCTTAAAATATTCAATATTATGTCAAGTCCTTAAAAAATATTAGCTTACAAAAATAACAAAACTAGTTTAAACCATTTGATAAAATGACCAAGTCATGTCGATAATAACTTTTATCTATAATAACATGCTTATTGAACTAATTTATTCAAACATAATATTTACGATTCTTTTTCAATAAACAATAAATCATACTCGTTTAAGGTTACAAACACAAATATTACAATTTCTCAATTGGACAACCGACATAAACTACGACTTACTGGCTATTAAATTCCATTTTATGTTGATCACAAATTTACGATATGTCCATAAACTATCATCTTCAATGTTAAACAGTTTCATACACTTGTACAACCCGGTGCTATAAGTATTTAAAGCACTATCGCTGATATTAAGTTTATGATCAATATGTGATATACGGCGATAGGGGACCGCATATTGATAGGTGACGCCCGTCATTTAACACTTACTCTGTTAAAGGTGCACGACCTTAAGTTGAACCAAAGGTTAATGTATTGTATTTCATACTGGCGTAGCATGAGAAGGTCGTAACTGATACATATTTTAAATATGCACGATTATGCACTTCGTATGATCCTATTTTCACGACAATCGGAACTTGTCATGTTGACCAAAATGAAGATGTTTGTAAAAGGTTGTTTTTCCATAAGTAAAGAGTAAATTTCACACAGTTTTTGCTGCTTTTCTCAAAATATAAACTTTGTAGTTACGTGGTTCTGATTCAAAGTCCGCGATATACAAATTAACGCCTGTTTAAAATTAGATGTATGCATTTTACAAGAAAAAGTTGTTAAACACCGAATGTCAAATTATCTCAGACTCGAATATGACTATGTGACTATGTATTTTACAAAAACGGACATTGTTTTGTAGTTTGTATGGCTTCGATCTGGCTCATAGATTTTTACTTATCATTAAACGTGATCCACATTTGGTTCAATAGTGCTAAAGAAAGGATTGCACCTATGTCAGAACGATGTGAATTACTACTATGCGGCTTTGCCTACAATATAGTGTCAATTAGATTATGTGCTTGCTAATATAATCCGTTTTCCTGGACTGTATGCAAACAAGTACTGTCGCACCCTACCACAATGAACCAGCAAATGTGTGTTGAGGAAAAATGACATTATTGCAAAAATGAAATGGAAGGGGATAACCTGCCACCACCAGGAATTGAATGCGGAATTCTGGGAGTACACAACACATATATACAATATCAGCTGATATGCTTATAGAAGGTTGAGGGTCATGTTAACATCTCCGGGCCATATTGATGTCCAAGTTATATGTCACACGACTCGACCCAATATGAGATTTGTAAATAAACGATTACAAACAAATACAGTTAATAAACTTTTGCGAATGATAAACATGATCGGCATATATACTGAGCGTCAAAAGTTTCGCAAACGAATTAAAAGTTCAAAAAATTTAAATTGTTAACTCGAAAGAACTTTTTGCTAACACTGTCTATTTGTGTACCCAAAGTGTTCATGTTGAACCCATTTCCATTGGCATCCGTTACGCTTGAATGATCACACCATCACAAATGATAAAACGTCTATTCCATCGCGCAAAGTAAGGGTTTTTAATATTCGACTTAATTTCCACTTCCAATTTACTTGATACATGTCTGTGATACGCAATACACACATAGTTAGTCAAAATAGCTTGCAATGTACGCTAAATTTGATGGCAAAAAAAGACAAATGTGAACATAATCGTGTATATAAGAGTCAAAAGGCTGGCGTTTCACTAAAAATACTTTGGTCGGATACATTTGACATGTCTCTATCCTAATAAGACTTTTGCATCATATCCAACATACGGACCGTGTATATGATGTACCACGTGACAACAGGTCAAGGGTCAATGCCGCTGACGTAGACAGGGAATGCTGCTGTAATTCTAACACCAAACTCAATTATATTGTTTTAACTAATTGTAGTCCAACATCATGCTGGAGTGAGGTATAATTGCCTTATATTTATCCAGCATTACTCAATTGCTGAATATTAAACCATGTGACTAGATCTAGTTCGAAACTTCATATATGTCGTGGGATCATATAACAAGGACGGGGCTCGAACCGGCGACCTCACGCTTGCAAGTTAAGTGCTCCACCAACTGCGCTACCCGGACTGACGATAGTACAAAGTAACTGTATCGGTCAAATACTGGTCCCTTGACACGTGGTTCGGAAAATACAATGCATATTTAATAATAAGTAAACAATACGTGACTTTGAAACAATTTATATTTGCCGAGCGGATTCATTTGTAATATTTGATAATTTAGTCAAATAAAATTTAATGATAAAAGTAAATATTTATGACACGTGTGTTTTGAAGTTATTAATGAAGAAACAACGGAATTTAAAATCAATATCAGTAACTATTTGTTCCATTAATTAATCGGCTAATACTTGTTTGCAATATGTGACTATTTCAGGCATTCGATTATTATACTGACGTATTTTAACGTAATAAGAATAATTTGTTTTTATTAGAACATTTTACTTTAAATTTCATGAAAAACAAAAACACGTGCTTGACCTTTTAAGCACAGGCCATAGCCCCGAAATGAATCAACATTATACTTTCATAAATATTTGTCTGCACATACGTAAAGTATGCATAATAGCATTGAAATGAATGTAGATATGCGTGAATGTTTTAGCCCGTACGTTTTTGCAAGGCTACGGCCGCTACGAGTTTTTCGAAACCATGGTACGGAAGTACGGAGGAAGTACGGCGGTGCACGTCCCAACATACGACTTTATCTGACCTTAAGTGGCTGCATGCATCGTGCTTTGCGCACTTGACAAGTAAGTTGTACGTGCTTATAACGTGCGCATATCGTATGATCTCCGGACGATTGTACAGTTATGAAAGGGAGACCGTACTTGCACGTACTGCTCACGTGCGTTGTCCTTGCGTTGTAAGTTTGCAGTAGAAGACAAGCACGTTGCACGTACGGGGACATAACGCTGGTCAAACGAAGCGAAAGTTCCTCGTACACAAAAAGTGTTACATCGTGTATATATGCTCCGAAAATCGTACAAAGGACGTATTCTTACGTGTCACCTGCGTTCTTTCGGCACACAGACACCATGCACTTGCACGTACGTCCAGTTGTGACCGCTTTATGTATAGCCTCAACTAATTTCATATTCAACCAACATACGAATTTGATCTATTGCATACGTGTTTACCATCTAGCTTACTTTTGTTGCTTTGATTATTTAGCATAATAATCCAAGCAAGGCACTTAGAATAGTGGAGCGCGCTGTTTGAGGACAGCTTTTGTAAATGAAGCCATGTAACTTCACCAGTTTTGTTGTAAGCAACGCTGTTTATTACATGTACAAACACTTTTATCCGGGAACATAAAATACGTATTTACGCTTGTCTATTATATACCGACGATATATTTCGTTAAACAATTTCAAGATCGAAGTTGTCCAGTGCTAGGCAAACATCCTAACAGAAGCTTGAAGTTTACATTAATTTTAAAAGTTTAACAAATACAAACTTGTTGAGACTGTATATGTTTATTTCTGGATGTTTGTTTAATTCAGTAGCACGCGTAAATTGAAACGAATACAGCAGCCATGTATGACATAGGCAAATGTATAGACAGAACGGAGTATTACATATAGCTTGACGGATTTGACCTGACCCTGACATTTATGCATGAATATATTACAAGGATCTTGCTTTGAGTATACCAATTTCCGCAAGCAAATCGTGAAATATCGATATTTTAAATATGCGTTTGTATTACATCCCGAGCGTCTTCGTTCTACACCCCGACTATGAAACATACAACCGAGATTATATATATATATATTATATAATAATTTTACTTATGGTAATCAAAAGGCCTGTTTCGTGTCAAATTCGCCAAACTGTACAAACATCTCGATGTGAGCAATAGAGACTCCGGAGAGGTTGCACTGTAAAACATTGTATTTTCAAACCGGTATTACAATGATGCACCATATGGTTTGCAATACAATGGTGCGTTGAGTCAGTATAGTTTAGTAAATGTTTTATTTATTCAGAATGCCTGAACAATGTACTCATCATGAATCTTTGCTAATATTAAATATACGCTGCACACAATTGCATTGTATATCGAGTGTTCGGTGCACAACTATGGTATATTAATTTATTTATAGAGGCATGTACCATTGTTTGCACTGAGTCCTCGTTATTCAAAAGAGCTTTTTGAAGTATGCCATAATCCTGCAAAAACACAGCTACGTCCTTTTGCTCTAACATTCTTGCACCTGCTCAACGGATCAGTGTTTGTGAAATGCATGGTTTATATTGTATTTCGATGCATGCTGACAAATGCTGAGCACTTTATTGCCGTTTATCTGGTCTCTTTCAAATGTCAGGTGTATGTCAAAGCGATAAACACTGAAGTGGTCGAACAAAAACATAAAATAAAATAAAAAACCTAGTTATAGTCGGTGTCAAATGGTGAATAAGTTTGAAATTTTCCTGTACTCTTATTTTTTGGTTTTATTTTGTTACTTCAGCCTTGTACTTGAAAAAAAGTTTTGCCCTCAAATTTTCATGTCAATATTTTGGCGGCCATCTTGAATTCAAAATGGCCGCCATGTAATTTTGTGATAGGACTTCTAAAATCTGTGAATCTTGGTCAATTTTAAATGTAAATGGGCCAAAATGGTGTCAAAATGATTGTAATGAACACTCCTATGTGTTAGATTTGTTTTTTGTTAAATACTTCATTTGCATATTCATGAATATTAATAAATATGTAAAAATAATCGCATTTTTGTCATAAAATTAACTAAAATTAAAGTTTTCCCAATATTTCCTGCAAAATGTGACACATCGGAGTAGGCTTATTAGAATTAAATAGAATAGAAGTGAAGATTCTAATTTTGATATCACAAAAGAGTGATACAATGAAGAAAAATTACACAAAGTTCAAATATTAGTGGGTGGGGTATTAAATGACAATTAGCAAATAGACATACAATAAATTATCTAGGTGGATTTTTTTAGTATGATGATCTAAACAGGGTATGGCTTTTTGGAGATTTGTGATTGATCAATTGTTAATTATACAATTTACTACAGTGTTACAAGCACTTATGGTTCATTCTACATGAATCAGTCAGTCTACGAAAAAGTACTGAAAGTACTGACAGGCTGGCGAACTTCTAAGGAACAATAGCTTTTCAAGTAATGTAACATCAAGTGGTTTTCTAAGTCGAAAGAGAGGTAAGTGCTGGACTTAACAAAAAAAAAAAAAAAAAAAAAAATTAAAATAATAAAAAAATTGGAGCCGCCGTGATTCGATCGCTGGACCTTAGCATCAGAAAATTACTAAGCGAGTTGCTCAACCACTCGACCACGATCTCGTTGGAGAATATTGACCTAAATAATTTTACATAATAAAATCATTGATGCGCTATACCTGGTGTAATCCGTACTCGCCCGTACTAATATTAGCTGTGCTATAAATAGAACATGGAACACTTTCACGCTATACATCGCGTTCGTAACGCGTAGTAATAATTATCAACGCCTTTAAACACCTTTTCTTTTAATTTCATACAATTTCCTTCCATTTCAAGAAGAAACGAATATATTACAATCGAACAGAATAAATGAAACAAGGAAAGTTGAATGTTCTTATCTTGCAAAACTGATTAATGAGGAGGAACTATTTGCATTGAGTGTATAGATTCTGTGTTGTCAGTTTCGGGAGTAAATTCATCTTAGTGGATTTCATTTTTTAGGATTGTAATAGTCTGGCGCGAAATCGCCAGCCTAAAAACAAACACCTGAATTATGACTTGTAATTAGGTTACCTTCACAATTGCCTGGTGTTTAAACATTCTTCATTGTCTATACATTTACATACTAGTTATTGCTAACATGTAACATCTTTTATATTTGGTGACCGTGTACCCAGTAGGCGGAGAACCTTATAGCCCTGGGTATCACAGGGACTACTTAACCCAGTGACTGGCGAATCATTGGTTGGCAACTGACATGGCACTGCTGCCTCCTTAGTCTAGCCTGGGCCCGTAAGTAACCCAGTTGATCCATGCCGCCATGGAGAGGCACTTTGGTAGGACTTGCTACAGAGAGGCTATGTACTGACGGGCTTTGACTTACAAAATGGCCAGAGAGGCCAGAGCTGAGGGTTTGAAGTGCTAGGCACGACTCACCCAGCAAAGGCACTAGGGCGCATCCTGTAACCATTTGACATCGCCTTAACAGGTCAGAACAAGCGATAATGGTTCGACTACGCCCGGGACACAACAGGCTGAACTCTCACATGTATCGGAATTTGAAATTGGTGCCATCTCCGACATGTCCATTCGAGGAAGAAGAACAAACTGTCGAGCATGTCCTCGAAAGATGCAGAAGACACAACCAGGAGCGATCTGCAACGTGTCCCACAGACACAACTCTTCAAGAGAAGCGCCATAAAGATGCTGATGATCTGAGACCACATAGTTCATTGCAGACACTAGGATGATAGTGTAGGACGAACGACTGAGGTGAGGTGAGACATTTGGTGACGGCGCAGTTGCATTCACCAACCCTGCCAAAGTAGTGGCGGATGCTATGTCACCACAGAATGTCAATTCTTGTAACAGTTTTAAAGTTTTACCATTCTTTAAAACAAACTTAAACGTGTTGTAAAACACTGGTTAAACCACTATGTCTTGGCATCCGTACATTTGGTTGCAAATGAGAACGCAGTTTATGTTGATAGCATGCACTGTAAGTTGAGGGAACCTTTTCATAACATAACAGATGAAAGAGATAAAATGTCTTCGAACACAGTTCGACCGTGTATTTTTTGAGAACTGAGCAATTTGCATACCTAACACATACATGCAGCAGTAGTTTGAGGTCCTGGTAAATCATATGTTCCTAGTTGAGCTAAGTTCTTCATTCAAACATTCATTAGGCATTCTTTTTAACGTTATTGCTATTCCTGGTTAAGTATCTGAACACGGTGTGGACATAATACCCGCTGATTAACTGAATAGTGATGGTGAGCACTATCTATTTGTACTTACTGCCTTGTATCAAACAATCGTGAAGAGAACAACATTAGACAGTATGTCCAGTCACCCCAGCAATATCATGCTCAAACTTATAATCCTGGGCAGATACTGCATAAAGCAGAATAAGTACTCTGAGGAGCGGACTGACTTCAAAGCAGTCAGAAGCACAATGGCGCAGATGTTAAACTGTAGATTTATAATAGACAAACATCTCCAACACCAACTTGACATTTACCACAACTCGATTTTAAGAAATCATATTATTGGGTTTGGTGACAACAATTGGTGACAGACAAGTCTCGTACTCTCACAGTTATTATTTAACCTCTTGCACGAGATTATAATGCAAATCACACCACTCTAAGAACATGTCCCACCTCTCTATCTCTCTTTCAATCAGTGGAAGACCAGTCTCCAACCAAGTGTTGGGGAAGACATATATCTAATGGAGGGAGTAATGGCAGGCTGCAGGACTTGGTAAACAATCTGGTTACCAGCTTTATTACTTGTTGGCCCAAAGGAACCCTTGCTAGCAACCGTAAAGAGGAGAAAAGTCCAGAGGTTTGGCCACGTCACAAGGCATAAAGGCATGTCTTAGAAAACAATATGTAGAATGTAGGGAACAGAGAGGAAGACAACACAAGAGCTGGTCTGACAACATCAAGAAATCGATAGTACTGCAGATGCCTAGCCATATATTGCAAGAAGCAGATAATCCTGGTGGCAGACAAACACCACTTCATTAACAACACGATATACTCGTCCCTTTAAACCCAAATATACGGTTAACCTGTCATCAGATTTACAGTCTGAGAGAATATCGTCTAATGGTGTTGCATTTGCAATTACAGTCCAATTAACAATTATTACTTTCTTCTCCTTTCTACATGGGCTTTACATCTCACTGATAGCTATACAAGATTCTTTCTTCTAGTGCAATAGTTGGTATATACATGATTTTCAACAAAAACCTTGGACATTTCCAAACATGTTTATGTATATGTTGCAAGAAATCCCAACTGACAGTACAATATCCATGACGTCAACAATTATATATACATATATTTCATTATTACTGCTGATACTGCGTCAAATTCTTCAATGAGATGTTTTGATTCACTTTTGTTTTGACCCACGACTTTTCATTATAGTTTTATTTACATAATATACAGGTAACTCATAACTTAATAATGCTCTTTAGAGATATACTAGTAATTGTCGGCCATATTAGCAACAATTAACAGTCTGGATAATAGTGTTGTTGGTTTTGCCATCCATTGTCGTTGAGAATATTCTGGGGGTTTTACTTTCCTTTGTTTTATTCACCACAACGATTTACTTTCATCATGTCACCTACGTAAGTGTTTCACTTTATCTTCATTTTATGAAATCCATTTATTGTCTCATTTTCCCTTTTTCTGTGTAGAACATTTCTATTCGCTTCACCTGTCAACACTTTTTTCAACAGCAATGGATTGGTTGAAACATTTTCTAAATCTTCGAATCGATAGTATTGTGTTCATCTTTGTGCACTGTTTTGATTGTCTTCGGCGGCTTTATTTAACAGAGGGTGTGTCAGTGGTAAAGATGGTGCTGCATTTCCAATAATTGCATCATACTGTTTCCTCTGATTTTTTGACTATTCCCAAGGCGGCAAGACCAAGAAAAGAGGTTGGTTGGTGTGTCAGTCCATATATTCCCCATCCCCCATTTATTTACTTGCTTGGCGTTTTTGTGCTAGGTCTAATCCAAATGACGTAAGTGGGATTATATTGTTTTGAGAGCTATATATCTAGGCTAGGGTATCGTCCATTCTCGATGTCGAATTGGTGAAGCTGTTGTTCTATGTTCATGTTATCTGGTGTATCGTTCATGCTTTGGCGAGTTTCTTTTATATCAGAGGTAGACCCTGGCTCTAGAGATTCTTCAAATTCCTTTACAAATATAACTAGTCAATCAGATGTCCCTGGTGCCCTGGTCAGTTTTCTAAGAATGCTGACAACCAAAGATTAGTATACCTGTATACATGTGTATTTTCATGTGCCTTAAAAGCTCTATTATTGTGTATATCGTTTATCACTATATATTGCTACCTCTAAGTAAATCTTTACAAGTTTGTCATTGTAAAAGACCAAGACAATCATATATATGAGATAAAAGTAAGTAATTAAACTAAATTTGATAAAATATGTTTGATTATTATGAAGCGCAATGAGTTTTTGTGGGGCAAAAAAAATTGCCAAAATATGGTTTTGAATATTTTGTTTTAGGCACAACTCTCTGGCACCCACATGCATGACTTAATTCCATCCTAGTGATTGCTAGATATGGATTTTAAGCTCTTCATTACCGCAAAAATCAGCTCATTAGACTTCTCATGACACAATTGGCTTCATTGGGACTAGAATTCCTCAAGATAGTTCCTTGGTTTGACTGAATATGCTAAATATGTTTTTAAGATTTTACTTAATAGTGTTATATTGTTAAAATGCCTTCAATATGTATAAATAATTATACAAATGAGCTTTTTCATTATCATGTAGTAAGTTTTTACATACTACGAGCATTTTGACACTATTTGAGCTCACTAACTCCAAGATATACAAGTTAAAAAACAGTAGCTGTAATGAAAATTAATGCTATTTTGTCAATTCTCATTTTATACCGCATCCACTTGTGTAAATTCAACATGATATCATTCTGTTATGGTAGCATAAGTATATTTGCATCTTTTCTATTTAATAAAACTACTCGGATGTGTCACATTATGCCGAAAATATTTGGTAAAACTTCACTTTTAGCCAATTTTATGACAAAAATGCTATTATTTTTACATATTCATTAATATTCACGAATATGCAAATAAAGTAATCAAAAAAAATGATCGGAAAATGCAGTGTTATTCATAACAATCATTTTGAGATCATTTTGGCTCATTTCCACTGATAATTGACCAAGCTGTATATGTTTTAGTAATCTAACCACAAAATTGCATAGCGGACATTTTTTTGATTGTCATTTTACACCCCACCCACTTATAACTATACTTAAGCGTAATTTCTACATGATATCATTCTGTTATGGTAGCATTAGTATATTTACTTCTTTTCTATTTAATAAATCTACTCCGATGTGTCACATTATGAAGAAAATATTTGGTAAAACTTCAACTTCAGCCAATTTTATGACAAAAATGCTATTATTTTTACATATTCATTAATATTCACGAATATACAAATAAAGTTGTCAATAAAAAATGATAGGAAAATACAGGGTTATTCATAACAATCATTTTGACATCGTTTCGGCTCATTTCCACCAACAACTGGCCAAGCGGTATAGGTTTTAGTAATCTAACCACAAAATGCACGGCGGCCATTTTGAATCCAAGATGGCCGCCAAAATATTGAGATGAAAATTTGAGGGCAAAACTTTTCTTACAGTATATGGTCTATATAATAAAATGAAACCAAAAAACTAGAGTACAGGAAGATTTCAAACTGGACCACATTTTTTAACCATTCAAAACCCACTATACATTGAGGGTTCAACTGATATGATGTTTTTAACAAAGATATATCTATGTCGGAACTAATAGGATGTGTCTATTCCTGGGCGCCGCAGATCAATGTTGGCTGCTACAGTCACTGGAGAGGAATAGTCTCCACAGGGAGACACGAACGTAGGTTTCCATAGATAGCCCAATGACCAGGGGAAGTTAAAATGTCATAGGGTGCTTGAGCGGCTTATAAGCTGAAAGGAGCGCTAGAAAATTGGTAACTTAACTTTATTTAAAACTTATTTCTTTGATGTCATTATGGATTTTACAGCGACAATAATATTATATTTGTCTGCCACGAAATTGGGCCAAACAAAGCATTGCGTTTTGTTGCGAACTGATCAATTCAAAGTGCTTAATATATAAATATTTGCTTATGAGAATTTCTACTTTTAGTTCAAATTATGGAAACAAAGTTTTTTATGACATCATTATTGAAACTAAAGTGCACTTACGTTGTGACATTTGTGTCTTATTGTTTGTGAATAAATGTCAAATAACAGACGCCATTATATTTTTTCTGGCGTCTTATGGTTTTAATGAAAATCATAAAAAAATAGAAACCAATGCGTTGCTATGGCAACAGACAGCTTCCTTGCCAACACAATGATATTAAAGTCACTGTGCTATGACATAATAACCCAACATACCATATTTGTTGAATATATTTCTATTCAATTTGGCAAATATTTTTCAAGTAGATTCTATAAAAATAGTTTGTATGATTTGATTTTTGGTTTGCGTTCAATTCAATGTTCAGTGACACTCATAATGCCTACCCAAATAGGCGCTTACATTTTGAGCAGATTATGATTGCTACTCGAATGCTACTCGATAAATACCGAAGTCATCCGAATACCATGGGCTGGTTATAAAAAATTTAAGCCAAAACATCCGAGAACCACTTTTGTTCGATGATATACAATGTCCTTGAAAAATATTACAAACAATATGTATATAGATCCAATAAACCTGCAAGATTCATTATGATATATACTTGCTCAAAGATTTCTTAAGTTTACATTAATTTATGTTTGAATAAATAAAGCCATTTAATGCTATATTGGTTGATCTATATTTAGGACATGATTTCAAATCATAATATGCCTTTTATGGATATTAACGCCACCACGTGACGTGTTTACTAAAAGTGTGACATCATCAATGTATGCTACCAGCTAAAAACAGTCCTAGAAAATTGGTAACTTAACTTTTTTAAAACTTTTTTGTGATGTCATTATGACTCTTACAGCTACAATATATTTGGCTGCCACGTAATTGGCACAACAAAGCATTACATTGTGTTCCGAAATGAACGATTCAAAGTGCTTATATAAATATTTGCCAATGCGAATTTCTACTTTAAGTTCAAACTATGGAAAAACTTTTTTATGACAATAACATTATATTTGTCTGCCACGAAATTGGGCCAAACAGAGCATTACGTTTTGTTGCGAAATGAACGATTCAAAGTGCTTTTTTATATTTGCTTATGCGAATTCCTACTTTTAGTTTAAATTATGGAAACAAAGTTTTTTATGACATCATGAATGAAACTAAAGTGCACTTACGTTGTGACATTTGTGTCTTATTTTTCGTGAATAAATGTCAATTAACAGAGGTCATTATATTTTTTCTGACGTCTTATGGTTTTAATGAAAATCATAAAAAATAGAAACCAACAGACAGCTTCCTTGCCAAAACGATGATATTAAAGTGACTGTGCTATGACATAATAACCAAACATATCATATTTGTTGAATTCGTTTTCTATTCAATTTGGCAAATATTTTCAAGTAGATTCTATAAAAATAGTTATGTATGATTTGTTTTTTTGGTTGGCGTTCAAATTCAATGTACAGTGACACTCATAATGCCTACTCAAATAGGCCCTTACATTTTGAGCAGATTATGAATGGTACTCGAATGCTACTCGATAAATACCGAAGTCATCCAAATACCATGGCCTGGTTATAAAATGTTTAAGCCAAAACATCCGAGAGCCACTTTTGTTCGATGATATACAATGTCCTTGAAAAGCATTACAAACAATATGCATATAGATCCTATAAACAAACACGATTCATATTATTTATACTTGCTAAAAGAGTTCTTGACTTAACATTAATTTTGTGTTTGAATAAATAAAGCCATTAAATGCTATACTGATGATCTATATTTAGGACATGATTTCAAATCATAATAGGCGTTTGTATGGATATTAAAGCCACCACGTGACGTGTTTACTAAAAGTGTGACATCATCAATATATGCTACCTATTTAAAAGCAAACAATATTAGATCTTTAAAACGCAGAAGACAATATCATAATACGTATGTCACTAGTAGCTACGCGCTTTGCTACGTAGAACTTGTTTTATTCTACTTTATTATTCATCTAGTTTATTGGGCAATAATTATGGTTGTCATGACGTCACGAAATATTATGACGTCATCAGTTGGACATATCATAGCAAACAAAAGTTTAATAATCAAACTGTCGACACTACGATTAATATATCTACATCAGCATCGTCTATTAATTCTCATCGATTCAACCCCCTTTCTGTCAGCCGATTGTACGTGTACTTTGAATCTAGGGCGAAACTCAATTGAGTCCACAGGGGCCTGTCCATCTACGTCAACAACGATTAACAACTAATACGGTGTACTTAGATGACTCCAAATAATTCAATTATGATAAACGTAGCGGTTATCAATTAATAATGTGAGGTATATGACACCCAATGTACGGGGTACCGCGCTCGTTAATTGATTTAATCAAAAACCTAGATTGTAAGTTGTCAGGCTGTTTACGCACATATCAAAAACTTCATAGATTCGTTCATAAAAGACGATAAGTATGAAATTTGGGTTAATGTGTGTGGTTTTATGTTATATTATGATTTCAATCAATACATCATCGATAAATGGTATAGATCTATTAATCACTGCTTTCTAAAGATGCATTGAACATATTGAAATGGTAGTTTCAACGCCTATAAAACTGGAATTACGGTTGTAAAGCCTTAATGATTCGCGGCTGGATTAAATGTCAGAAATTAGACTTTTATTTTATTTTACTCGACTCAAACTAGAATCATGTAAAATAAGTGCACTTCAAATTGCAGAAAGATGATTCCCTACTGCATGTCATGCACCCCATTCATGAAATTCACGAATTAAATACATTTCACTCAATTGCAAGCCTTGAAATACTCATCAAACTCAATACTTTCGAAACCAGTGATCTTACAGTTTTGTGCTTTTAAAATGCTATTTGAGATGTCAAGCATATTTAGTAACTCAATGATCTTTTTAAAATCCATGTCGACTTCATTTAGTAACAAAACTGCATTGAAATTTGTAAAATATGCCCTATTTCAAAAACGAAACCATTAGAGTGGGTATAATAATGCAGTATTAAATTGGTTTTCATTACATTTTAATTAATGCAAACATCAACTATAGGGAGTGAGTACACTTACATTGATTCAGTACTATGCCCTTAACCAATATTTATTGAAACCTAGTAAATTGATTACTTTTATATTGATTACCTCATTACTTTTTACTTGTAACAATTAAACACGAAAGGTCACAGTAATATCGAAATAAGTTGTTACTAATTTCATGTACCAGTAGAAACATATTCTCTAAGAATACTCAATCAACCACATTAATTGAGAGCAGGTATAATTGTCCTGGGCCTCGAGGAAATCACGAGCATACGGGTACAGCTTTGATGAGCTAGACGACAGCGACGAATTACTAATATCCAGTAGTTTGAATGTGGATTATCTCGTACTTTCGCCAGGAATGAGGAATAAAATAGAAGAATAGAATAGAAAAACTTTTAATTCCAATCATGGGCCATTTCTGGCTTACAATCACAATTTATAATGAGGTGTCCAGAAAGATTGAACAACAATTTTAATATCTTGAGTCACAATTAGCTTAAAAAGGTTTAGCATAAACTAAGAAAACTGAGTTTTCAATTTCTATGTCAGTAATATGTTTACCTTTCCCTAGTTTCTGAAATGCGATCCATATTCCTACGATATAAGCAAAATTTTACAGACGGACAATTAACAGTATGCGGGGCTTTATGAATGAAAGTACTGTATTAGTCGATATTTCTGCGAGTTAAACAAGCAAAATTGGAACTTTTGTTACATATGTATCTTGAACGAGATGTTGCACGCTTTGTGATGCTAATGCTCTTTTTAGGCATAGGGTTTGTTGGCCCAAATGTATGAAAATGCAAAAGTAATGTTAATGGATTTAGTAACTTAATTGAAAAATGTCGTCTGCTTTTCCACCTCGCAAAGTTTACCACTTTTACGACATTGTAATTAAATTAGGGGCGTTATATCATGTAGTATATTGCCTATTATATGAAATCTAGGTCGCTTTATTAAACAATTAGATTAACTTGATTGATTTTGTAATTAATCATTGATTTATTGAAATTGAGAATCTATTAACAGACAGAAATGTAAAATGATCCCCACACTTACAAATTTTACAATGACTTTTAATTAACGTTTCGTTAGTGTTCAATTTGTAAACTGATATGTACATAATACGCGAATAATAGCACTCGTTTTACATGTAAACATTACATTGTAATGTTAAACAGAAACTAAAATATCACACTCATGCGATTAGGTAGTCGAAACTTTCAGGTATTTATTGTTGCATTTTGTTTTCAATAAATAGTATGTTGGCTTTTATTGCCAACTGAATACGTAGTATAAAATCAGTTTAGCGTTCCCTTTATTTGACCAATACGCTAATTTCTTGAGTGATCGGGGGTACGGTATTAGCCCTGGGTGCATGAAGGGTTCTTCCAATATCGTCACTTGATACACCGTGGGATAGTCAAGTAAGAGTTACAGGCATACTTCATTATTACTGGCTTCTACATCGGCATGTGTATAGCAATACCATGGTCATTTTGATTTCCATGTACATATTTTTGAAGTTCATATTACATACACCAATGTTTGGAATGAACCTTTAAAATATTTTTCAAAAGTATTTTCATTTTTTGTGCAATAAATCTGAATATCATGTATACATTTTGCATGACACTTATTTATACAAAGGCGTCAAAAATGTCAGATAAACGGCAATTCATTCCATGTTTTTTCTTCCATAATTACGGAAATATGTAGACCAATGTTAAGTGTTTAGAACTAATTGTATTCCAAAAAAAAAACGAGGGCACATTTTCAATAATTGAATAACCTTCAAAAGCGCAATTCAAAGTATTCACAATAACGCCTTTTGTACATAATTATGTATACTCCCGACCGATTTATCTACTTTTGTGAAACTCTCCTCGTTAGGATTGGCTATTAAAATACTTTTCTCAATTTCAAAGTATTGCATATTTGGTTAAACAAACATGATGAAGAAATTGTATGTGTTAGCTCATGGTCCGTATTCATAAAGCTCCTAAGTTTTTTTCCCTATGGCAGATTTTTACCTAAGGTATCCATATATTCACCTGGCTTTATTATTCGTACATGATACTTCGTGCATGTCGCTGGCTATGAATGAGAAGGTCGTAACTACAAAATCGAAATTTTGAGGAGAAAAAATTGAAGTTACTCTTTACTTAAGGTAAACAAGCCTTTTCAACTTTGGTCATGAAAATAGGCTTATAAGAAAGACCATGTAATGTTTATTTATATCTGGCTTCAGATTCTATGTCTGCGTGTTAAGTTTAGTTGCATGTGCTTACATCGTGCTGACAACGATGTCATCTTTGGCGCACCATATATTCGAAACCACTTGAAAATTGCAAAAGTGCAAAATTATAGGTTTACTTTGTTCTTGTGAAGTGTGCATTGTCGTATTTTACCAAATTCAAACCTGACTATAAGCCGCCATAAACACTTCACCATGACATCTTTATGTCTACTACAAGATTATGTGTATATAGATTCAACTAAAAATACCACTTCAACATCGGCATTAGGTAATGTATTTTCAAGTAAAAAATAAATAAAAAATATCGTGACTCAATAATTCTGTCTAGCATTCGTGCCGCATTTAGATGACTTTAATATTTGATGACATGGCTATAATAAATACTGCGTGCTTGTCGATGTGTTTTGCAAGTCTGGGAAAAATTGAAACACTTAAAATATGGGCACTCTGCCGACACTAAGCTTAGTAGCCATCACAAAATGAGTTCCAAAAATACACATTTTCATAATTTTGCAAAATTGACGGTTTTGATGTATCGCAAATGTTACGACAGAATTGTTGATACATTTCGGAAAGGTCAACATAAATGTCACGAGCTAGACTAGTAAAATTCTGAGACACATTAGTGTCACGCTTATGGTCTAAATCTATGATTTTTTTGTTGTTTTTATGGCGTAGGATTAATAAACAATTTTCAACCTTTGCTGGTCGCCAAGTCACTATTTGAGTTAAACTTGCGAATTTGCAGGACTAAATTTCCAACGTCGTACGCTCGTTAGTTTTTACTAGAAACTGGCACATTTTCCATATCCAATAGTAGCAAGGAGTGTTCGAACTCAAATCGATCGGGCGAATAATGAGAAAATCAGTTAAAATGGACACGAAAAGTGGGGTATTCATTCTTAGATTGGTTTTCATTGAATCATAATAGTATAGATAGTTTATGGATGGTACTTTACCTTTTATTCAGGTGGTTTTCGGATGATGGTTCACTGAGTACATTAAGTACATTGGTTTCCTGAACCCAGTGCTGCCTACTGGGTAATATAAAGTTGGGTATTACTTGCATGCCATTCCTTATTAACAACCTTAACAAACTTAAACGTGCCTATGATTTAAGCATGCGTTGTACATGACCAAGTTAAGTCAAGACATGCATATTTGATGGTGCAAATAATGTGATTAGCGAAACATGTAACAGTGTTGTTATCCTTTCAATTTTTCACTAAAGAAAGATAATTATTTCCCCTATAATTGTCTGTCGGCGTTCTGTAATTACGTGTACGCAAGAATTAACAATATATCCCGTCATTATGCTAGGTAATTATATTAAGATAACAATGTAACGGACCCAATACTACCGTAAAATAATTGAGCTTCAATGGGACAACATTTTGTTTTGCTGTAGTTGAAAAAGACCATTTCGTGGGACGTATACTTAAAAGATATATTTTCCACTAAATCATACTCATATACTATAGAAATTATTATTTTTTGTGTGGATTAAATTTCGTGGTTGAGATCATCTATGAAATCAACGAAATTTAACCCCCCTCGAACATAAATTAGGCCTAATTAATTTACAGTAACTAAGAAAGTTTTAGTTGAGCTCAGTATACTGAGCATCGATTCGAACTCGCTGAACTTTGTTTAGAGTACGTTTGAGTACAACTTGAACACGTTTTTAACGCCACTTAAGGCTAACATTGAACCCAGGTGACTTATTGATAAACGTCGTGTTTTTGAGGACATTTGTTGAGTTAGTAACCTCATATCAAGATAAACTTTTGTTTATTTTAATAAATCTTTAAGAATTTATTGGTTTTTGACAATCAAACAAACATTGAGTTCGATCGAATAAACATGTCAAGATGGATATTATTGAACTCGTATGGCACTGTTAAACATATCGCTTGCTTAGAATGAGAATGTTGCAAGTACTACTTACGACCTTATACGACTGATACATATTTGGAACCTTCATTATAGATATACAAGTCGCATCTTATAAGCCTTTTTCGTGAAAATCGGCACTTTCCATGTTGACCAAAATGGAGTTGAAACAGCTTGTATTATCATAAATAAAGAGTAATTTTCGGAATAGTAAATATGAAAGAGAAAGCAGATCCGCTGAGTTAAACATACATTTGAGCCGTTCTCCAGGAAAACCGGGCTTAATGACATTGTGTAGTAATTATGCAATAAGATTTTAAAAAATGTATAAAACGAGAAAAAAATCGTGTCCTTCGATTTCATATTCAAGTAATTGGATATTAAAGTACTATCCATTAGCTTCAAGTTTTCTTGAAAATTGTGTTAAAATGCATTCTGTCGTTGCTATGGCAATCGGTTTCTTACAAGTACTCCTATCAAGGAAAACAAGGGTAAAGTGGCTGAAAGCACCCGCTATTTTTCACTGTAAGCAAACACTCACATATTGGACACATTTTTATTAAAATAAGAATATGATTATGAAATTTGCCACGATTTAAAAAGTTTATGTCAAAAATGTATCAGATACTGGAACTTTGAAGTGCCAGTTGACGTTACGTCAAAAACGAAGAGAATGACGTTCGCGACGTCACTCATAAAGTAGGCGGTAGTGGTTGGTTTAAAAAGTCTATAACTTTGTAAGTGTATGAAATAATTTGTTCAAATTTTTAGAAACTGTTCACAAGAGTCTTCTCATCCAAACCATATATTATCAACATTTTCACAATTTTGTCACTAAGACCGGTTTTCCTGGAGAACGGCTCATTTTTATAACTTTGTTGTATGACTTAATTCTTGGTAATAGGGTTAATCACGAGCCTAATATCGCTATAAATTACTTACTCATTTTGTTCGTCTGTTGTCTTAACATCATCGGTTTCAGTAGTAGATGTTACATCGTCTGCTGTCGTAATCGTGACGTCATTACTGACGTCATCAGTGACGTCATCATCAACCGTCGTCTGCTCATCGTTTTTATCTACGTCATGGTTTCCTTCCTCGTGCTCACTTTCCATTGTTGACTTGAAAAAAAGAAACAAAACATTCAAAAAATAACATTTGCAATCTAGATGGAACGGAAATGTACAAAATATTAGAAGGTTTTTTTGTAACATTAGAATTGTGTGCCCTCGGTCAAATAATGTCGAGCCTCGGTACACGTTGAAATAAATACATAAACTTAAAAGAGCTAGGTTTCATCTTATCACACCATGTATAAAGAAGAAATGATCAGTACAAACTGCAATTTGACCTTTGACTTTCCAACAATGGCCTTGACCTTTGCTGATAGTTGGGTTGCTCATAACACTCCGTTGATATACTAGTAGGATAATAATCATGCAAATTGTGAGCAAGATAGTCCGGAAAAACATCAATTTGACATTTGACCTCCAACTGTAACATTGACTTTTGAGATAGGATCTTTGGGGTTGGCGATGAAACTCCATACCAAATATAAGCAATGTTGGTCAATGTATATAAAGTTATGGTCCGTACAGCTTCCATTTAAAATTTGACCTTCAACTGTGACCTTGACCTCTGAGGTAGGAACATGAGGATAACAAATGACACGCCTCCCCATGAAGGTAAACATTCAAATAGAGGCATGATTAGTCAATGCACGACAAAGTTATGGCCAAGAAAAGCTTCAATTTGACCTTTGACTGTGACCTTGACCTTTTGGATAAGAACATTTTGGTTGGGTATGATACTCCTTCTCGTAGAACCAAATCGGACGGAGGCACGTTCATACACAAAAGGTGTCGACTAGGTCTTGCTCACCACAAGCGGACCCGACACAAATGTTATCTTTGCCGCTGGAAACTACTGCTTTATTTACTAGACAAAACAGGGAAATTCTTGGCCACATTTCGTGAATTTAAAAAAGAAAGCACATTAAACACGAGATTCACGGAACCCGAGATATGCATGACTCACTGAAGCCTGAAAATAATACTTATACAAATCACGTTATTCTCGGAACACGCAAACCATGGAAATTCGTAAATTACGTGCATATAAAACACGGGAATTTCCGAGAAAGTCATGGAATTCACGGGCTCAGCTGTTTATTCTTCACGCAGTAGAATCTAAACATTCAAACGTACGCCACAAATAAATACGACTGATTTTGTTCCAATGAAGTCTTTGAACAGGCCGTTTTCATACTTACTTTTAAACATCCGTGAATTATATTAAATGTAAATCCAAAAATGAAGTGAACATTTTACAATGTGCGTTTCCCCGTCTTTTCTTTATTTCAGTATTCCGAACTCCACTTATTTTTTTGCAATCTGAGTAGACTAAGTGTCTATTTTGAGTTGACTTAGTATAATAGGGCTACAACCGACCGACAAAATACAGAATGTAAAATGAAAACTACAAACGACAAATTATTATCGACACAATAATTGCTTATGTCTTTCATGTTGGAATTATCGTTCGAAATCTTATTTTAGAATATAGCATATTGACACAAGCGCAATTCTTTTCTATAAATCTAACATTTACAAATTGGTGGAATTTATCATTTTCATTTTTCGTTTGTAACACAATGACCATTCTTATATACAAGTCAATTTATTGAAATAGAATAGTGGCATGTCATTTCTAATTTAAAATGTTGAATACAATACAAATGACTGTTTAACTTTGAGCAAATCCGTGTACTGACAATGCTTGTATATCGCATAATAAACAAACAAGTCGGTCGAATTCTTAGATCCTGTATTTGACCATTTTGTGTCATATTAAGGAGTGAAAACATTTGAAGAATATTTGAACATTTTTATATTGATTAAGAAACAAGATTGATCGACTTTCATTGTCTATTTCAGTTAACAGTTGTAGTTGTTACGGTGGCAAAGAGTGCGGTTACTAAATAACTGCATTAGAAAATGGTTGACTTATACATCTATGAAAGAAATCAGAAAGGGAAACATCATCAAATAGTTTTACGGACTCATATATTACGATTTCTGTGAAAATGTAAATCTGAGTCAGTATTCTTGGGAGACAAGGGAGCATTCCCCTATTCCCAATTATGCTACTGCATTTCGTGGCGACGAATTCATATTCCTTTTATCTCCCGTTAGAACAGAAACCTCATCTTATGCTTATACATGTTTTCGGTGATCTCAATTTCGTATTCTTTAAACGAATGTTCTAAAATTGATTTACATCTGTAAAATCTACTTAAAATGTGCAACATAATTATGTGTTCATTATACCCGTACAAACTCAATAGTATGACTAGTTAATTAGTCTTCAAGGATGTCTTAGTTTACATTAGTTTCAATTACGTACAATTGCATCAAGTAAAATGCCTGCAAGTTAAACAGTTCTATCTTTGCTATATAGCCGGAATGCATATTGTGACATTTAAACGGAACGGTAACGATATTTTAAACAAATTAGTCAAGTTATAGATGATGAACGTTTTTATGTAGGCGCGCTTGAAATATTTTGTACTGTAGCCATGGTTTTGGCGAGATTCTAAAAATGCTATGTGATGGTTATAATGTGCATTGTCGAATGAGTCAACCGTGCATTGATTTGGAGAAGTACGTTGCACATTTAAACAGGCCTAAGACATATCACGAAAACAGAGTCTGCCATCGCCAAATTTTCAACCAATCATAAGAGAAAAATAAAGACATGGGTGAAAATTTGAAAATGACAAAATTCTGGGTTTTTTTTTGTGATATAATTTCTTATGGTTATGATTTAACAGTGACTATACATTGTGCTTATCATATACACATTATAGACTAATACTTTTCTTCGAGCACCCCGTTTTAAACAGTACGAGTTATAATATTTATGATAGAAAAGAAAATTAATTTATCATTGAACATTAATCGACAAAAGGCACTTACCTATGGGCGGATGCGGCTACCTCTCTTGACGATGTCCCTAAACTGAAAACTCTCAAACAAATGCACTTGCATACAAAAGGACGCGGCTCGACCGTTTGACGATTTTCCTAAACTGGAAACTGTCCGTTACTTATTAAAAGATAACACTCATTGATGACAATACGCTGAAGTCAACGAGGTCTTAGCATTCTTGATTCGCTTAGAAATGAAATATTTTCAATCTTTCAAACTCTTTTAATTGAAATGCCACAATGTCACAATGTCAAACTTTTTGATAGAGTGCTTCCCATGTTTAGGAATATGTAGTATAACCCTAAACAAGAACAGGGTAGCTATTGTCACCGCCTGCCATCTATGAAAACTACAAAGGTTACCTATTTACAAATATACTATCTCTACTCTTAAACAAAAATCAATCTTTGTTTACTGGGCTATTGAAACTACTTGAGGTTTTTGACTAGGGCGATGATTTATCAAGAGTTGACTTTGGTGAAAAGGCATTCACTCTTAGTTTGACAAATTACCAAGGATTAGAAGCTCTTTGCGCGTATGTTTCGTGTAAACAAATCCGACGCTTGATTCAATATTTGTCTAGATGCTTCCTCATTTAAATAAAAAGACGGAACGTCCGCGTATGTTTTTCCTTTTCCTCGTAAATTTGGTGCGAAGACGAATCGAATATACACAGTCGGTCGGTGACCGGGTGACTTGAAACCCGCTACGCGTCCGGATACTTACATCTAATATAGCTTGGCTATTTTGACCTGAGCCTGACCTTTATGCGAGAATATATTACAAGGTTCTTGCTCTGAATATTTGACGTGGACTGCAGAAATCAGGCCAGATGCGGTAACGTCTATTTTTAGAAAAATGACGTCAAAAACTTGCGCTGTTTTTTCGCGGATTTTCCAATTGATTAACTTATATTTTCAATTGTATATGTATGATAAAGATTTGTAATTACATTTGGGACGCATAAACACAATTCCGCAACCTCCCAGTGAAATATTTAGTTCAGTCTAGCCATTGTATTGTTATTTCCCTTAAACTGTGTAAAGGTGACGAAACAAAAATGGCGGAGTGTTATGTTGAGTGCACAGTTTGTAAGGTTTAATGATGAGAAATGACGCTGATGTTGGTTTGATCTGGTTGATATCGAATTATGAAGCTTTTATCTGGAGGTAAGTATAGCTTTTATTGTCTGTCATTGATTTACTGGTTTAAATTCGTAGATTACATTGACTTTGAAAGCGAAAGTTGACTTTATAATGCTACAAAACAGTTTGTTTTTATGTAGATGAGTCCATTGTATACTCGATTCTTCAAAGCATAGTGCATATTTTATGTCTGTAAATAATGAGTTAACATGAGGATTGTTCATGGCTGATTTTATGGATGTATTCATGTTTTTTGCTGACATAATTCCCCACCCACTTTGCACACATCAAGTCAAATGACAGAAAAAGCAGAAGATCTTGGATTTTCCCTTTGAAGGATTTATAGGTTTTGTACAGCCGTTCCACCTTTTTATTGTGTTTTCGACATCAAGTGCATGTGAAGAAAATGCTTAAAAACCGAAAATAATCACCGGAATCATCTGAAATTTTCACAATTTATTCTTAAAAGGCTGTTCTTCAAGATTATAAAGAAAACTCAAAATGTGAAATTTAAGCGTCTGGCCTGATTTCTGCAGTCCTTGACACATATATCAATTTCCGAAAGCAAATCGTGCGATATCGGTATTTCAAATTTGTGTTTGTATTACATCTCGACCGTCTTCATGATACCCCCCGATTAAGAAAACATACAATCGGTATTGTAAACGTAGGCAATAATAACTATCGATTGTTAAATTATGCTAATTAAAAGGTCAGGCTCGTGTCAAATTGGCCAAGCTATACCAAAGACAAATAAAGTGATGAGATGTTTATGGCCGCCTTGGAAAGTACGCTCGATCGTATCAGATCAATTACTGAAACTTGTGTTGAGAATGCCGCAAAAGATAAAGTGATTTAATCACAAGTTGAACTCAATGAGCAAATATTGATAAGACACAAACGTTTGTTTTATGTATAAATATTGACTTACCGACTTTGTTGTTTATGATACTTGTATATCGCTGTCGGGCGTGTTACGAATATCACCGCTGGCTCAGGCGTTGTTGATATAAACCCAAAAGGTCGAAAGTACAAACGCGCTATTTTGCGAATACAAGGAAATACTGTTAGAACATTATAAAGATGTTATTTATGACATTTATAATTTTACTATCGTGCTATTCACAGATATATCGCCACTCGTCGCAAATGTTTTTTTTAATCTATTTTATTTGCTTAAAATAAAAAAGTCGAAAGTTTAAACACGCTATTTTGAAAAAAAAGGAAATTCTGTCCGATTTCAAATATGTTTGCTCCCTATAAGGTCGTAAGTTGTACTCACGTCCTTCTCATTCTAAGCCAGCGATATGACTGTGAACAGTTATTCTCCCATGATTGTTATAGACTTCCTCTTAGTTAGGGATCGGCAATCAGTAGGGTACTAATTTATCAAAATACTTACGTTTGAACGTTCTATCTATACAATTATTGACATTTTATTTGACAACTTGATTTATACATTGTTATTTATGATACTTGTAATTTTACGGCCGTGCTTGTCACAGATATAGCCACTCGTCGCACAAACTTTTTCATATATATATCGTTTATTTCGAATAAGAATGTCGAAAGTACACACACGCTATTTTGAGAAAATCAGGAATCACTGTCCGAAAGTTATTCCGTCTCTTAACTTTTTGAAAACAAACAGGCTTTCCACCGTCATTATGGTCAACATGAGATGTTTCGATTTTCATGAAAATATACTCAAAAGATGCATTTTGTAACGCAAATTTCAAAAAGGTATGTTTCTTATATGTTAATAAATGGGTGATTTGATATTAGCCCTGTTACTTGTTCGAGGGCAGTCGTATTGGCCCGAGGCCGAAGGCCGAGGGACAATACGTCAGTCCCGAGGACAAATAACAGGGTTAATATCAAATCACCCATTTATTGACAATTTCATTAAATAAGTATCAATTATTTTAAAATGTGTCTTCGTTTGTAACGAAAGCACATCAAACTAGACTGGCATAAACGACTGCGAAAAAATGTGAAAAACATTTTTTTTTCAGATTTTTGCATTAAAATATTGTCCAAATTGTAGCAAATGATCTAACTAAGAAAATAAATACCCATATGACATGTTTCCGTTCATTATTAATTGACTATACAATATTGGCCGAGTTTTCCCTCTAAATCAAGGGCCAATATGAACGATAGCTCGACATTATAGAGACAAAACTGGGCCATAATGGGAAAATCGCGGCCATTATGAGAAAATCGCGGCCATTATGAAAAAACACGGCCATTATGATATTCGAGCATTCTGATTGGCTGTCTAGCTCGGCCATTATGAAACCGGTAGTTCTCATGGAAAAAAATCCAATTATAAAAGATTTTCGAAGTCAAGGACCGATTTAGCTATTACTTGGCCCCCAGTTATACAAAGGGAAGTAAACGCCAAATGTAATACGGGTTTGACGGCATATATACCGTACAGTAATTATGCGCTATCCGACAACAGCGGACAAGAGCCATCAACGGACGACTCGAATCACAATAATATAAAATGAACGAATGGGAGCATTTGCCGAAGGAGTGGGGGAACGATTGGCCCCTTTATTGCATTTAGACAACATTATCATCAATCAATCCGACCTATTGTGTTTTAAATGTATTTGATGATGAACAATTTAGTGACCAACGCAAACTGCTGAGAATTCGGATACGCAAAGTTTCGAACGCGGTAAAGCTATAATAAAATTAAAAGCTTGTGTTCGCTGGTTTTCTAAACCTTTGTTTGTTTTTATTCGTTATTTATTATCTATTCAGTGTGATATCACACGAAGTGTATAGTAAATTAATAAAATGGTCAATAATTAAGTGTTTTCATAATGGCCTTGTTATTGGGCTTCAGACTCATATTAGCCTTCGGTCTTCGACCTCAGGCTAATATGTAAGTCTTCAGCCCAATAACAAGGCCATTATTCGACCGAAGGCTAATATGAGTCTGAAGCCCAATAACAAGGCCATTATGAAAACACTTAGTTATAACATTATATTAATACAATTGTTCAATTTAAAAATTCAATGGGAGTAACAACAAAAGTGGTTTGTTCTGCGGTGACATTATTTCTGCTTTATCTACGATCGAATACAGATACTTGCAGTGTCAGCAGATACATTAACATCCTCCAAAGTAGTTCTAATAATTCAGCGACTACTGTAGTATAGTGTCAAGGTCACTGTCTAGGACCAATCCTTCCAATTTCCGTGGGGAGCACTCAACCTACACATACATATAAGACAACAAGACTAAGCCAGCCAGTAACATTGTTAATGGAGTAGAGCGTTTTGCCAAAGGCTACGCCATATATGTCTGCCAAATAATTAAATAATGTACCAATAAATACAATGTCGCCAAGTTTGACCGGACAGGTCAGGTCTGTTTAATATCATACTGGTCGTAACATACATTTAAACAACCATTACACAAATTGCAATCTCCTTTTTGTTCGCAAATTACTATACTGCCTTGCCAATATCATTGTCGTGTAGCAAGGTTTGTTTGTTATTTTGTTAAAAAGTGTTGTGTTGGTATAGCGTGCCAGCAACACCTACAGTTTTTGGAAACTTCAGAAAATCCCAGAACTGTACGTAAAAAGTTTTTAAGTCTACATCAGACAATGAATTTCGTCCACCTTTCCGAATATGAACACAACACTACAATAATAATAATAATAATAATAATAATAATAATAATAATAATAATAACGACTTTATTTAAAGAGGCAACACAGTTGGGCAAGCCCAGTCTTCCCTGTGAGCCTTTATACTACCGAGGTTAAAATCATTTGGCTAAATATATCTACTTTATAGCACTTCTAGACGTACTTGATAACAATACATAGCAAATAAGAAAAAACTTTTTTTTTGAAAAACATATCTACATTACATTTAACAGTATGAATAATTGTAGAGAATAAACAAAACACGTCCATTATTTGTTTACTGGACCTTCTATCGTGGAATCAGAAAGCTTACATTTGATACAACATGTATGTAAAATGTATTTATCAATGTATCAAAATCTTAGTTAGACAACTTTAGCGGCAACGTTCTAAGCCACCTTTAAAGCAATAATGTACGTGTACCATAATAATTGAAAGTGTGTCTAATTTGTAATCAAGAAACATAACCAGTACTTAATAGGTTGTGTTAGTTGTTTACCATGTAGTTGTCTCCCTTATTTTTACGTTTGACGTATTACATCGAAAGTTCGTGGAGATCTACAGTCATTTATGATGAAAATCTTGTACATTCATATAATTGTCAAAGCAATTTCAACGTAACGTCATTTTATCTCCAACGTGACGTCATTATGACTCCAACGTGACGTCATGTTAATCTGGATAACGTAACGTGCGTCCGTTCAACGGGCCGATTACGATTATGAGATTGCGGACCGGACCGATAGGCGATAATCAGTCACGTGATAATCATAATCAGCCTGAAATTGGCTCATTTTTGTTACTATATTTAGTAACAAGTGTATTAAAGCGCTAATAATTGATAGTCATTTTAATAATAAAACTTACAACCTTCTCATTTTAAACCAGCGAATTATCTATATGTACGAGAACATTTACTTACCCATGTCATAATATTACATAGTGTCCTCTTTGGATCAGCTAGCAGTAGCAAGCAGTAGGGTAATGTTTTATAAAATTGGATAATGTTTGAACTATACTACAGTATATCGCTGTCTTAAAGTGAGAACGTCGTAACTACTACTTACGACCTTATAAGCCTGATACATATTTGAAATCTGCATCATAATGCGCTTCTTATGAGCCTATTTTCATGAAAATTAGAACTTGTCATGTTGAGCAAAATGTTGTAAAAGCTTGTTTTACCATAAGTAGAGAGTGAATGTCAGACAGTTTTTCTTGTTTTCTCAAAATATTGATTTGTTTTAGTTACGACCTTCTCATTCTAAGCCAGCGATATAATCTGACATATGAGCCATGACCTTCTACAAGTCCCTATGATAATTATAAAGTATACTGCTAAATGTTCAGTCAAACCTCAATAATATTATTATATGTTTCGATCTATGAAAGTGTTGACAAATTATGTGGTTAGTAGGAGTTTATTTATTGAATCAATTTTAATATTGCAGATCTTTGTACCACAAATTACAATTGTACACTTAATCACAAGCCTAACGCAGATTGAAGGGCATGCAATCCAAGCTACTTATAAATAAGGAATGGAATGTTATTTTTTTATTCTTTTATATGCACAAGCAGTTAAGTAAACATGAATTCAAACATTTTTAAAAATATTTTTCATGACGTTTCGTCACTTTTTTTTCACAGTGATGTTCATTATTCGAATTGAGTGTTATATTGTTATGCATTGATTTTTAAAAAGTCACATAAACACCAATCGAAATATGCATTTATACCTCAATTCAATTCAATTCCACATAAAATCCCTTCAAAAATACATGATTTAGGCAGGCATGTCATGCGTACGCGTCCATGTTCCGCATCCTCCAACCTCTTCTCCTTGGTTGTTAGTATGTGGCTGTGTCTTTTCAATGTCTCCGCGTTCTGTATACGCCCCCCTCTCTCGGTGAGCATTGTTTTTCACTTACGCGGCGGCGTTGTGTACGGCCAGTCAGTACAATATGAATTACTTCTGGTATTAAATAATTTTGTTCCACAGGTGACACTTTATATTATTCATTGTACGTCTGTGTTCTTTTTTTTAAACTAGTATTCCTCATAAGACAGTGTAATGTAACTAAGCTCATATTCTCTGTAGTACGTCAAACGTAAAAATAAGGGAGACAACTACATGGTTTACAATTAACACAAACTATTAAGTACTAGTTATGTTTCTTGATTACAAATTAGACACACTTTTTAATAATTTATTATAGTACACGTATACTATTGCTTTAAAGGTGGAATAGACCGTTGCCGCTAAAATCGTCAAACTAGAATTTCGATGAAAGTTTGCATACATGTTGTATCAAATGTTAGCTTTCTGATTTCACGATAGAAGGTCCAGTAAACAAATAATGGACGTGTTTTGTTTATTCTCTTCAATTATTCATTTTCAAATACTGTTAAATGTAATGTAGCTATATATATATTCTTTTCGGAAGCAATATGTTTTTTCATATTTGCTATATGTATTGTTATTAAGTACGTCTAGAAGTGCTATAAAGTAGATTTATTTAGCCAAATGATTATAACCTCGGATAAGTGGACGAAATTCATTGTCTGATGTAGACTCAAAAACTTTTTATGTACCGTTCTGGGATTTTCTGGAGTGTCCAAAAACTGTAGGTGTTGCTGGCACGCTATACCAACACAACACTTTTTAACAAAATAACAAACAAACCTGGCTACACGACAATGACATTGGCTAGGCTGTATAGTAATTTGCGAACAAAAAGGAGATTGCAATTTGTTTAATGGTCGTTGTAATGTATGTTACGACCAGTGTGATATTGAACAGACCCCAACCTGTCCGGTCAAACTTGGCGACATTGTATTTATTGGTACATTATTTAATTATTTGGCAGACATATATGGCGTAGCCTTTGGCAAAACACACTACACCATTATCAATGTTTGTACTGGCTGGCTTAGTCTTGTGGTCTTATATTTGTTTGTGTAGGTTGAGTGCACCCCAAGGAAAATGGAAGGATTGGTCCTAGACAGTGACCTTGACACTTTACTACAGTAGTCGCTGAATTAATAGAATTACTTTGGAGGATGTTAATTATTTGCTGACACTACTAGTATATCTGCGGACTAGTATTTGATTGCAGATATAGTAGAAATAATGTCACTGCAGAAAAAAACACGTATACATGAAAAATGTTTGTATTAAGCGTTATCCAAATTTCAGCATGATCATGTTTGTCTCGACAGCCCCGATCCTAAATTTGGTTGATTGGTCGAATTTCTGCACACATAATCGGGAGCCAGCCTTTTCCGTCAGGAACTCCGGTAGGTCTGTCGCGAGTGCATCAGCCCAACGAAGGTCATATACGGTAAAAGAATAATTATTATTATTGACTATTGTGTTTTTAAAAGCAGCAAACGATCATAATCCGTCGTCGCCCACGGTCGCCCGAGAATCCCACTAGAGACTCTATTGAAACCGTGTATGTGTCTTATATCCGAAAATGGCTCGCAATGTATGACGCAAGCCATAGCATCCTAACATATTTGAACATAAATGAGACCAAAAGGTTCAATGGGAACAGAGCTACGGAGGCACACTGATTTTAAAATACATTTTGTCGAGCAGGAACGATTTGTCATGTAGGCAGCGGGAGGTTAAGCAAACAGTATTGTATTTCTTGGCATTAAACGAATAGTTATATATATTTCCAGTACTGCAATTTCACTTCTGATCTACCCAATACGCTTTAAATAAAGCCCACCATAAATTGCTAACACTGTTAAAGTGAACCCGACCCATCTAGACACAATCCAGAACAATTTAATAATTCAAAGGATATAAAATAAACAGATATTTACATTAAATCTACGATTACCGTCTATGTCAATTTATAGAAAACGTTTGGTTTTAAAATTTCTAATATTTATTTACACTTCAATGGAGTACAGTTACACATCTAGTCTTTGTGCTGGATGAGCAGAAATAGAAATAATATTTATTTAAAGCTTCAAGCTTCTCAAATACAGTGCGTTTGTTTGGTAGATACGACACTGTCAGAATTTTTAGCGATGTCAAAATTTCGCGTTTTTGTTCATTTGAAGTACACTGGCTAGGAATGAGAAGGTCATCGAATATGAGTAACATTAATTGACGGATGCGTCGAAAATACGTAGCCATGGTATCAAATGAATGGAACTTGAAATCTGCTTATGGTGCATACTGGAATACCATTTGTTGGCAAACATTCGGGTCTAGATGGATTATGTCACTTTCTATAATGTTCTTGCACGAAATTGTACGTTAACATTATGCAAATTTTGAGTTACGTTCTCCAATAACTAAATTTACAGAATTTAACATAGCTATACATCCTGGTCACAATATAATAGCTAGATGCAAACATTAATCTGTAGGAAGAAGAAGAAGACGGTGATGAAGAAGAAGAAGATGAAGAAGAAGAAGAAGAAATCCCATGTACCAATCAATGTTGGGTGCAAGGCGTGTGTTTCGGATTCGAGTGGCCTTGGAACGATACCCGTCTGTGTCACTGCTTAAAATTTCCCAAGAAAATTAACAAAACCTCTGATTCCCGGAAGACTGTTTTTGAAGCTTTGGTATTTTAGAGTGGTGTATTTAACTAAATCATAATGATCGATGCCTCGTCTGAACATAAGGACATTACTCATAACTATACAGATGGGATTTCAGAAAACGAGATTGTTGTCTGTGAAATCACTATTAAAGTCTCTACTGAGTAGAGGTGAAATTAATCTATACTTGAAAAAAATATTTCTCTGATCACACGATGAAATAAAATTCGAACTTTCCGGCAAAAATCAAAACATGTCCTTCATTTCTAAGACTGAGTAATAATGTGGTACCAAATTTGTGACGGAATCTGTTCCATCATAATTTATGTTTCCTACATTTTAAAGATTTCATATTTATAGAAACTAATCCATGTGATGTTCATATTAAATAATCATTTCCAAAGATTGACATTTCATTTTTGACAATGTAATAAAACTTTATATAACACCAATTCCCCGAAGTTATTAAAATAAAAGAAAATAATTTAATTTCCGAGAGAAAGTTTCAAGATTTCACACGATTATAACTGAATTTGGTGATATTATTTACTATAAAATGTAAAATTTTTTTTGTTTGGATGTTGATACATGTACCACAAATTCCAATTTATCTTTTCAAAGGACGACAGGGGAAATATATAGATAACTTTTGATACATTCTGGTTTTGTAAAAATAGAAAACAGGAAATCAGACATAGTAATTAATGCAGCTCTCAACTTAACCAGCCATGCACAGAAAGCAGTAACATCACAAACCAACTACTAGTATAATATTATGGAGCAATGCCCACACAAAACCCAAGCAAAAGATTAAAATCCCGAGTTCCCGCAGCAAAAATGCAACATGACCCAATTTTCACAAAATATAACAGAATAACGTAAGTCATGGTGAAATTAAATAACATTGACACTTGATAGGGCTACTGTTATAGTTTGGACGTTTAGTGATGCCTATCAAACAACCAATATCGGAACATTTTCCTACAGTTAGTTGAATCACCAACTCCAACTGCTGAAGGTCTTCTTCTTCTTCTTCCCGCAAAAGTACAGGACTCACTCTGGAGCATCGACGTTCTTTTCATTGAAACATAAATAGGTCAGAAACTGTATAACAAATCACACAAGGGACAATATGGTTAAAAGTGGACTATAAACATAATCTAGTCAATTGTATCAGTAAATTGTTTCGTCTGATAGTCAAATCGTCTAGAAGCTTGTTAGGTCAGAATTATTACCGACGACCCTGGTTATTTAGCGTAGTTTGTTGTAAAACACAGTGATTGACTAGTTTAAGACTGATAAAACAGGACTAAGATATGTCAATAGTGTTACTTATTTGGTTTGTTATATAGTCAAATTGTCAAAAATTGGTTAGGCAAGACTTATTGTTGACATCAACTTATTTAAGACCAAGGTGAGTTATTTAGTGCTGTGAGTTGTAGTAAAACTCAATGATAGACTAGTTACAGATATATACATACACAACGTCGATTGATTCTGTGGACATCACACGACCCACGAAAGGTTGGAAACGGAATAAGTAACGAATTATTCATGTTCTATATTTATCTTAAACACGAGACTGCTGACACGTTATCTATGACGTCATTTTCAGCTTCTTAAATAAACAAACACGCCGCAATATTGAGTCATGCCAAAAAGGACCAAATGATGGTGAAATCCTGAGAATTGTGGTTAGACTGTAATACAATTATGATAGTATGACGAACGTTACTTCAGCAAAATAACACTATATCGACCAGGGAAGTTGTCACTTACCATTAATCCAATACAACAGGACAAGCGAACACACAGATTTAACAAGTACAACTGACAAGGACAAACATAGCAATGAACAAGACATGATTCAATTTAGAATAATGTATATTCAGCGCTGTACATATTACTTTTATTGAATTACCCGCATTGACTGCTTGGTGCAACACCAGTATTCAACACATCTGTACTATGTACTAATGTAGTAATACACGACGCAAATCAATCTGCCATCTAAAACAACAATGCAATTAACTTTTGTAAATAACAATATAATAATGACCATACTCTCAAAAATTCCCAAAGCTGATATTATGCACTCTCATTGAAACTTACGTACCAAAACAACATACATTATGTTCAACTCCAACAGGATGTTGCTCTACAGAGGTTAAACTGTGCAATGTAGTCGCCAATATACGACAGGATTACCTATATTCAGCGTTGTACATATTAATTTTAATTACCCGCACTGGCGTCTTGGTGCAACTCCAGTATTCAACACATAATTACCGTGTTGTTAGACAAGAAACAAACCAATCTACCATCTAAAACAATAATACAGTTAGAAGATATTGATAGTGGTTCGCGTACATTAGATGTAATTCAATTATACTAAGTGCAACACGGTCACCATCGTGCAATCAACTAGATACAAGTAAAAAATAAGAACATAAATTTCCACTATATACTGACATGGTATTAGTCCCGTATGTCGTAACGTTTTATCTTAAATATTTTTTTCAAGCTCAAGACTTATACATTTGGATAGAAGAGAGTCTGGGGATTTCATAAAACCATTTCTTGATTGTTGGCAACTTCGCGTTTTTTAAATATTTACTGTTGTTTCTGGTGTTTTTGTCAAAAATCGCGACCCAACGTTATTGATAAATCGTCATTTTTGGAATGTATAATCATTAGAAATCAAACATACACCTGTGTACTTTTATAGTCAGTTACTTAAACTGTACGAAAAAGTTAAAGAGGTATCTGTGATTTTTTTCTATTATTCAATACAGGCCTGTATTTTACGTTACCAGCCATTTTCTACGCATTTGACCATCAATCGGTTAGTGCTAACAAAACATGCATTATGAATTCCGATCAATTTTCATATATTTTGATAAATTATTATATTTTTAACATATAAAACGTTTTTTGGGTGGATATATTTATGTAAATGGTATTGATAGGGTACTTTAATACTGCATACATAATGCTAAAATTGGTTATAAACGGACAAAACACACACATCAACTATACATGTATACTGTCTGAAAAGATTTGCAAGACACTTGTACTCTTTTATTTAGTTGCTATTTGTTTTGTGTAAAAACATTTGTCTTTTGCAGGAAAATTCATTCCGTATGTCTTCATTATGTTTTAATTTACGTTACATAAGCGTATCCATAGATGACAACTTTATTGTGTTGCATGCTCATTTTAATATAGTACACACATTTATTTAAAAAGGGATATGTGTTTGATATTTCAACAAACTACAATAAATATTTATTCAATTTTCTAAAGTTACATTCTTGTAGAGCGTATAAGAAACACCATTCATAATAAGAAAACGTCACACATTCTCACAATTTGAGTCGATATTGTATAATCGAGAAAAAAAGCTGACATTCAGATTCATCATAAACGTCCATAGGGCACGAAAGTCGATCCCCTATGTGAACATGTTTCAATTATTGGCACATCATAAAGCCTACCATTTTTATGCCGTTTTTAACCTCTGTTTTCACCAGTGTGATTTACGTTACGATAGAATGTGTATCATACTTCTTAACATAACGGACACAAGAAAGTAGTTCAATAATTGGGTTTTTTACATAATAAACTACATTATCTTCTCACATTAACTCTGTCAAAAGATCAACTTGTCAATATATGCTAGTACTCACGATACCAGTATGTATATTATTACATGCACGTTTGTTTACCCTCTACTTTACATACATATATCTCATATTATATGTGAATTTGAAGTACAAAAGTACAAATATAGCTATTCAATGTTATATTCACTAATCTGACCTGGAACCAAATGCACTACTTGATAATATAGAAAAGTATGTAAACATAACCTGGCTAAAAATAAATATGTCAGTACATGATTTGTACTGAAATTTTCATCACGTAAACTACAAAATAAACTAATATATATGTATCGATACAATAGTACCATGCTACAACTTGTGTTAATGAGCAAGGCTTACCTGAATCAACTTTTGGGTAAAAACGAACTAAATAAATACGATCAACGTATATATTGTTTCTAGCGACATATTTAGGAGTAGTATGAAATATGGTCATGTGGAATTCTTATTTACTGTATGGAAAAACTTGCATAAACACTAAACTGGTACCAAACAGGTACACATTAAATATCTATGAAATGTCTAAACACGATTTCTCTTTAATACATCTTTGAGAGCGGTGGATAGTTGGATACATGCTTCGATATCAAGATGTTTCACATGATATACTCCACCAAAGTGTATATTGGTACCTGCTACGACTGTGTATGTTCCTGGGCGTCACAGATCGGAGTTGGCTTCACCACCCATAGGAGACAAAAGTCTCCACAGGGAGACACGAATGCAGCCGTTCTGTAACATGTAAGGTCTATTTTACGTGACACTGTTTTGTGGACGTGATAGCTATGTCCACATATTACTTCAATTAACTAAACTAGGTCGTTTACAAATATTTTCTAATGATAATTGCACATATTGTACAACAAAATATGCACAAGTCATTAATAATTCGTCTATTTTATGTCTGAACTATACCGAGTAATTCATGTTGTATTCTTACGTGGCGCCCACAAATCGCTTATGTATTACAGAATATATAAACGTTAATAAATAGAGTATGAACCATATTAGTATTATGGAATTATTATTGTTTATTCCTGATTTCATTAATGACATCATCTGAATTATACTGTATGAAAAATTACATCTTCTGATAGCGACAATAGATAAAAAAAACATGCTACAAAGACTACAAAACGTTTTACGTGACTATCTCTCTCTCTATATATACAGTTAAATGACTTTTTTATTTTTGTTAAAATAGTGTTAACAACGATATAAAAAGAAATACATCTAATGATGTGCCATTTTGACGAATTTGGCTTCTACAATTAATATGTATACAAAAATACTGCATAATAGGCATGTGGTTGAAATTTTATGGTACATATACCATGCATATTTTATTATTTGCTCGTCAACAGGCATGATCAATCGTTGACATATGGAGCATACTTTATTTTTATTCTGGACAGAAATTGGTAAATTGTCAATCATTGAGATAATTATTATGTGGCATACTTTATATTTATTCCTGAAAAACATTGGTTTTTATGCAGATAATGGATGTCTATGGCTTTGTCAGTACGATCTCATTCGTCACGTAAAATACAATTTATTGTCACGTAAATTTTAAGTGAAATACTTAATTGTATTTGGATTTCTTTATTGACCTATTTTTGCTTTTTTTATTGGGGATTTACATCACAATTTTAGAATATAATACGTTTCAATAACTAGTATGTGTATAGTTGACATGTTAAACAAACAATATTAAAACATTTGATGTTGTGAGAGTAAAAAAGTATAAACTTATCGGTCCGTGCAGTTACATAAACTGTAACAAATTACTGCATTTAGCGATTTTGGTGAGAGGTAATGCTATCTGTATCATTTTTTATATATACTACTTGATGACCTTTCATTACTTTGAAAATAAGTGTATATCATGACAGCAATTCCGTGCATAATGACCGTATAATTTTCGTAACGTAGAATACAAAATTATACCAGAGTTGTTTGCAGCAATATAACAATTATTTATTGTCATGTGTGCAATGGTTATTGTCGTACATGCTCATTTAATTGTTCTTATACAATATTTCCTTTCATTTGATATAAGAAGAAACGAAAACTTCACACGTTTAAAGACCAATATGTATTTTAAAACAGATGCATGCTTTCAAAACTTCCATATGACTGAACAGGACTCACATCGAAGCAGTAAAGAAAAAAAACATGACATGTTACTGGAGATATTTCAGAAATAATATAATATTATGATACGACTAAACACAGGGGTTTTGTTTATTTGATAAAGGTTTAACGTTTGTTAAGTGTTGTTAAAACGTTTATGGACTTTGTATTTTACGTTACCGTAAAAACATATTCTATTTTAAAGCTCTAGACAATGCTTACCATTTTAAGCAGTAAGACGAGGGTTATTTTCAGCAGTTCAACTGTTGCCATTTTAATAACCTCTGGACATTACGCTACCTAAGGAAACATGCGTTCGAGTCTCCCTGATGACACTTATATCTTTCCTGAGGATGAGGCTGTGAATATCGATCTACGGCGCCCAAAAATACGTAGACTTACCTAGCAAGTACCAATTTTTACATTGGTAAAGTAGAAAATGCGGGACCCCTGGATCCCAAAGCGCTCACCCTACATCTAGACCGCCGCTCTCAAAGACGTCTTATAGGGAAATCGTGGTTAGACATTCCATATACATTTAATTTGTTTTGTTTTCTTTTAGTTTTTGCATTATTCTAGTTTGTTGCTATTGTAGTAATATTTCTGACCCCATTTCATAATACTCGAAAACATACCTCAAAAGCAATGTATGCATTAATTTGATTTTTGACACACTTTTATCATTTTATTTTACTTTTATTATGAGGCCGGAATTGTCTCTTAAGCACAACTTGTTTCATTCTATTCATTATCGATAGATAAGTTTATTTTGTATATAACGTGACGAAAACTTCGGTAAAATCATGTACCGGCATCTTATATTTAGCTGGTTTTGTTTTAAAAATCTGCCATATCATCAAGTAGTGCCATTTGTGCTGACTTTGATTGGTGAATAAAACATTGAATATCCGCACGCTTTTGCACTACTAATTCAAATATGATGTAAGATATATGTATGTAAAATAGAGTGTTAACAAAAGCGCATTTAATGATATACATACCGGTTTCATAAGTATATTGGCAATTTAATGTTTTCACAGAGTTAGTGTAAGAAGATATGTAGTATTTTTGATAACAAAAGTATTGAAGTTCTTCCTTATTCTCTTTATGTTTATTAATAAATATGGTACATATACTATTGTAACGTAAATTACTCTGGTGAAAACAGTGATTAAAAGCGGCCTAGAAAATGCGTTGGATTTATGATGTGCCAATAATTGAAATGTGTTCACATAGGGGATCGACTTTCATGCCCTACGAAAGTATGGACCATTATAAAGAATTTTAATGTCAACTTTTTTCTATTCTTCCATATTGACTCAAATTTTGAGAATGTGTGACATTCTATTATTATGGGTGGCGGCTCTGAGACAATCTACAAGAATTAAATTAAGAAAAGTGAGTACATATCGATTGTAGTTTGTTGAACTATCACACAAATATCTCTTTTTAAATAAAAGTGTGTACAATCAAATGATCATGCAACACGATACAGTTGTCATGTATGGATACGCTTGTGTAACGTAAATTACAACATAATGAAGACATACGGAATGAATTTTACTGCAAAAAGACAAAAGTTTTTACACAAAACAAATAGCAACTAAATAAAAGAGTACAGGTGTCTTGCAAATCTTTTCAGACAGTATACATGTATAGTTGATGTGTGTGTTTTGTCCGTTTATAACCAATTTTAGCATTATGTATGCAGTATTAAAGTATCCTATCAATACCATTTACATGAATATATCCATCCAAAAAACGTTTTGTATGTTTAAAATATAATAATTTATCAAAATATATGAAAATTGATCGGAATTCATAATGCATGTTTTGTTAGCACTAACTGATTGATGGTCTAATGCGTAGAAAATGGCTGGTAACGTAAAATTCAGGCCTGTATTGAATAATAGAAAAAAATCACAGATACCTCTATAACTTTTTCGTGCAGTTTAAGTAACTGACTTTAAAAGTACATAGGTGTATGTTTGATTTCTAATGATTATCCATTCAAAAAATGACGATTTATCAATAACGTTGGGTCGCGATTTTTGACAAAAACACCAGAAACAACAGTAAATATTAAAAAAACGCGAAGTTGCCAACAATCAAGAAATGGTTTTATGAAATCCCCAGACTCTCTTCTATCCAAATAAATAAGTCTTGAGCTTGAAAAAAATATTTAAGATAAAACGTTACGGCATCTCGGTCCATATCACTTATAATAAAAGTACAAGACGACATTTGCGTCACATTTATACTTGTACAACGTCCCAGTTGATGAAAGGATCCTCTGCGTTATTGTTTAGTCAAAATTGACTTTTTGATGCAGTGGTAAACATGAAACCATTTTATAGATTAGGTGTTCTTCATTACTGTCTTAAACACTCCTAGTATATGTAGGCACACTCCATCAATCACGACACAGGTTTTATCAATACTTAATGAACATTCTAGTGTACTTGTGTTTCCATTATTGGACTGAGAGTTCATGAAGAAACCAGACCACACATTGACAAAAGTCAAACATTGACTGGAAGACACAAAAAGGCTGTGTAAAACCTGGGACGGGAAATTAACGAAGCACTCAGTCGAGCTCAGAAAACAGAAATCATGCAGAGCAATAGCACACAGCAGAATGTCCAAAAAAAGCCGAACGACAAAACGAAAAACCCCAAAGAAATCCCCAATTGCCAATGTCAAAATGTTCCAAAAGCGAAGGCATTCTACTTTTCCCGATTAGACGATTGTCAAAGATAGTCAACCTGTTTTTGTAGAGACACCACCTACCAATGAAGATCACCATACTTATAGCTAGCGTGTAGCTTATCATTGTATTCAAGTAATTAGAAATCAGGGTTTGATACATTATTTTAACAAATACTAGGCAACGCGATCCAACGTTCACATCAATCAAAACAAGGTTATTTCTGAATGATGCAATTCCCATAGCATCTATATTACTGTATGTTTGCATGTTTTAATACACTTTTGTGATTATAAATCTGTATTTGAAGTTCTAAAATATCAACACAAAGCCGAGAGTGTAGCGATATAAAACTCTGCGAGTATGAACTAAGTTTACCTGGTTTTTATGTTCTAAAATAACCGAGGGTGTAGCGGTTTATACCTTTGCCATTAGAAACGTGTGTTTTATTACTTTTGATGTTCTAAAATATCCACAAACTGTCATAGGTTCAGATCCATATCAGCATATAATTCAACATAGAGCAATTTTCAGGTTCGTTTGCTTTAGAGTTGTTGACCTCCGATACTCTTTACAATATGCTTTGACATGCATTGGTACAATATCACTCACACTTTTAATCATTGACATTTCCTTCCTGAACTGCATCAAGTTATGTAATAAAATACACAGCAATTAATTGCCTTGCCACCCGCACACTTTGTTACTATATATGGACACATGGATACATGGGTACATAACATTTTACTTGGGATGATATAAAATTTGCGTTTCAAAATTTTGTGAATTTACAAATAAGAACTAAGGACTGTAGGACGACATGGTTTCACAAATACTACACTATTATACACGTGAATATTATTTTGATGAAATCTAGAGAGAACGTTGACATGCTGACAAATTTGAATACTCATCTCACAAAATTGTTTAACAATTATATAGTTTTTGTCTCCACTTTTTAATCGACCCTTGTACATTGTATTTGGTCTGATGTAACTAATGAGTTTTTGTCATGGTGTCCAGAACATGACAGGAAGTGACAATGTTGTGTATAATTGTTTAACCAAACATTGGCCTAAGTTTCAAGAGATATGACAATTATCTAATATCGCGATCAAGTATCGATTTCAGAGCCTATTACATCAGTGTGTAGAATCACTTGTTCAAATGATTTGAAATGAAACAGGTTCGCACACAAAACAATTACGAGTTCGTCCGCTAACGGGGAGTTTGTTCTTGTTTATAGCGATCGTGCACTTTATATGAATATATCATACAGTCTAAAGAACATCTCGTGTAGGAAGACTAGACAATTACCAATTTTGCTCTATCTTTAGCTGTTGTTAACTGATGCTCGACCATATTATTACAATCGGTTGAAAACTGCATCGAGAATGCATTTGGCCGAACATCAACTAAAAACAGCAAAATATAGAAAGAAATCGGTTCTTTCCGGGTATTCTCACATTTACAGGAGATACCTTTGGCTATATATAATATAACCATATTAAATGAACGATCGTTATAATCAAGACAAAACTCACCGTTAGCAGAAGAAATCACAATTGTTTTGAGTGCGAACGTTATTCATTTGATAACATGATTCTCCGCACTGTAAATTGAACTTATCTAGTTACTTTAAATCGACACTTACTGCAGTAGAGCAGCTATTATCAGATCAACTGTATTTGGTTAACTGTTTGTAAAACATGATTTCATTAGCTGACGAAGATGTGTTTACAAAGTTTAACCTTATTAGGTAATGTTATAAACAGCAAGAAAGATAATATCGAATGACGTCATACGCTATCCAATGTACCTCATCTGTCCGTTATTATATTCGCCATAGGCATGCATTTCAGTTCATTATTACTGTAGGCAATATCCTCAACAGCATTTAAGAATATAAATATACATAATGTTAGAATATGTGTCTAGAATTGGAGAAAAACAATCATAATTAAACACACAATGATTGTAAAATTCCACTTCAAACGCTCGTAAAGTCTTGTTTAAAAGTTACCATCACATTTATGTATATTGCTTAACATGCTACAAATTGGATTACTGTCTTGTAATGCGAACATTGACATGAAGCAGTTCTATGTCGATGTGTTGTAGACCATATCAAATAGGTTACTTAGACTTCGTATGTTATATATATAATACGCAACAACATATTTACACCATTAACGTAGCATTACTCAGTGACTTGATAGACAAAGCAATTCTATGTCGATGTGTTGTAGACCATATTGAATATATTGCTTAGACTTTAACATTTAACTGATTAACTCTTACTGAATATACTATACCATCTAGGCAAATGTATATTTGCTCTAAATGATCATGAAATGTGAATGGAACGTTTTTACTTGATGCAATATTTCTTCCATTGCTTTTATTCTCTAAACAGTGTTCCTAATTATTTAAAGAGAGTTGTTATCTAAATTATTAGCATCCATGTTCTTCGGCGGTAACTAATGTTACGTGACATTATTACTTTAGACAACAATGAGTACGATTGATGCTAAGTTTTTTTAAAATATTTCTCTTTTCGTAAAAGTACACATACAAGGGGTCAGACAAAACTATTTTGTATGTCCCAATCCATATATACTAACAGCGTGTAAAACAATGGGGTGTACTTTTGTTTCAACTTATCTCTGGTCTTACTTGTGTACAAACAATGGATTATGAGACACATTATTACTGTCCTCTCCTTACATATTAATACCCAAAATAGCATGACTGAATAGTTTGGTAATTGTGTTCGTTTATAGATTGTCATCCCATCTTTGGAAGTGATTATGAAAGCCTACCGTAGACAATTAACATTGGCAGTTGTTGTTTCACGTTTGTCAATAAGCATTGATGATAATACTAATAACTCGCCTAATATCTGTGAGGGGTCTAACGAAAGTGTTTCGTTGAAGTAAATATTGGATATAAACTCCAAGGTTATTGTTTTTCCGTGGTGTAAACAGTTACAATACGTTAAATATTGTGTTTCTATAGTACTTTGAGACAAGGTGTGTTCGGAAACAACGACTCGTCTTTAGTGATGGGACAATTTTATGTGTTCTATTAAGAAAACATGTTGTACATATACCATTACAAAATGCCATTACTCATAATCCAGTCAGTAATTTATTGGCGCCAAACTGTAGTTCTTCTGGTAGTATTGTGGTATGTATATGTTTTCTACAAAATTTCATTTATATTGATATAGTAAGAGCCAAGAGCAATATCTCATCCTTCCTATTATTCACCGCCACCGTGGCCTAGTGGTTAGGGCGTCCGCCTCCGGAGCGGAAGGTCGAAGGTTCGAATCCTGGCGGAAACTGGGTTAAAACTGATGCGACCGGTTGGTGAGCCGCCAGCTAGTTAAAGAATGGTAACCGTAGGCCCGTCTCTGCCAGGCGCCCGGCAATACGAGAAGGGATTCGGGAGGTTCTGTGCGCAAGAAAAATAGGTGTCTCATAAGTCAAATTAGCTGGCCCTTTCAATAGGGGTGACAATATGATAAACAAACACTTTACCTTTTATTCTAATAATATCCTTGCTATATCGAGTGAGAAGCCTTCACATCACGCGGTAATTGAATACACATTAATAAGTCAGTCTATTTATAGTGATTGAGGCAAAAAAGATATTTAAAAAAAATGACTGAGGAGAACGGTCGGTAAAATTAAACGTTTAAGGCGGCACAAAGAAGCTACGGGTTACGAGTACAAATCACAAGTGACACATTACGGAAGTCTTCAAACTGTCATTGGATACAAAATAATAACTCAGTCAATTTATAGAGATAGAGACAACAACATTGGTATCAAATTTAATCTAGGCTAGTGTGTGGAAAAGGGGAAGGTTTTCAATACTGGTAGTAAACGACACTAACACATGAATGTGCACGTGGTGAACAACTGCTACCATAGACAGAACAATATAAGGTGACATGTAATTGTTCTCTGTTTATTACTTGTATGGCTGTATACACCATTTAGGTTTCCAATTACAACTTGTTCACAAGGAACAATCCTTGACGCGTATGTTTGTAAATGAATCTAAGAACTTTTATGGACTTCTTGTTTCTTTCATCATTGTTGATATGGATTCCAGTGTTTTCCTGTGTCTTCCTGTTTGCATTTTTTCGTTTTCACACACACGCTTAAGGGGAAGTTATTTACTGAATCAATCATGCTAGAGGACCATCTTATTTCTGAATATACAGTGTCATTATGTACATGAAGGCTTGAATATTTGTAAGGGCTTTTTGGCAGCTGTATAACTAAGCAACGGGTAACTTTGACCTTATTAACCAATGTTGTAAGTATAAAACTCAGACTTAGACTTTTTATTGCCAAATGTTCTATTCTCTCTCACATTGTTATAATAGTACAGAATTTGATATAAATTTGTACACACGTTCAGTGGTTTACAAAAGTGATCAGATAAAAGTTCACATGATTACATCTAATTGCAAAGAAATGACAGTGATTATAAATGTCGTCAATTTTAAGTGTAAGTCTGGGTTTCAGTCTTGCATTGTTGGAGAGTAAGGCCCATGTTGCACTAGGAGAAACAGAATATGTGTCAAACGGTCAACTTTGCTTACAATGTACTAAGAGAAAAAAAACAAGTTCAGTATTTTAACTGAACAGACTTATTTCTAGTAGCATCATTTATGGAAACACTCCGATGTCTACACCACACCCACTCGTTCATTTTTATTTGATTTTGGAAAGAGTCTATGCTTGTGACTACATGGTTGTTTGTTCCGATGTAAAGTAACTGGAGGTATAGTCAGTAATCTCACAGAGGATATGCGTAAATATTTGATATCCAATATTTTCATAGATATGGTCGTCCTCCGGCGATGCATACATTTGGAAATCTGATAAGTGTGCTTTGATTGAGACCTATATCGTGTTGATGTAACTGGAAAGATAGATAGTGGAGTAGGTTCCGTAAAAAACGTATTCAATAATTCAGTATATGTTACTGTATTGCCTAGTATGTACAACATATTTTTAGATGAGAAAGTAACAAAACATACGAGTAGCATGTTTCGAAGTACTATAATAATAATAATGATACTAAAAATACACCATTGTGAATGAATTCTCTGCATGATATGTACTTATAAATAAATACAGTCAGGTGCTACATGTATAGTAACATGTGTTGTATTTTCAGACGAACTGGGAATATTATTATATCTACAAATAGAAATAAATGTCTCGTAGTCTCACAATATATCTCATTACATTTCACGACCAAGTAATTTGTACAAAGACCTGTGAACAACATCTAGTCATATTTGTGTTATTAAATTATCACGTAAGTTATTTATGTTTGTCATTGCAATATCATATCACTTGTTTACCTTCTTCAATTTATACAAAGAATGGCATACATATTTCATTGACCTGATATTTCCCCATCCAATAACATTACTATAGTTAGAAATTGTTACACCATCTAGATACTAAGAAGAAAGTTATTTGCTTTAAACACTTTCGGTCGAGGGGTGCTAGTAATTAATTGCATTGCTTAGCGCCTATTATTTCCTAAATCTCGTTTAGCTACATGTACTATTGATTCAATATGGAGTTGGTATTATTGCTAAAATTATCGAACGAGAGTATAAATTCGGTTAATTGTTTGCACAACAAAATTCAAAGTCAAAACAAGAATCGGAGATTTTATAAAAAACAAAGTCACCTGACGTGTACATTTGTTGCCCATTTCATATTCAATTATTCATGATGTATCGGTTCAAATGTACCAGCATGTAATATTTTAACAAGTTACATAACACTTTGTAACTTCTATATCTAAACCTTACACAGTCAGTAGTATATGTTTCAATCTATTCATATTCAATTATTCATGACGTAGAAGTGAGATATATGAATGCAGTCATTTACAAAGTTCATCTTTGTAATGAAACACCTAGCAATCTGCATATTTGATAATGCTGGTTAAAATATAGGAGGATATCAATTTACAATTAAAACAATCGGAAGCCAATGTTCAGCAAGAAATGTCTGTGTAAATACAAAATTCTAAACCACAGAGCACATATTCAATGATTTGCTATAAGATACCTCGCCAACGAAAACTGACATATAATTGACAGCAACATCTCTAACATTATTTGATACATGGTATTAATGCAAACTTCCAGTTATGCTTCCTTAAACATTTCCAATCAAGTTACCAACAAAATCGCTCAATTTAAAAATCACCCGACGTTGCAGCATCTGTCCGTAAACATGACCCGCTTTCTTGTTATACACATCTCTCTTGACAATATATATATATTGCATTTGATGGAATTACGAACCATTAGATTTAACGTATACTGCATTTCATTTTCTGCTGACATTGCAACATCCTCCACATTCACCTCGATTCGTTGCAAAAATTTAGAAACTATCAGAATATTGCAGAATAAAAGTTTAATGCACGTATCTGTCAACGCGTTTCTTAAAATACATTTCTGTATCGTAATGATCACTCAGTAGGTCAATGTGAAAAAGAAGTTCAGAATGACACATTATTATAGCTCAATATGTTTCTTTGACGAATTGCACGCGTATCGTAACGAACACTCAGTAGGTCAATGTGATATACATGTTCGCGCATGAGCAGCCTGTCATGTTATAATATCTGTAAGATGTTTTATTGACAGATGGCATGATAGCAGTATGGAATTTGATTAACATTTTACTGTTTTTGTTTCACATACCATTGAAGATGAGACATTAGCAAATATTGATTTTAACCAGACATCATTTACCTGATATATTGTTGTAGCTTGCTAAGTATAGTGATACAGTTTCAGAAATTATTAATCTACAAAAGCTGGGTGAAAATGGTGTAATCACTTTGGTTTGGTCTTTCAGTTATTAACAACTACAACGAGGTTTTATAACTAAATCTTGGACTCTAAGTGGTATGTATTTAATTTGCTCGTGCATGTGTATATTTGGGCTTTGTGAAGTGTGACTTCGGTCTGTGTTATTTCCTATTTCGGTACTCAAATGTTTTAGTTGATTGTTGCCTTTCGCGTTCGTTTCCATTATTTGTAATGTACGTCTTTAATCATTTCATTTGAGTCAATAAAAGGAGTCTAGG